>JWHW01034967.1:141980-182233 GCA_000931545.1 Papilio glaucus | reverse complement strand
GCATCAACGAAAGGAATATTTAAAAAAAATATTAATAATAAAAAATCTATGATCCTGAAATAAGGCGATCGCTATATGTCTCACTCTAGCGTCCGGTGCGAAGGCATTCGCGCCACGACAATTGAGTTGAGTTGAATTGAATCGAGTCGGTTAAACTGTAAAAATGGTACGGGCGGGCTAGCTGCGCTAGAGAGAGACGGACGGAAGGCGGGTTGGCCGAGACCGCTGCCTTCTTCTCCTCGACTTGGCCGAGCCGCGGCTAGTGAACGTCGGCGTTCTGGCGTGATCGGCCGTGTTTGTGTTTATTCGTCGTCACGCCACAGACAAAAAAAAACATTTCGCGCGTCTTTTGACAGCTAATTCGAAAGTTTCCGGTGCGTTCGGAAATCAGACTCGAGTCACAAGTGTCGTTCTTAGAATCGAAGCAAAGGATATTGGAGAGGTAATTTGCAGTGTTAATTATCGGCTCGCGGTGACCGTTTGAGACGCTATAGAGTGATGAATCAGCGAACGCTGGCTAATTAACAGCGTACTGGTACGAAAACAAATCTTACGCCTTCAACTGCCGCGGTATATTGTAAGTATTTCAAATGTTACTACACATTATATTGCATACGATTGTAGAAACCATATCAGTATGTTATATATTGTTAAACATAATTTAATTTCCAAAAAGAAGTTATAAATATGTGGGTTTATATATAATCTGTGGCAATTAATGTTTTAACATTAAAAAAAAACAGTATTTTTTTTATTGCTGCGTTACTTATTTACGATTAAACGTCATTCGATTTTTAAAAATTTCGTGCGAATCTTTTTTTTTAATATGTATAGTTGACAGTTGTCAAAGTTTTGACAACATTGCTGGTGTAATCATTTATTTTTTGTGAATATAAATAGTTAGTCGGAATGAAAAAAAAGTTTTGTTTTTTTTTGTCGCGATAAAGTGTAAAAGGTGTCTACGGGGCGGGGCGAGCGCGGCACAAACAGCTGATTGGTTCGAACACGTCATGTGTTCGGTTTTTCGTAGGTATAACACACGTATTTGTTTAAATATTACCCGACCGGCCATCCATAGTGTACCTCACAAACCACGTGCTCTGTTATACAACCTCAAAAATCGTGATAAGTTAGTCATCCAGGTTATTTCACTACTTTTTTAAACATCAGTTAAGCACAACAGTAACTTCATGCATTCTATTGCATTACTTATTTTAACGTAAACAAAAGGCCTTTTTCCAAAACAATATTATTTGTCAGTTATAAAACTTATTAGGCTATGCAGAGCTTAAGTTACTTTTCGTCAAAGCTAACTTAAGACCAACTTGGATTTTTTCCAAATCTAATAAAAGTATTTAGATTTGTCTCTAACCTTGATACAACATGAAACCACTTCGTTCTTGTGATATTTCTCTTGTTTGCTTGTTCTATTATATTTATGTTAAAATTCATCTTAAAGTTGATTTGAAAAACTGCGGAAAACACTTACACAAAACATATTGTCATCTCAGTTTTTTCATAAAGAAAGATAGAGAGAAACATTGTATCGCGACAAGTTATATGCCAGTGGAAACCCACGGTTATGTTGTACAGAAGTAAAAGCAATATTTGTAATATCAGAATATTTTGTAACATCTATCTGTAGACTTTTATAATTTTAATTTGATTCTACACTTAGTGATTCATAACGATAATGATGATAATGATAATGATTCAAATGTGGTGAATTCCTTAATGATTATATTATTGTATTGTAGCTGACATAAGTTTGATTAACAATCGGTTTTCAACAGAACGATATTTATGTACAATAAAATGAAATAAAAATTCAAATGAAGTAGCGTGTTAGTTGCTCAAAATATATAATTAACTGAGAGTGAAAGAGAGGGGAATATGTGATACATTTAACTTAACTAAAGTGACTTATAAGAATTTATTTAAAATAAACTTAGTAGCTCCGATGTCAAAACAAATCTATTTGAATTTCATTACAATTCATTTATAATCCTTTTTCCCTCTGCACACATTAGCAATTTCCTTTCATTATACCTCGTGTTCATCGATAATATAAATTGAAAAAAAAAACTAACAGACATTTTCATTCAAATATTCAACATGAAATTGCATAAAACTTCAATTAGCTGATGACACTTCACTTTATAGCCTAATAAAATGGAGTGACAGTAATAGTGTTGATAAATACACAATGTTTTAGATAACCACAATAGGTAAATCTCAATTTGATTACAATATACCCATTCGAAAATAATGTGAAATAAATTTGATTATTGACCACAAAAGAAGCCTCTTCTAATTTCACAAAAGTAATGTCACAAAAATTCGACCGTAGATAATAGAAAAAAAAATCATTTATTAATTTAACCATAAATTAAAATGGTCTAATAAATGAATATGAGAATAGCTTATATGAGAAATAATTATTTATGAATTCACTTCACTAAATAAATGTAAGATTAATGTTAGACCAGAAACTACAAGTAACTTCAAATAAATTATAGAATAAAAAACTGTGAGTTTCAATAGTTTGTTCAGAGAGTATTATACTAAAAAGCATGAAAGTACAGCAAGACAAGAGTAGAGTAAGAAGTATGCAGAATGCTTGAAGGAACTGAAAAATATTGAGGATGTATTGTATAGATTTAGATAAAGATTAAAGGATCTAAAAAGAAACAACAAGAACAACAGAGTGATTTACCTCAAATTGTGTCATTGAGCATTATTTTATACCTCATTGAAAAAATAAGAAAAAACATCTCTCACACCACCTTCGACCACTTCACCTCTAACATATAGGGCCAAAAGATATACACTTCAATAATCAAGAAGTAAAATGTAATTGAAAATTTAATTAAAAAACCCCGACACTAAGAAAAGCTTCTGAAACCTGAAAGACATGATTATCAGTCATTAGGTCATTTTCAAACTCCTGAACAAATTTTTATAAATTAAGTCCAGATCTTAAGATAAAACACACCCGCTAAACCCTCATCCCTCTTTTTGTGATATGATTTAAAAAGTAAATTTGAAGCACTAACTACTAGCTAAGTACTTAGGAAGCAAAAACGAAATGTTACAACAATGTATACGTTTATAGAAGCAAAATTACTAATTCACGAAGTCACGTTAGAGTAGTTAAGTAATAAGTTGCCAAAACTGATAAATCTGCGTTGAACTTAGACTCTTGTTAAATTCTGGTGAACATAAACAACTTAAAATGTCCTCCCATCTTCCTTTCCATAACTTTGTGGTCGTGACTTTTTCTTTTGTTTATAACTGTAAGTAAGCAGAAAAAAAGGGGATGTTTGTATGATTCGTAGCTAATAAAAATACAAAACATTTATTTTTTATTTCACAAGCTTAATTCGTTTACATTAATTTGTACATTCAGATGTATAACAGGGGAATTATGCCCAAACTAGGAATGATAAAATTGGAAATCACCCCACAAACAATACCTAGACGACACTCGTAATGTACGAATTACATTTTTTTTGTTTTCATAATAAACTAGTAAAGTTTACAATATTATGATGTCTCATTTGAATTATTAATTCTCGCCAAATAAAATATCTTTTACTTAGGTCTCAACTAAGGGTTGAAATAGCCAATTTTATTCAATTTAAAAACCCTTTTACTATTTATCCAGATCAAATTTCATAGAGAGTAATTGTTTTTTTTTTACTCTTGTCTCCTAAAATATTTTAATTTCGTAAGTATAATAGATATGGCTTAATGCCACCATTCCTTCGCATAGTATCAATTATATTAAAATGATTGTGTAAACTAAACAATTCATTCATATTTATAAACAGAAATATGAATTTATATTTAATAGGTTAGGTTAGGTATAAAATATTTTATATGTATAATAATAGATATAACAAACATAAACTACTCTCTGTACACGCTAAAAATTCATGGATCATTTAATCATGTCATCCTGGTCCCCAAATAGTACATATTCGGGTGAGTAATGTGTAATAAAGTGCCTTCAACTACGTTCACCTTTTAACAATACAAAAAACGAAAACAGACTTTCTTATTTATCTGTATAGATGATAGTACATAACATTATATTACATTAATAATGTACTAAAAAAAATAATCAAATTGACATTTCAAAGTGAAGTACTTTCATTTGATATCACTAGTTTCGTTTGTCTATATCTCATGTCAGAGGCCGTAAGAAGTTTGCGAAGTCACTAGCGAGCCAACTTTATTAATTTGAATCATACACATGAATAAAGTTCAAAAATCATTTCGCATCTTAAGTCGACGCAAATTTGTCCCCGTTCTAAAACATCATCCAGTCAATTGGTGTAAGCAGTATATTTGCCGGACGTTTTTTAACATTAAGACGTTTCGAGTGGAAACATCGCGCCATTTTACGACACGGAATACCGTCTGACATCAACTTTTATAACCGTTTGAACAATTACGTCTAATCAGAGCCTTTTCCATCCCGCTCTTGTCCCACCCGCTCGCCGTATGTGTGAGTGGGACGGCTCGAGCCACTCAACTACGCCCATCAATGTCTAATTGCTTTTATTATTTTAAGGCATCGTAATCATTATGGCCGCAATAAAAATTGTAATTACTTCTCATTAGTTCAATTAAGAATTTTCTAGACACGGTATAGTTGATATGTTGATTGCGAAACGGACCGATCTAGTGATGCATTGTGTTGAGAAAGCGGCATTTTATTGCTCTTACGCCGGTAACAAGGGAATTGTCTATGGGTGAAATCCGATACCGATAATCGATATAAACTTTACGAGCGTCAGACACGGCTTATATCAATCAACATTAATGATCGAACGAAATACGGAACTAATCGATGTATTTTAATTTTTAATATCTATAAGTTAAAAATGTTTTATATTTTCCGAACGCCGACACTGTGGCCAAGCGATTACTACACAATAATTTTAATTTGATTATTCATAGAAATCATCTTCCTAAATCAATTACTACACGAAAAGGTACGTTAAAATCACATGAGAAAATTATCAATTAATTAATAACGTATATACATTGCACTGTCCCGAAAATGTTCGCTTTTCAAAAAACGGTTTTGATAAAATAATTATTATCTAATTTTAAAAACATATCCGTGTAATTTAATCCTCGAATCGTTTTGTTTCAACATCAAATCATCATTAAAAACGGTAATGGGTGTTCGCTAGAGCCGTTACTAATTTAATTTTTATTTTAAACGCATTTTAGTTACAAAAAAGAATATTAAAAATCGATGTTATTAATATTCTAGGTCAATCCCAATTTATTTCATTTGCATAAACATTATAATAATATAATAAAATTAAAATGCAAATTTTATTTATTATAATTAACCTTTTTCGTCATAAACTTTTTACTTATATCGTTCTTCAACTGTACTTAAATCATATAGAAACATTTGTGGCCAACTGGCCACGCAACGAAAGAAAGCCAAATATCAGATACCTGGCAACTCGAAAAGCAATGACAGCAATACAGATAATAAAAACGTAGACAAGTTTCCGAACGACCACGAGCGGGGGAAACTTGTGGTAAAAAGTTCGACGCACGTGACTAACACGTGGTCTTGAGTGAAAAATCGCAGCCCCGTGCTCCTTACACCTCCCCGCGCCGCCGCGCGCCCGCAAGGATTTAAAGGCAAAACCGCCGTGATAAGCGCTAGCGATTATTTCGGCGGGAAAGTCGTTATAGGAAAAATATTTTTGTTCGCATGTTACTACAGATCGATTAAGTGTGTTTGTCTTTATAATTTATCAAGAAATAAAATAATTCTTACGCATTATAATTTTGAAAGATTGTGATCGTTTTAGGAGCGATTTTGCAGCATATTTATTAGCAAATTTCTTGTGTAAAATATTTTTTTTTATAATAGTGTATAAAATCCAACCTTTTTCCCACAGACACAATCATGATTGTTTTTTTACTTCGGGCAAAAGTTTAGTTTTCTCAATACAAAAATACTTAGCGTTTCGACTCGCTTAATTTACTAAGCACACCCGCTTAGATTTAAATCTGTCGCTAGCTGAAGGTTTTCCACGGAAGTACTTTCACACGTTTTGTCGCGGTTGTTTTTATTGCTTTCATGTTAATTTGGGAGATGAAATCTGCGAGCGTTCTCGATTGATAGAAAAGTTAACTCTCATTTTTTTGTCCCACGAGGGGTTAGACTGATATAACAATCTATGGAAACAATTTTTTTAATATCTGTTAATCTTATAGAGACAATATGAGAGCGTGATCATGTTTTTATATAGTTTTTAGTATTTATATCTACTAAAAAGGGGACAGGGTTTTTATTTCTCATTCAACAGTCAATAAACACTCACCTCGACGTTCAATACAAGGGATCAAGATCTATTAATCGCAGTACTACTTACCTACATACAACAGTAAGACAAATCATTTTAAGATCTTAACGCCCGGCTTAATTGAAATCGGTAGGACGTGACGTGGAAAATTTAAATCTGAAGAAACTTTCAGAAACCGGGTGTAAATGTTATAGATGTTGTTAACATATTCAATGAATTATTATTAAATAATCAGACCCAGATGATAATTAAACAGTTTGGTTTACAACAAAAAGTTGTTTAAAAGAAAAACACTCCTAATGACGTCACAGCGGCGGGCTTATTCAGCGAACAAAAAAGTTTACGCGTTTCTAGCTTGGTCGCTCGCTGTAGACTAGGGGAGGTGTGATCTCAATGAGGTGATGGTTAAATTCAACTATTTTTCATAACGAATAAACCAGTTCTTGACCACAAATCCACGTCATGTCGCGATGTGGTTGAAATATGGTACCTGCTAGTTGAGCGTCAGCCTATTCACTAGTCTGTTGAAAGCACCCACGTCATTGGACGGTAACACTGACGCTGGCAACTTGTTTCAATCCTTTGCCGTACACACGATGAACGAAGATTTGAATGTTTCGTTTATCAGGTTCATATGTAACAAAATGCCCAAACTACATGTCTAAACGTCAAATGACAGAATGGAGATGGGGGTATTTAATTAGATAATTCCCGAGCACACTACCCAGGATGCAAGCTGTAAATCACCGAGAGGCTAGCCACTTTCCGTTTATGATCTAGACTGACTAAATTAAGGTCTTGGTTACCAATACATCATCAGAAACATTCCTTCTTTTGCGCAAGTCTCATGTTATTCTGCATGAATTGTAATTAGAATTTCAATGATCTTATTATATCCATGATCCATGATGATATCCATGTATTCACGTATTTAAATTGTGCATTTATTTGACAGTAACGTGAGAGGCAGCGGCAGGCAGCAAGCTGTTTTACCCTTACCTGAAGACGTCCTCCCTTCACAGGGACTTCCTGTTTGCCAGTGGCTCCGGTAAGTGACACTACAGACAATTATCACATAGCCAACCTGGGCAATTTGGGTAGACAAAGATAGCAATGAAAATCTGTTTTCACTTAACATTTTCGAAAATTATAAGGTTGAGAACATTGCCATATATAAAATATAATAGCAAATGATGTTTGGTGATTAAAAATGGAATGAAGTCATTAGCACAAGTTATCTGTGACTGGAATCGATGAACTATCATCAGGGAATAAGACCATGAGATATGGCGGGGTATAGGGTAAGCGTTACCTTATTAAGACAAAACAATAAGGGTAAACTTCAACCACTTCTTGTAGTGCCGTCTTATACCGGACGTCGGCGATCTTTCTCTTACCGCTGGTCTCAACAGTGATTTCGTTCTCATACACTGGCACAGGTTTTTTAGCCAGAAGATTCTTATTTGGTTAGGTTTACGGTGGCCTATTACTTCTCCTTGCACCATGAGTTGGTTCATATTTATTGAGTATTTTGTTTTCGAAAATTAAGCTGCATATACAAACACATATTTGAACAGACATCTTAAGCGAAGCTTCTATCTATAAACTATTTAAACTTCCAGTAGAAACTCATAATTAACTTAAATAAAATATATTTTTTTAGTTTCCATGGACACTATTATATTTATTGTTATAATATGTTCTATGAAGGAACGTAAAATAAGCACTGATACAACTCATCATACAAGACAAGATCTAAGAAAAAAGAAGTGTGAGCCGGAGTAGAACATTAGCAAAAAACTACACCAGTGATTTGGCAAGGATACCCGCTCCCTGCTCAGAGTTAACCTAAGAAGAGTAATTATCAAGAAGTAAAGTTAGTATTTTTGAATAGTGCCAACCCTGCAAGACGTAGGGTTGATTAAAGAAACAAATAAATAACACCTAACAGTTTCCGTTTAACACATCTGTTGAATATTTTATAATCTTGTACGCGATCCCTCCGTAACGCCACTAATAAAAGTGTCCATAAAAACTATTAACTTTGAATTATGTCTGTTTGTTTACTCGTGTTAACGAGTGATGCTTATCGCCGTAAGATTATACTGCAACATAACCAAGTAAGAATAACTGTTATAAAAAACTACTATTCGATTTAAGGGATTATTTTACCATTACTGGATGAAATGTGAACCAGCTAATGTATAAAATGAAAATATTTGCATATTGCGTTACGAATACTTAAAAATAAGATTTTAAAATATATTCCAGCATTGTTATTTCTTATGAAAGTTTTGAGGTTAGAATCAACACATTAGATTTAACATAGTTTTTATATAAATATTTTTTTTTGGTCATAGTTCCCCATTGCAACCTTGGAATCTCCAAACCCACTAGTGTGGGGGATATGAGGTTTTTGTATCGTTATAAAGTAAATTCATAATCACTTCATAGTAAATTTTAAGCATAACGTGTTACGTAATCCTAAAGCTCATGATAGTCGTAACAATAAACTAACTAGAGTTTCGCATTTCTAAATCGTATGAAACGTAAGTAACAATAGGTTGAATTTCTAACATTACCACCTCGCTTTGTAATTCGCCTCGAGATTGTCTATCAAATAATGCAAATGCCTCAAAACTTGTGTCGTCAGTCATATAATTAAAAGCTGTGAAATATAAAATGATAATGACCGACAACATTGTTAAGATTGCGCCGAGCGACAGCCAACGCTGTCGACACGCGAGACAATGTGTCCTGCCCTTGCCAAAATTATAATGTCCCCTGTTTGCTCGGCAATGTTTTAAGTTTATCCTTCAACGTATTGCGGTTGTTGTGTTTAACTTATTATTTCTGTTACACACACTTATCCTATCCTTTTCCAATGGAAAGGGGAAGAGGTTTTGATAGGAGAGAGGATGGATAGGAAAAGGATTTTTTTTTGTTTATCTCTTCCTACGTCCATTTAAAGTAGGGAACGAATCTGTAACTCATTAACTTATTGGAGATAGCTATGGATAGCTGTCACTTAATACTGGATGAACACCTTGATCGTTTGCCACCTTCTTCTATAAAAAAGATTAACAGAAATTTCTATCTTTAAAAAAAAAAGATGGTATGAGACTCCCGAACATAGCCATACGTATTCTTCCACGTACAGCCTATGTTAACAATTATTATTCAAAACATTTCTTAGTAGATTCATGTCTCTTAACTTGTAAATGACAAATAGATGGGTTAAATAGATTGCTCGGTTGTAGTTTCGTTAGAGTTAGTATTACTTTAATTCATTTCTGAAAAACAAGTAAAAGGAGAAAGAAATTTGCATCAATAAGAAAGAAATTTAGATGAAAAAGAAAAAAATTGGATGATAAGAGGCGAGAATCCCACTAGTTTAAGCATTTATTTGATTTTGAAAATCATAATCTTTTGTTTCGATTAACACTTTAATTCAAGTTACATATTTTAAACAAAACTGTTGTTGTACGAACACAGAATGATGAACATTTGAGAGCGTCTTTAAAGTTTAAATTTAGACGGCGCGCCGCCGCGGCGATGTTCGTTCGCTACGAGCGCGATTAGATCGCCTCCGAGAACCGGTCATAAATTCAACCCTAAAACAACCGCTCTGTTTAGTTTGGAAGCACCATCCCAGTAATTATACAATAATTCATACTTTAATAAATACTAATAAATCGTTCCCTCAGCGCCGTCGCCGCATCGCATTATCAGCCATTATTACACGATGTAATTACAGACGATAAATTACCAAATAATACATCAATCAGACGTGTTATAATTTCGTTATTATTTTTTTTCTACTCTTCGGTATTATTTTATCGAGCGGCGGGCAATTTTATTAAAATTATAATGCGGCCCGCGCGGCATAAATTGGGGTAGCTCCAGGCTAACCCGGGCTTTAATTATATACGTAATATTTAATGATATATTCTCATAATAAGCTACCTGATATTCACGGTGGGCATAAATCAAATATTTCATTAAATTTCTCGAATCGGCCGCAACCCTTCATTCGGCTGTTATTAGGCCGTGATAGGATTGCTCGCGGAATCGTCTCAGTTCCGAACGAGTCTACTTTTTAGCGGGTATAGCATTTCTGGTGACGTTGATGAATGGGACCGATTTGAAGCGTACATAATTGCGGCTTTGCCAATTTAATATTGTTCACCTGAAGCCTGTTATTTACATAATTAATTCCGCCCGAAGATAACGTAAACAATTTGACGACCGTTGTGAAAAATTCTCTTAATTATTTAATTCAGAGTACAGCACGTAAGACAATGCCTTCAACGGGTTTTGAAAATTCGTTTTAAAAATATTATGTATTGTTTATCACCGGACTACAAAATCAGAATGTTCGTCTGTTACCAATGAGCTTAAGGTATGATCGGAAGATCTTGATATTTTTGCCAGCTACTTTTACAGTTAACAACATATTTTTTATAATTATGTTCATGATAAAAATCTCGTTGTTTTATAGAATGCATTTTAGGGAGTGAGCGTAGGAAATTCATGAATTAATTCTCCCATCTCCATTCTACCATTGGAAGTGTAGACATATGCACCTCCATCATTTCGTAGTAGAGATACCGCGCGTTCGTATGAAACGATTCGAATCTTCGTTAATCGCGTGAACGAGGCAGGGCTTCCATCCGATTATGACGTGTGTATCTTCAAGAGAAGGGTGAATAGGATGTTACTAAACTAGTGCATATCGTCTTCTGACCATATCACCACTTAACATCAGATGGTATCGTGGTCAAGGGCTACTTTATTAATTATAAAAAAAATTCGTAAGCCTATCGTTAACCCTAATAATATAACCCCTAATATAATCTATAAGTTAGCTTACAAACAAGCGTTAGTTTATTTATAACAACTGACAAACTGACTGACTGTATCCTTATGACATTAAGAATGAATCTGATGAATGAATGAATGGAAGAATGCCAATCGAATGACACCACACTCTTCAAAATTGTTCGAGCCGTTTAGGCTTCGTACATATTATTTCGAAAACATTACCCTCCTCTCAGTCGGGAAAAAATTATGATGATATAGTCTTAAAGAATAAATAGATTATTCGGCCACTCATTTGCAAACTATATTTAACAATCATTTTATCTGTATTTTTGTTACAACTGCAAGAGTTCGAAATAATGATGTACATTTCCGTAAATTGAAAGTTAAAGTTTGTTTGTTGTAATTTCGGAAACTACGGAACTAATGGAAAACATCCTCCGCTGCTATCGCGCTACTCTCCGTTTCAACAAAGACTACGTTTTTTTTTTAACAAAAACAAACAATTGAAACTTTTAGAAACACTAGGGTAAGTCGCACACGGATACCATCGCAGAAATATATACTCTCTTTACATATAAATATCAATTCGAAACAGAAAGTAACACAAATAAGTTCCCACTTCCACATTGTACTCGGTTAAAATAAAGTCTGATGCATTCACGACAGAAACAAATGATGATTAGTGAGAAAGTGCAGATAGTTATGTTTGTCAAGTGCGGTGAAGTGACCAAACTACCACCTTTAGTGCTACGTGTTTTACTTTATTAGCATCAGTCATTTTACTGGCGAGGGCGACAATCAAATCTGAACGAAATATGCTGAATGCTACTTGGATATAAAGATATAACTCTGCTAAAAAAAAATATGACGATATAGTCATAATTTTTTTGCCGGTGCCGGAGGCCCTGTGTTAGTACTCTTCACCCTCCCATTGTTTCGTACAAACAATGTGATGGAAAGGGGAAGAATTGACCGGGGAGGGGATGAATAGGAGAAAGAAATATCAATTTTCTGTCTATACCCTTCTCTGTCCATTTAAAGTTGGCAACAACATCTGCAAGTCATTTACTTGTTGCGTATGCCTATGGGTAGGGGTCACTTGATATGTGAACCGCTTGCTCGTCTGCCACATACTTCCATAGACAAATCAAATAACACGTTGTTCTTCAACTAGATTTAGATAGGAAAGACTTTGAATGATAGGATTAAAATAGCATTATGAGGGAAAAGTGTGGTTTAAAAATTGATGCTGTGACTAGAATAGAGAAAGGAATGCTTCGGTGCTTCGGGCATATTGAAAGGATTATGAAGAGAGAATAACGAAACAAATTTATATTACAAAAGTGAGTGGCAGTGTTGGTAGGAGATGCCCTAGGAGAATTTATATCGATCAGATTACTGGCTTACTAAAAAGGGCGATATAAGGAGCACCCATAACTGACGAGCATGTATGGGTAGATGTATGAATGTAGTAAAAGCGAGAGAGGTGTGCCAGGATCGTGCCAAATGGAAATCCATGATCTCTGCCTGTGTGTTTGCATATTTATTTATTTTATTATCCAAAGTTATAGTACTTGCATCTACCCATTACTTAACCCCTATCCCATTGGTATTATACGCAAATGACAATCTTGCTAACGAACTATCTAAATAGCCCTATCATCCAGTTATCCTTTTAAATATAAAAGCATGGACACACTCATGTACCTAATTCTATTAAATCATAGCAAGTACGATCAGAGTACCAATTAGTTAAATAACTCGGAAGCAGATACTTGTTTAGTGCCGTCATTACACTGTCAATTTAGGGAGCAAATTTTAACAATCGCCATAAGTACTCACATCCTCCTATTGAAATAGAAATAGTAAATAGAACGCCAGGGGGGTTTGATTAGATAGGGCTTTAAAAAGGAACGTATTCTATTTGAGTAATTATATTTTTAATGTTTAATAATGCACGAATAGATATCGACAATATCGAAGGAGGCAATACAAAAAGCCGTGTATGGTATGCTAGTATTTAAAAAAGTAATCTTAGTTCGAAATTAGATTCTATGGTCAAGATGATAAGTATGAAAATAAGTAATAGAGAGTGGTCACCGAGTTATCTATCATCGTATTTGACGTCTAAAACAGCATTCTAAAATCATTAAAGACAACAAAATACGGTTCAAAACTAAAGGCTGCATTTTATATTTTGTTACTCCTGACTAAGTTGTAAAATTTATATGAGCTACTCTGGTGCATGTGGATGGACCTATGTTGATGTTACATACGTAGTAGATGCTCCAGTATGAAGTCCAGGATTAGAATGGAAGATTCTATGGTAAGACCATCATCAGGAGGGAGCTGCTTTGGCGACTGGCCTAGGTAGGGCCTCGGATGTCTGCGAGAGCGTTCCCGTAGCCTCGAAGTACGTAGGATTTGATTTTCTGAGATCAAGGGGTAGACTGAAATCTTCATATTCTCTTTTTATAGACTTTTATGCATTAGTTACGTCGTTTGGAAAATTTAAGACTGCAGGTTTAAATAAATTAACAGTTCTAAGCTACTATAAGCTTTTGGATAAAGCGTAAATGGCCTACCTCTACTGACACTGCGTAGCAGAGTCGTGCGCGTCGTTTCAATTGTTGTGTTATTGGGTCTCGGCTTTGATAGCGGCCTCATTTAAATGTGTCCGCAAGTGATCATCCATTGAGGTTGTCAAGCCCCTCGATTATATTAACTATGCGCTACTTTAAATTAAATCTTACGTCTTACTAATATTATTGCTTGAATGGATGTATGGATGTTTGTTACTACTTCATGCCAAAACGGCTGAACGGATCTGGATGAAATTTGACACCATTTAAAGATGAGATATCAGTAGGTTATTATCCTTAACAACGCTACAACAATAAGCGAATACCTACAAAAAAGATGACGCACATATTTTTTTTTAAATATTTTTTTGAGAACTTCTTTACGAATAAGATGACTATAAAGTTCAATTTAAAATAGAAACAGTTTCTAAATGCAAAATTTCATCCAAATTGAATAATTGGAAATGTTTTAAGATATATATGTCACCGACCGATTGTAAGGGCAGGCACTTTATAATCAGGCTAGGCAAATTCTAAACGGTAGCACATTGTTAGTTTAGCGAATTATTAAGAATGTGCCGTTTCTTTTTAAGGCACTTTACAAAGAGGCGACGTAGGGCAGGCGCATATTTATTCAATAGACATGAATATATTTGTCTACAAAACGAACTTTGAGCGCTAAATGGCTGAAACTTGAGACCCGCTTTTTAGATTCGTTGCCAGTCATCATTTAATCAGTTGCTAAACGTAAACAAATAAATGTCATTTTATTTTCAATTATTTTCGTAGCATTAGTAACTATTTCATTAATAACACAATTTATTTAATTTTTTTAAATTAACAGGTTGTGGACAATGAAAAATAACCAAAAGAATTTTCATCTTTATCAACTGAATATAGTCTTCACAAACAATATTACACAGGTTGCTTAAAGATTTCAAATTATTTAAACAAAAAACATATCGTTTCATTCACTAATAAGTATTTTTCACTGTCTTCAATTCTCACTCTTGTCAAAATAAATAACAGGTTTAATTTTAGTTCAGTTAGTAAATTTAATTTATAATTTTAGTTACTAATTGTACGAAGATAATATCACAAGAACATTTTGTTTGTCTACGTTTAGCAACAGCTTGCCAGCTAAAGAAAAGAAGTGGTGGTGGCAGGATACGAGTTTCGATCAATTATGGCGACGTTTCGTTTAGTCGAACGACATTTTTATCATACTCACAATATTCGTACCGTACTTCGCCCCATTAGAAAGTGACTGGAAATGAAACGGCATTTTGTCAATAATTCGTAAATCAATAAAAAAAAATCCAAAATATTTTCAACTTTTTCTCATATTACCTTTATAACATTTTAGCCATCCATATTATACAATTTCACTTCACTTTATCTCGCGATTTCCACAAAATTACATTTCCGATGAATGTATAAAAAGTGCAATGGCCGCCATGTAAGGTAAAGGACGTTTGTTTACAACAATCATATTACTATGAAACGTTGCAGACGTGTTTTTTCATGAGGATTTTCTACTTCCTCTGTCAAGTACGTCGATTCATGAAATATTTGCTGTTGCTGAATAACTGTCACCGTGAGATCAAAGCAGCGAAAACTTGTCTTATCATCTCAATTTTTTCAGAGATAACAACATGTTTTATGTAAATGTTTCGGCACTATGAACACATTGTAAGAATTGAGAAATACATTGAGAATGAAATGATGAATTTTAATCGTACTTCATAGCAAGAATTATCCTTAATAGGCTTGCCAACTGCAGACGTAATTTAAAAATCTGAATATTAATAACAAATCCAACCGATTTAATATTTTGTCCTGTTCTCGAGCACACACAGTTCTATAAAATTTTCAAGACTTAATTATACACGGATACAATTAGCGGTCTAATCAAGTTGTTATTATATTTATTTCCGTATCTGTCCTCATGAATAACCTCAAGGTTGTCCAATACTGAACGTGATTTACCGAATACAACCTAATATAATTAAGGAAATATGAGATATGAATCGATATTTGAATGCAACAAATATTTTGTCAATGTAGATTTTTATTGCAGCAAATTCTATAATAAGTTTTATCATTTCATTTTTAATTTTATTAATGGCCAGTTAATAGTTTTAAATATGTTAATCCTCCTTTGAACATGAAGGTTATTTTTTTTTAATTTACCAAAAGTTTAGCATTTCATTTAAGTTATTATTGTTATACTTGTGTGTCATTTTAATATAAACAAAAATGTATATTTAAAGTTATAAGTGTAGTTTAACTACCGAGGCTTGGCTTTTATCTCTTAACGTATTATGAAGCACATACTTACATACAATTGTGACACATTTTCCTGTTGGTCCTATCTTCAGAGTTTACTATTTAAGGTACACTTTGCTACAAACTGCAACTATATCAACATATAGCTCTACTGAAATCGAAACATTTTGTATGCAGTATGAGGTGTCAAAAACACTTTAAAATATTGTTATCTCATTTTCTCTAAAAAACTGATATGGCAAGATGTTTCCATGGGAACGTTTTCAGCGGTGTGAAATCACAGTATGGACCCGCTAACGATCTCATAACAGTGTCGTCGTTTCATTAAAGAATACTTTTATTTTACTAGATAAGAGTTTAATATTTGATTTCTAGTATTATAGGAGGCACATAATGTATACCTATCTGCAACTAATTAGTTTGTAGCACAGGTCAAAGAGTAGTCGTCATTTAATATCAGGTAGAACGCTTGCTCGTTTGCCACCTTATTCCTAAAGATCTAAATACATATCTCCGTGCTCCCTGAACATAGAACTCTTGCTACAACTTCTATTTCTCTTCTTTCAGAGGCCATTGCAATCACAGCCTTTATGAAAAATGAAAATCCGTATGTGTGGGTATCGAATGAAGGGAACATTGAATCTAGGAGCTATCGTAAGCAATTTCATTTATTTTTTTAAATCGTGGCTTTCATTTTATAACGAAATTCCCTCAAATATTAGAAGCGTAGCGTAATTTCGTTTTAGTGAGAATTCTCGTACGGGTGATGATAATGAGAATAAGCTTGAGATTAGTTATGATAATTTAATTTACTGACCTTTCTGTTTGGTGTTTTATACTTATTTTAATTATAACCATGGTAATGTTTAAGATGTTTTTGTTTTTTTTTACTACAAAAACATCAAAAACTGTTTCGTTTCTTAGTAAGTATTGCAATAGAGTTACCCCTTGTGCTGTGGATGCTCATAGTCGGCGGTAATGATAAGAATTATGCTTGTTTGTCCTTTTATTTTGATTGATTGTAACCCAAATTGTATTCTATTAATTTATCCAAACAGTAATTCAAAAATTCAGAAATAATATATCCGAGTTGGTACTAGCAAGTTGCATTATTTTAATCAAAACCAATGCGTCATGTTTTCATGTAATTTGTAGTTGTACATACCTTTTATTGGCGTACATATCAGAATAATTATTGTGAGTTTTAAACAAATAAATAAGAAATTTCTTGACTTAAATAAATAAAGAATCAAATAGAACCTCAATATATCTAGATACATTCAACACGTGTATCCAGGTTAAAATTCCAAACGCGCAGACATCCATTATACAATATAAGGAACAGTTTTATGAGTTTTTTTTTATTTTAAAAATCATACACATTCCAATCTTTATATACCACTCCGGGACCCATATCCTCCAATGTTAATGGTTCTCTTGTAGATTGTAACAACGATCTGTCATTTGTCCTTGAACTCCAGCCAGTAGAAAACTGTCCAGAGTGCCTAGAAAGTACTTTATTCGCTCCGAAGCGATTCCATAACGAACTTAGCTATCTATATAGCTAACAAAACAATCGCTAGCTAGCAAGCTTGTCAAAATGTGCCACTTGTCAACGCATTTGTACGGGTCATTTTTTTTTGTATTGATTTAACTTTCGTGTGACCACGATTCCATCGGATGTGGTTGAAGGTACCCACATCATAGTTGGACTGAAACATTGACGTTGGCAACTTGTGCCAATCCTTTGCCGTACGCACGATGAACGAAGATTCGAATCGCTTGGCACGAACGCAGAGTATATCCCCTATAAAATGATGGAGACCAGTCGTGTGTCTAAACGTTCAATGGTAAAATGGAGATGGGGGAATCACCTCGTGTAATTCCTGCGCACACTCCCCAAAGTGCAGGCAAGCCACATTCTTCTGTACTCAAGACTGACTGACATTTTGAACTTTTCTAATAGTGATATTGCTAATGGAATGTTACTGTATCTAGAGCCTCTGTATTTCCCTTATTCCAAGACATGATTCAAGTACTTTGCTAAATATTACTACTTCTGACGATCCTGTATTTGCTGCAGCCAGTTCGTGATCGCTTCAGCCGGCTCAATTCATTTCTCCCCAACCTTACCTTTAATGTATCATTAAATATTCATAACTTCTTGTAATTCGATTACAGTGGAATGTCGCAACAAATATTCAGGTTCTCAAAAACTACGTACATAATGGCATTCCCACTGGAACCGGTTGTTGTTTTTTCTCTCTTCTCCGCTGTAGTTAATTAGTTGTGCACGCGAAGATAACACGAGTTTAATTAAGTTCGAAATAATAGCTCATTTGTGACGATGTTGACATTAAGTTTATTATTAAATAATTAAAGTTAGTTTCGTGTAAGAGTTTCTTGCGGTAAATAATTACCGTTGTTTGTTACAATCGATTATCAAGTCTTTGAAAGAAACGGTACATCGATTTTGTCAAATATTTAATAATTGTTTTTGTTTTATACCATGATTACCTGTTGCCCGCGCCTTCGCACGTATTTGTTTCGTTTTTCATTCATACGTGTCAAATGGTGTAAGAAAATAGCGTAAAATAAAATTATAAGAAAAAAGTGGACTAGTGTTTGTCACAGCTAGTGTGGTGTAACCTAAAGAAAAAGCGACCTAATTGGAACGCTTTCGAGTATTCACTTTTCGACCGCTAATGGCATATCTGCTACTTTTTGTTTTATAATATCATTGGATAAATATGTCTATGTCATGAATATAACAAAATTTCGAAAATTTGTTATTTTGTTGTGTCATGTATCACCATGGCAACCTATATTAGGTTTTATTTTCTTATCCCTCCAGAAGTTTTGTTTTTCGGGATAAAAGTTAGCCTATGTCTTATTCTGTACTCCTGGCAATGTGTGTGAAAAAATCACAATGATCGGTTGAGTGGGTCAGGAGTTAAACAAACAAACTCACATTCGCATTTATATTATTAGTTAGAATTATAGTTTTCGTAATAAAATTACTTAAAAACTAAGTTAAATAAACTTAGTTAATGTATGACAGTAAGATTAAGGATTAAAGTTAACTATGGCAGTGAAATGGATGGCGTAGAAATGTCATTGTTGTATTGATAGGAAATGCGTTAGGTGTAACTTAAAGTGACTGGATTAACTTGAAAGTACCGTAGTATTGTAGTAACTTATAAGTAAAAATTAATACGGTGCTTACAGTAAATTGACATTCATATAATAACAAAATACACGATCAACGAAGTATATCTACGAAAACGTGTTAACAATTTGTATTGCATAAAGATACTTCGCTGTACTCCAATTCGCGAATTATTCAATTGAGGACCTTAAGATCCGTACGCTGGGTGTTGACAGGAGGTGGAATATTACACATTTCCTGGTCAGTTCAAATATTACACGTGCGTGCAATATGCACGTAATATTACGGCAGTAATCCAGAGTGATAGGCAGAGATTACGTGTTCTACCAGGCTTCTGGTCGATAAAAGTAGGACGTTTCTAGAACGTCTAGTGGAGTAATGTCAGTATGGGTGCTACTAAAGATCAAACAAGATTTCTGTCACTTCTGAAGTATGAGTTCTTCTTTCTAAATAAAGTATTAGAGCAAATATGTTCACATATGGATGGCCGCAGGACCCTGACCAATTTCACGTTTTCGACAAAACAAAGCAAAACATACATATGTACGTACTCATTCTCAGATGCGATCTGCACTTGAGGGTACAATATGTTACATCAACGCCATCTGGATTAACTTTCATACCATTTCTCTTCCATAAAACAAAAGACGGTCTACCTCACATTGAGATAACACGGGTCTCATAAGACAATTATAATATAAATGTACCTATAAAATGTATACTTGATATCGGACTCAGTATGAGCGCATCTCGTTATAAAAAAGGCCGTGCGCAAAGTGCAAGAGAACGCCAAGTTCTAATTAAAATGATTAACTTAATGGTCTTCGTCATTAGCGATTTTAATTTCAAATAGTCTATATATTTTTTCTTTGGTCGGTTGCAAATTACAAGTGGACGCAGCGGCTTTACGATTGGCACCGCGATTTTTAACTTTTACGACCAATAATACAGTAATGCGTTCATTTAGCTATTGTTCGAGTTTTAGGGATCAGTGCCAATATAAAACCATGTGTGTTGAAAAATATGTTTATGAAAAAGAACTGCGCATATCTAAGGCAGAGTTAATTTCAACGAAACAAATGAACAATGCGTGCATTCATCTACTCACCGATTAGAACACCGGACCTTTACCCGAGGGCAAGCAATGAGATGCTAAGATCCTTTAGATATAAGTGACACGTAATATCCAATTTATTTTTAAACAAATGTTGTTTAAAACATGTTTATATGTATATCAAACATGTTAACAATAAAATATCGCTTTGGAAATAAATGTTGCTATTACTGATCTTGCTTCTACATGCAAACCACTGTATGAGAACACCGCTCTCGTCGCCTTGAATCTAAGTAGACTATAGCTTGACCATTCTTCCGTGGCCTAAGTATCAGGTCATACTAACTGAGATAGATGGACGTAGCTATCCGCTGATTGACCTTACGAAGGTCTAAATATGATGTTGAATCTGTCATAAATAGGGTAGATAGCATCGACTAGAAAGCTCGAAGCAACACGTTTCTAGTTTCCAAGCTTTCGGTTTCTTATTTAAGACACAAGATTAGATTCACACGAGTATTTACATAATGTTCAAAAGAAAGTGTCTTTGTAGATAAACAAATGGAGAACAACACTCGTTATAAAAATTGAAAAATCAAATTATAAAATTATTGTTAAGGCGATGAATAATTTGACTTAATCAACAATTAAATTTTAAGTTGAATTCGCAAATAAAAAGGAATGGATAACTACGAAATAACTGAATTAAATCCTTCATTTGGAGATCTCTGTCTTAGTCTGACACAGACGGGGGAGCACGGAGCTACGAAATTATAGAGTAACCGTGAAAATTAAAAATATGATTTTATTTATTTTATAGGTTTCTTGTCTTATTGATATATTTGAAAATTATATAGTTAATATTTTACTATTAATTTTAGTTAGATAGGCAGAGATAATGGATATCCATTTGGCGCACCTCTTTCGCTTCTTCTACATACATCTACGTATACAAACTCGTCGGTTACGGGTAGTCCTTATATCGTCATTCTTTAGTATGTCACTTATCTGATCGATATAAGTTCTACGAGTACGTCCCCTGCCAACGCTGCCACTCACTTTTGCAACATAAATTTGTTTCGTTACTATTCCCTTCAATCATCCTTTCAACACCGAAGCATACCTTTCTCAATTCTAGTCAAAACATCAAATTTAAAGTCCCACTTTTCTCTTATATCGTTATATTTAATCCTCACCTTATCCGACGTCACGCCTAGCATACTTCTTAAGGAACGCATCTCAACGGCATTAACTCCACTAACATGTTTTTCCTGCCAAACCCAGCTCACACTTCCATAATATAATGGAATGCAAAAGTCATAACTTTTGTGAAAATTTACACAGATTAAATTTATTAGCAGGATTATATACAAAAATCAATTGTATAAAAATGAGTATGCATTGCTGCTACGTAAAAGTTGTTGAATTTTTGGTAAGTTGCTTACAACACATTTTTTTTATTTAAACTAATATTTTTCAAATCTGCTTACTAAAGTTCATATAGAAAAAGATTTATTATAAATACACGTACTCTACTTTCGAGTTTTCGTAACTCTGCGTCGAAAAGGACCCAGACGGACGTCTGAATGGCGTCTCATTATCTTTAATTATATACTGATTCCTTCGAGAAACTCTCGCCTTACTTATTGTAAAAGGTTAAAATAAACCTTTACCAGTATATATACTACACCGAATTATTGTATTTCGATGAACTAAATTAACAATAGAATAATTTTTACTTATGTAGCAAAAGTGAGTGGCATTGTTGGTACAGGACGCCCTAGGAGAACTTATATCGATCAGATTAGGGGCTTACTAAAAAGGGCGATATAAGGAGCACCCATAACCGACGAGCATGTATGCGTAGATGTATGAATGTAGAAGAAGCAAGAGAGGTATGCCAGGATCGCGCTAAATGGAAATCCATGATCTCTGCCTACGCCTCTGGGTTAAGGGCGTGAGCGCATATTTATTTAATTATTTATTTTTAATTTTTACTTGTTTATGAATGCATAGTTCAGGATTTATTTCTTTTTAGGCATTAGTTGACACAATGACGTGATGTAACATTTATAAAAAAGATTCACTTGGAAACAAATTAAGAATAAGAAAAGATTAAAGTTAAAAACAAAGTCTATGTCGATTGACGTAGGGATCCCAGGTCAAGTCCAAATGCAAATAAAATTCTTTAAGATTTTTTGAATATATTTTAAGGAGTACCATATACTACAAGTGACTAAAATAAATAAGAATCATTACGATTCTTCCAAGGTTATCATTAAAGGTGGATAAGAACGGTCAAATGTGGTCGTCAGCATATTCCTGCCGTTTCAATAAGACAATGCGGTCACGAGCGCAACCACGTTCTAGCACGGTGGACTTGAATGCAAGGAAAACTACACGATAGGTAAAAGCTATGTTTTAATATTACCCTTTATTTATTCCATCTTATTTCTCTGATTTTTAAGATAAGTCAATATACATAGATATGTACATAACCTATCACTTATGTTAACTTTAAGCTGGTGTTTTTGTACTTGTCAAAAGCTGATCTACTACTACTGCTTATTTTGAGATACGATTCACTATGTAAATTTTAATGACAATTTTTTTTATTTCCATCACAAATACGTTGTTGCAATGATTTGAATATCGGGCTTTTTAGGCCTTTACAAATAGACTCTCAGATGGTAAAAGGGGAAACGGGGGTAAAAAGTGTAATTATGTTGATTATTTAGGTCGTAATGCGCCGACTATCCCGCGCCCCCCTCGTCATTAATCGCCTCCCCCTACCTCCCCCGCGAACCTTGCCTTGCTCCCTTTATTATTTCGTTTCAATTATTTTTGTGATTATCTTTTTATAGCGGGCGCGCATTAAAACTCAAAAAATAACAGGGACATTAAACATAATTAGAATCGAAATAACGAGACGTCTCAGCAGCGGCCGTTGTTTGCGACTTTTTATGGTGGCAACTTAATCACATTACTTGACAGTCCTTTACCACTGTCTACACTTTATTAACGTCACTAAAAACTGTGAACATTAACAAAATTGTTAATTTTTTTACTTTTCTGTTTTATTGATAGAGTATTGAATTAAGAAAATTGAAAACTAATTCTTTATCTACTTTTACTTTGTAGTTCATATTTACGTTAACAGAGAAAATAAAAGAAAAATGAATTCTTCGATGACATAGATATTCAAATTAAGATTTCCAAATTAATTTTATTACATAGCTACTAACTTCAGAAAGTACCTACTATAAGTAACACCTTCAATTTTCTGACAAAAAAAAATTGGTACCAACGGCAAAACACGTTCTTTTAAATAATCATTTATGAAATATAGTAATGTAGCTGTTCGTATTATACGGACATACTTTGTATATATTCTTAATTATATATTTTTTGTTGTCAGGTTATCACCACGCGGAACCGAGTGAGATTTTTTTATATATTGCTATATTTTTAACATATTTTATTGAAGTATTATTTTAATTATATAATTTTTGTTCTTTTATAATAGTCTTGTTGTATTTTTTTTATATTTATTTCAATTACTTTTTAAATAAACTGTGTCTTAAGTTGACTTGTTCTTAATGTCTTAACATAATATGTATACCTTGTTTCACAACAAGGTTTAACTTTAGTAAACAAAGGCTTTTACGTTAAAATTCGTAAATTCTAAAATGTTTTCGGAAAACAACTTTTTCTCATATTAGTTTATAACGTTAGCTATCCATATTACACAATCTCACTTCACTTTATCTCACAATTTCCACAAAATTCAAAATTTCCAATGAAAGTATAAAAAATGTAATAATGTATAATTTTTTTGTTCACAACAATCATATCTTGCAATTAAACAAGGTGCAACATGTGCTAAGACATCTGTTTGAAAAACTTATTGTTGCTGGACTTTCTTTTATAAATACTATTTTATAAGTCTAATCATATCGTGTTAGAATAGTTTGATAGCGCCATCTATAACAATTAAATAAACTGTTAACATTAATATGTCGGTAACGCGATGTTACATTTTACTTATACAAAAAGTCGGCTTATGGTAGTTTTTTCTTACAAATATTTAAATCATGGATACTTCAAGTAGAATTTACAAAAGTTTTATAATGTTCATTGTATTAGAATAATCTCAGGTAGCTTTAAAATACACGGCACAGTCAGCCATTCATCACCGGACGTTTTTATTCGTATGCTAACAGAAATATAATACGTAATTATATTTAATACTAAGTCGACGCGTGACTATTAACAATAGAAGTTGGATTTGCCAACCCTTTCATTCAAATTACTAATGAATCGTCTAGCATTCGTACGATTTATAACCTTAAATATTGACTATAAAGTTGAGATTACCTTAAAGGTATGACCGTTAATGCATATTATTATTATGGGCGTTTATGGATGAGCAATTTTTATGATTGTACACGTATTGTGTTTAGTACAGATGTTAAGTTATCGTGAAATAAATCGTTAAAAATCTTTTTGATTGTACGCGGGAGCACGGACTTGCGTCGCGCCGGTCCGGGCAGGCGCATTAAATTTTTAATTATGCTATTGTTCTTACAAATATACAGTATTGAAAGCTTCTATTATTCGAGACGTGGTATACCTTATGCGTAATATGGCGGCAAATAATGTGTTTCTGACGCATATTTAACTAAGGCAAGCAATTTAATAATCTGCAAGCAATTTGATAGCATTTTCAACTAAAAATTGCTTTACTTGAAGTAGTAACAGATTCATTAAATATAATATAAGATGCTGCTGCTAAAGATCAGTTCATTTGACTAGATGCTCTTATGCAGTGGACTCCCGCAACATTGACCAAATCGTTTGTGAATACAAGTATTTCCTGGCTGAAAACAATAAATTCTTTTATCTAAGCAGCATACGTACATTCGGTTTCGAAATGATACTGTCTACTAATTTAATTAGCCTGACAATAATAAAATAGTAAAAATAAGCTTAATAACACGCTTTATTAGTTTGCTTTTTTTAATAAAATGTATAATAAAATATACGTCACGATTTTTACTAACTTGTAGACGTCCAACTTAATTGAAAATGTACACTTATCAAGCACCGATGACAATACATTCGTCATAAATTTGTATTAATCAGAGTCTCCTGATCAAAATTATATAGGATAGTAAAAAATATTTTGGGATTGATAATAATGCCATCTAGGTGCAAATTTAAACAACAACAGCTACTTAATGTAATGGCAACTGTGTTTTTTTTAAGTTATTAATTATTTACTACTTTATTTATTTACTAATTGTCAGCAACAACAATTCCAAAAGATTAGTCCAAAGTTAAACTATATTTAACGATTTCTAGTCAATTTAAAAAAAAATTTAATAAGGATAAACGACTTTAGATATTAATAATAAATGCGAGAATAAACGACTCTATCGTCATGTTTAAAATGACATTATTATCGAAATCGAAACTTAACATGTTTTAATGGTAATTATAAAATGATAAACAGCAAAAAGTAAACATTTAAAGCAGTGTTCGCGGGTGCTGTTGGTTTAATTTTTTTCGGTCGCTAATTTTCATAAAATTTAAATAATGCAATCCACGATCACACGATTTAATTTCGGGCGAGAAGCTCGAAAGCGGCCCGGTGAATTATTAAAGCGCGCGTGTGTAAGCAGCCCTGCAACAAATGTGCGGTCGCGGTGCTACCGCGGTGCCCGCGGGGCTGCAGCGCGCCGGCGTATCGCGACCGGAGCTCCTACTATTTGACTCATTTTCACCGATAATCAAACGATTGAATTAACAAAAATAATTATTATTTAAAATTAGTTATAACACACTATTTACATAATAGCAATTGGATTTGTCAGAGGACACGAAATTCACTGCTTTTAATGGGCTTTTTATACTACGCACTGTAAATAGATGGAACAGCAAAAGTTAAGTGGCAATGGGCCGGACACATTGCTCGCAGAACAGAAAGACAATAGAGCTAAAAGGTACTGAAATGGCGGCCACGTATTCGACGCAGCGTCGGTAGGCCTCCTACAAGATGGACCAAAAATCTGCAAAGAGTCCACTGGAGCAGGGCGGCAGTGGACCGATCTTTGTGGCGTGTGGACTTTAAGTCGTGTTACACGACTTTTTACTACTGACGGTATTTTAGTCAACTGAACAACCGCGTCAAAATCTACGTTATCCTTAGCGACTAGACTAGTAGAAAAAAATTAAGATTTTAGGTATACATATTCAAGCAAATTTAATAATGTAGAATTTTTTTTATTTCTTTTAATGAATCATTGGCTAGTATTACATCGTATTATACCTTTCTCGAATTTCCTAAAGGGTCAACTATGAATATAACAATTGGGTAGTTATATTGATTTGCGTTATAATAGATTTCGTAAAAAAGAAAGATACCTATTGAAGATATATGGTGGGAAAGTGAAATAGAAATGATGTAAAAGACTCCCCAGCTAAATCTAAATCGTCCGAGTGACGAGCATTATGCGTAGATGATGAAATACATTAAAAACAGAAATCGTTATTTAGGAAAGTTTGTCCTTGCTATTTATTTTACGTTACAAGCATGAATGCTTTTGTCTAATAAAATTATTTGTGTAGAGCTACAAACGCTATTACTATTTATATATACTATATAATATGTTTGTACGTTTGTAGCGTATACTATAATAACACGCTACAAACGTACAAACATATGTTTATAACGAATTTGAGTGACAAAAGTTCAGATCTTTTTTTTTTCTTTTTTTAGTAAAAAATCTTTTCCCTAGCCACTTTAACTATTAAGAAAAATGTATGAAATAAGTTACTTACTCAGCAAAGAATTTATCTGAATTATGATGTTTTAAATTTAAAAAAATATGAATATAAAAATATGCGCTCACGCCCGTAACTCAGAGGAGTAGTCTAAGTAAGTAAGTAGGATTTCCATTTGGCGCGATCCTGGCAGACCTCTCTCGCTTCTTCTACATCCATACATCTACAAATACATGCTCGTCGGTCACGGGAGCTATATCGCCATTCTTTAGTATGTCACTAATCTGATCGATACAAGTTCTCCCGCGACATCTTCTGCCAACGCTGCGACTCACTTTTACAACATAAAGTTAATCAAATCTTAATATTATAAATGCGAATGTGAGATTGTTTGTTACGCTTTAACTCCTTTTGTTTGTTTTGTACGCTTTGACTCAACCGATAAACATGAAATTATGCACACAGCCCTATCCCTAAAATAAAACTGTCCCCTAGGTACATAAAACCTTTATTTACAATATCGGTTGCTATAGTAATGCTTCATGTTTTGGCACGCGGGATCATCTTACAAAAATGTTCAGCAAGTAAAATGAAAAAGGAATGCCTACATCTAGTACTAAATGAAGACTTATTTCATGGACCTTTGATCTGATTATCTCTAATTTAGTTATTGGAAGTCACTCCGATCTCGCCGGCGGCTGGGGTTAGTTTCGGTAGTAGTGGCTATCGGCATACAGAGCGCGCGCATGGAAAATTGAAAGTGACCGTACGAAAACACGGTGGACAAGCATTGATGTATCTGTCCGTCTATTATTATATTTAGCCCGTAGGTCGGCCTCGGTGAAAGCGAAACCGATTTCAATTGTTATCCCACTCGGCCGTTAATTGACCGATATTTGTAAACTGCCGCTGGTTCATTTTGTTTTAATCGTACACTAGTTTATGTGTTTCGCACGCTTTCCGCATAATTTTCGCACTGTTCTGATGTTGTTTTAAAGTATAATGTGGCTTAAATTAATTTGTTATTGTGTCGGTAGAAGATTATAGCAGGTGAAACACGACACACGTGGTTTGCACAAGTCATGTAGTTAGTAGATGTCGTTGGCATAGATCCTTGAAGATCAGGACTAAGCTATTCAATTAACATAAGACAACCTGACAACCACCACCTCTGCTTCGTTAACATTCACTACGACAGACCTACAAATATCATCCATAATGTTTTTACACGACATCCTGTCACAAACTGCCTCAACCAATCATCTGTTCTGCGGTATTTCCAAACGACTTAAGGTCTTTTAACATGTATGGGATCTCTTACTGGACTTTCAGGTAGTGCGGCGCCCAAAATAGTATTTTCCCCTCTTTTCATAACTTCTCGTTTTCTATTTGTCTGACAGAAACAAATATACAACGTGTTAACATAACTACGTGCGTCATTTTAAATGTCATTTTTTAGGTCTCTCACTCACTTTAGTAAAGTACGGCTATGAGGTCTAATAGGTCTTTACGCACAAGCTGAAAGTCTTCTGAAAATAACTCAGCAGCTAACATGAGTCCAACAAGCGACCTATCGCTCGTTTACTTTCTTTTACTGTACAAAATAGTATAGAATTTACGTCCTTTATTCAACTTTTATACTAATTTATTTTTCTTTATACTATAAATAATTCTAGCCAGTCAATTTTCAGGATTCATGGAAAAGCTCGTCAATTGTCGTTAAAAGTTGAAATACCTTGTAAAGTAGATTAATACAGCTTGTTAAATTAACGTTTAACACACGAACTAGTATGAAGAAACATAAATTTAACATTAAAACTAACCACTGGGGAGAATAATTTATTGAATTATTCTGCGTTTGGAGTACTTTGCGTGTTTAATCACAATAATGTTAACACTGGACATTGGCCCGAGACTGGAAATTGTATTAAAAAAAAAACAAAACCCTTTGTCGAATTATAAATAACTGGTGTATGCCGAGATTACGGATTTCCATTTCGTACGGTCCTACCTGTACATACTTGTCGGTTACGGGCAGGTACTCGTATCGTCGTCTTTCTTTAGTGTGTCAACAATCTGCTTAACATACAGACAGTTCCTCTAGGACACTCCCTACCAACATTCTTATTTTCGGAGATGTCGTTGCTGGTAACCTTATTGACGGTTCTTACAGCTTCATCTGATACAGGGCTCGCGATCCGAGTGATCTTGAGCTAAAAGTAAAAAATTCTAGGTAAAATCCAGCAACTAGGCCCCTAAAATGTATATTAGGGGCCTAGTTGCTGGATTTAGCAGCTATCGGTGTGGGTGCTTACCAACATTGTCGCAACAGACAAAACAGCAAAAATTGTCTGCCCTTTTCCCACCTATGTGGGATCGGAACGGTATGTACTTCTCTTCTATCTTCTATCAGCAGTCACATCTGAATTCAAACCCTTCTTACACCATACATGTGATAATCTCCTTTCATTTGAGTTTGGAGGACCAACACTCAATCCCATACAATACGACAGGTCTTACAACCGACTTGTACATCTGTACCTTAAGCTTAAGTGGCATTCGTGGAGTCGTTCTGCTGACCTGTCGCCATGTCATCCCACCTTCATTTATTCGGCTTTTCACGTCTACCTGCGAACCTAGGTACTTAAAATCGGAGCTTGATAGGCAATCGTAGAAAACAATTTGTGACCGCCCAAAACACGGAACAAATGTTCTGTTTTGTCCTGCAAAAAATTGTCTTGTTTATCTTTTTTCATGCATCCTTTCGACGTGCCAGAACAACCGAAGCATACCATTCTTAATTTTAGTCTTTTGTCATATTTACGCTAATTATTCACACAATACACTAAGCGTTGACAGCAGTCTTTGAACTACCGTATTAACGGTGGGTAGTTTGAAGAAAATTTTATTGCTGGTAAGAACATCACACGCGGCGCGTCGTTATCCGCGCGGTAATGTTTCAGCGAGTGGTAAAATTCCTTCTAATGCGTGATTTAATGACGTCCAGGAGAAATAATGGATATAACTACTTTATTATGTGCTGTTAGTCTTATGTAGATTTATGTTATTCTTGAAATTACTTTGGTACAATTTCAAAGTAGCGACGAATTTATCATTCCCATTTGGTGTTATAAATGCAAACATGATTATTTAAATCACAAAGAAACAATATAGGACATTGTTGTTTATTTTGTGGTTTTACGAAGATAATTTTTCTTTTTGCGATGTTTCAAGTATAAAACATTACCACTAGGTCCCTGTCTAAATGTAAAATCTATACAAGTCTTAGAGTTTATAATTACAAGTATGATCGACTATTATTTGTGAGAATGATGATATTCTCGCCCCTTATCATTCGGACCTAAATAAGCTCGTAAAAACCAACAGGAATATTCAGGCATTTGTTACCTACATTAAAAATTCCTATATTAATATATTCCCGATGAGGGTTGGCGTTAGGTTAGGTTAGGCGGTCGACCGTAAAAACTGAAGCTAAAACTTATACAGTATAAGACTACTATCATATTGTGCTGGCACCATATGAGTGGAAAAATTGCAGGGAGATGATGATAATAAATATATAAAGTGATCGTTACATAACTTGTTACTTAAATTGAATTTGCAATTAATAAAGTATAATTAGATAACGACCCTTTGTAAGTAAACATTCATATTTACTTACTAAGGATTTCGGATGACTATATGACACGGACCCGCTACATCTTGTTGCTTAAAATTTTAATGTCGCCTTTTTAAATTAATTTATGCGCTCAGGCCCGTAACATAGAGGGGTAGGCAGAGATCATGGATTTTCACTTGGCGCGATCCTAGCACACCTCTCTCGCTTCTTCTAAATTCATACATCTACGCATACATGCTCGTCAGTTATGGGTGCTTCTTATATCGGCCTTTTTTAGTAAGCCACTAATCGATATAGGTTCTCCTAGGGCGTCCCCTACCAACACTGTCACTCACATTTGCAACATAAATTTGTCTCCCTGCATTCATCCTTTCAACATTCCCGAACCACCGAAGCAGACCTTTCTCAATTCTAGTCACAACATCCACTTTTAAGCCACACTTTTCCCTTATAATTTTATTTTTAATCATATCGTTCAATGTCACGCCTAACATACTAATTTCTTGTGTTTGATTGAATGTATGTTATTTTTAATGTTTTAAACCGACTGATTAATATATGAACTTAGGCCTTGAGACTTGAACATTTTGCACAGAGACTTCTCTTATTACGTAGGCAAGCGGTTAAAAAGATTATTCATTGGTGACATTATAATAGGGGATGACATTTTGTATGGAAAAGCCCGTACGAAACCAGTCCGCTAGTCCTTGATAAATAAGTTTGTTGGAGTATATTGGATTTATGTAATTGTTATTGTCGATGTTTTTGTCGTCACTCGAATATGGTGATCATTATTATTTTTTAGTCTAAAAAATAAATTCCGCGGAGGCGGCTGGAGGCGCGTGCGTGAGTGCCCTCGGGCAACACTCGTCGTACAAAAGCTCTCGTCATTGCCCTTCCGCGTCCCCGCTACGATCACTTATTATATCCGAACGCCATTGTTCTAAAATTACATTCACGCGGGAAAGTCAATTGTGCAAACCGCTTTTTATATTTTGAACTACCGCCTCTCTATTCGCGAAATTTCTAAATTTTAAATTCGTACTAATTGCTGTATTGTGTACCTTTAAAGCTCCCTAGTAGATGTGTCATACAAATATATGCGACAATAAACCACCGAATACCAAAAAACTGAGTGAAAGTCTCAGAGTATTGTAGTATTCCTGAATGTTGTTTAAAAAGTATGGCTAAAATGAAGAAATATATGTCTGGGGGCATATAGAATAAATTTATGAGAAAAAAAAGACATAAAAATTTATGTAGCAAAAGTGTAGGCACGGTAGATATATTGTTTAGATTAGTATTGTTTAGATGACAAAGATGAAGCTTTTTCAAAAAAATGTGCTTAATTTTATTTATGGAAGCAGGTGGCAAACGAGCAACCAGGTTACCTGATATTAAGTGATCGCCATACCGCCCATAGGCTCATAACATGTAATGAGTTGTAAAAGCGTTACCTTATTTAATAGACATAGGTGGGAATAGACAAGAAAAATAATTTTTCCTATCTATATTATTTAGATGGAGAGCTTATTAAAAGGGGGAGAGCACTAGATTTGGGCATCCGTCACCTCATTCATCAGACGAAACGCAGAAAACTTCTACTTCACGACTGACTTTTGTGAGGTCATGGTATTCCACTGGTGGTGCAACAGGTGCTGTTTAAATTTTTATTTTTAGTTTTATTGATGTTGTAATTAGGAATGTGTAAATTAACGGATTCGTGTTGAACCCAAAGTATAGTCAGCGTCTTGTAATTATATTTATACTGTTGTAAGGATTATGTTTTTGTAAGTTACTTTCTGTACGCATCTTTAATATGAAAACCTTACAAGAATATTTATTTAAAACTTTAAGTATTAACAAATTAAAATATGTATACATTTTTTAAAGAAATGAAAAGGGTTTTATTGCTGTGCGACGAACATCGCCCCATGAGTCCCTAAATTGCTTAAAAATATTATTTGTTTAATATATCGGCCACTTTAAACACTATCCTGACCATGTCCGAAGACGGAGCGGCCAGAATAGTGTATATTTGGCCGACTTTACGGGAACCCTTACAAAGAAAATTATCCATAAAACGTTCGTTACTGATACACTCCAGTATTACGTGTTGTACATCCTCAACCACACAACAGTCGTTGTATACAAATTGCAACAATGAACTTATAAAATGGCACATTTTTTTTTGCTTTTTGAACACCGAATAAATTAAAAGATTTGTCAAAAAGATATCGGACTAGATATTATATTCTCCATCCGTCAGCATACAATCGACCCTAGAGAATTAGAAATCAACCTACCGCCATCGAAAAAAAAAATTATAATTATAAAGCGCGCGTAATTCTAATTTCGAATTCAAATTAAAGCCGCCTAATGCGCGGGAGCGAGCCTGTGAAAAAAAAGAGTTGACGACTCGCTCGCGGAGGGTGGTAATTTTTCATTAATTTAAGTTCACCCTGTTTTGTTTGCTTTTAATCGCATTTCTAATTAATCCCGTCGAGAATAACGTGACAACTGTCGACTATGGCGGCGGCCATTTTATTTTTTTCGCCATCCATAGTATATATAGCGGCAGATGTCGGCCGATTTCCATTTGTTTCTGAGATTAATGATTCGTTGCGATTGTGAATTTTTCCGGCCTCGGCTTTTGTTGTTTTAGAAGCAATTTGTCCGCTTACTTTTGTCGAGAGGCATTCGTTAAAGCCTACACCGATCATGTTGGTGCTGGATGAGTAGGAATACAAAAGAGGCTCGATCTCGATCCCAAGTAAAATAATCTACTTTAAGTGTCCGCTTACTTGATTCATTTCACTTTCAAAATTCTTGTATATTCAATTTTCAGTTTAAAAACTAGATTGACTTACTAAATTGTGCAAGTTTTAGCATACCAAACAAAAAGTGTCTATACTAGATAACTAGATTTAAGACGCAAGGAAAGCGCGTCATGATCCTGCAAAACGAAATAAGTACCACGTGCATATTTTTTCTAATATTTTGGAATTATTTCATGGTTTCACGTTCTGTTTTGTTATGATTGATTATCACTTTACATTAATATATGTAACATAGTCAGTACACGTGGATAAAATTACTTCTCCAGACGATTGACATGTAGGTACAGTCACAAAGAAAGTAGTTATGAAAGTTCCTAGTACGTTTATATCGATACAGAATCTTCTAATACGAGCTAAGAATGCGCAAAGGACCCAGCTAAAAACCACGTCGTCAGTGCATTAAAAAATGCGCCATGTGCAAAATCCCTTAGACAGCGAGTGCTTCGTTTTCACTATTCATTCATGAGTTGGTAAATTTAAACCAGGAATAGTAAGGTTATGCTCGAATTTCACTCTACAACCATCCGGGCTTTCGATTCAAGGAAAGCATATGCCCAATGTGTTCATCATAAACAGTTGTAATATACATTTAGCTTTGGCATAAGTTCTAGTTGTAAGTGTTAATATAAATCAGATATAGCTATGATCAGTTTACATTCCAGTCTAGTAGAGAATAGGATCTTCGAGACTAACGCAATCAACGCACCGCTTGCGATAGCTGCCGAACGCACTCGCCTGACGCAAGGTGCAGGGCGCGGGGCGGTGGAGGGGGTCTGCCCCCGGCCAAGGTTCTAAGTTAACGCACCTATTTATACAATTTTAGGACCTCCGATAATTTATACTGATATAATAAAGCTGTTTGAACGCGCTTATCTCAGGAACTGCCAATTGGAATTGATTTTTTTGTATTTATCTGCCCAATTATTAAGGAAGGTCATAGGCTATGTAGGATCACGCTACGATACGTAAGAATCGAGCAAAACGAAAAGAACGCTCAGTGACAAAGCTGTATAGCGTAGGTGAGAAATGCGACAAAACAAAAAAAAAAAACGTGTGTGTACTTAAGTAAGACTTGGTTAAGTTATACTTCTTTAGTATAACAAAATAAAAATAACAAAAAGTTTCATCCCGTGTGTCAATTTGCTTGTAAAAAAGACATTAAATGCAATCGATAACGGTTTAAGTAACTTTGACTTATAGGTGAATATTAGAAAAATAATAATCGGTTGCCATGGTAACACTGTGAAGTTGGTGTCGCGCATCATAGCGCAAAACTTCAAAAAATTTTGCCTATTTTGAAGTATTCTTCTTCGATTTTCTTTTAAATAAAATATAAAATAAATTGGACGATTTTGGCTGAAAAGAACATCTTCTTTTCGAAGAAGGTGCCATTAGTACTGTCTTAAATGTAACCGTGTGTATTTTGAAATATTAAGACGAAACTATACTACCTCTATAAGCCTCCAAACAAGACATACGTAGCTAAAGTAGTTTGTATATTGTAACATAAAAACATATAGTTATCCACACTATACCGTGGCGAGGAAATTATTTAGTGCAAGGTATAAACACATGCCAAAACTCTGTCGTCGGCCTGCCCGAGCCTTAAGTCTGCCTTACATATTACGTGTCCATAAAGCTAGTGCCTTTATCGTCCGCAGTGCACTATAAGTGTCTGCCGCCTGTAAATTTTCGCAACGGCGATCTGCGGCCGGTCTTTGTACTATTAATTTGTAATGTCCTCCTCCCCCCTCTCGCCCCTACCATGCCGCCTAGATGCATCGCCCGGCTATACGAGGCGCACCCACCTCGGATAAGTCCGACGCCTAACCAACATTGATGTGTTGCTCTACATTGGATAAATGTCATCTTGATTTTTGATAAAACTTAAAAAAAGGTATATTACTAATCTATTGAAAATAATCTAATCTCTCATTGGTTTTAAGGGTGTTTTCTGACCTAAAATCGATGTATGTATTAAGCAATCACGAGTAACTTCTGGTACCTAAGATTCTGAAATAATGACATTAGTGCATTTTAAACCTGCTGTGTTTAACTTTTGGTATACCGTATTTCGATTTTGTATCGTAACCTCTTTTAAATGCCGCCTTCGGTGTTTCTTCGACTTCTATCTGTGCTGATAGGAAGAAATAACGTGAAACAATATTGTTAAAACACTGCTTTTTCTGAAGCAATATACGTTGAAGCGTCAATTGCCTAATATTGGGTGTGTGACTTCGAATCCGCCATTCGACTATTACACCCACATAAGTGGGAAAAAGTCAGAGAGAAAAAATATTGCTTAAGCTTAACTTCTGAATAGAATAATTATCTCAATGGTCATACAAATGCTTATTTGCTTATATGTATAAAAATAATACTGTCGAATATCTCGAGATATGTCTCACACATTAACGTCGCGTGAATCCTTGCCGATCTTCAATGGGGGCCCGCGTTTCCGATAGGATTAAGCCAGACTTACTGCTCGGTCAGAAACACGGTGCGACGCAGTAACCTCCTCGTACTCCCCCTTCTCTCAAACCTAACCTCTCCCCCCATCGCCGGCCGCATTAGGAGCAATCATATTCGACGGCTGCTACGTTTTGGCATCAGCTCGTGTTGCTTAGGCCGGCCGGGGCTATTTGCAGAACAATGATTGGTGGTGTCTTACTTTGTAAAGGTCGATAAGGTTCACTATGGCTTGCTTGCGATTCCGAGTTGATTGGAGTGGTAACGTCGGGCAGGCGTCCTATTTGTTTATGTTGAGATCTTCTTGCTTATCTCAGTGTCGTTTGTAGGGCACTTGATTTTAAATCATTCTCAGTTATAGTCCTTTTTCAATGATTCTTCAAATTTATTCAGGTTGATAGGGTAGAGATATTCAGAAATCTGTTACAATAAATATATTGTACACAAAAAATATAATTTTGTATTCTGAATTTGAATAATCAGAGAGTAATCAAACTATGTTTAGGTAACAAAAGAAAGGAATACAAGAAAAGAGGCCGGCAATGTTTAATAGGATTATATTGCATCATGATAATGCCAGGTTGCATGCTGCTGAGCACTCGCCAGAAAGTCGTAGAGCTAGGCGGGGAAAAACAGTATAGTCATCCATTATATTTCCCGGACCTTAACCTATAGTATGGGAGCCGACGATACTAAACTTGTACATCCTTTTTTTGAAGATTAGACGATAAAAATAGAAAAAAGATTATATGACATTTTTACTTTTATCGATGGGGAAAGGTCTACAGTCTTTATTTACGATGTTTGTCACTTCGGCTTGTTGAAATCGTCAGATTATCTTATCAAGTTATTGATCCTGAATTATTTCCTATAAAATAAAAAAAAATTGACCGGGCTCGATGATGTGCACGTTACGGTTTTATTCAACAAGTTTACCAACCGGATACTTTTGCGTCGCGCTATAAATCATCAGATTATTGCAAGTTCAATGCACTCTTATTAACAGGTAAACAACCCCCTAACTTAATACGACGCGCTTGAGTATGTCCGATGATCGATTGTTTTCTACTCTGCTCCACATAGAAGACTGATTGGTTGTGTAGGTTACTTAACAGGGTCCAAGGTGCCCCAATATGTATATCTGACGCGCTCGAGGATGTACAGTAATCCCCGCTTCGGCTCCCGTACCACGAAGAATACAGCTTTTTATATTCATCAGGTCCAAAAGATGCAGCGCAAAAAATTACTGAAAATAAAAAGGCGCTGATTCAATTTTCGCCTCCGGTATGTCTTTCCAGTAGACAAAAAGACGTTACATTAATCTCAAAGCGCGCGGCAACGCGCGATCGTCTGCGTCTGGAAACTTTTGCTCTGACCGTTGCGTTAACGCTCGCTGACGCATGTAAACGCATGTGATCGGTTTTTAGGTAAATATTAGGATATCAAAACGCGCGATTTGAAAACGCGCGTTATAATTTTGGCTTTAAACATAGCCTAAATGTATTAGATATACATACATATATAGTTTAAGTTACCTTTGACATACATACAAATTGTCATTATCTCTTTGTATTGTAGAATACACAAATATTCCCAAAACCCAGAATACTTTGGTACATTAAATCGTAAGCATACATACGAAATATTATCAGAGCACTTAAATTCGTCGTTATTAACCCTAAGCATTGTTACGGTGCCGATACGAGACTCCCGTAGTGTGTACCGGCCTTTATTTGCATTAAATAAATACCTAGACACCGCATTACCCAACATTATTATTGTACAGGAGTTCCAATAAACCTAAGTATATCGGGCGAATGTTTGTTTACGTATAGATGTATCGAACGATGAAGCGATTCCGTATTTCCACGTAACGTATTAGATCGAGATGGGATGTATAAAACTAAGCTAATCTAACCTATATGTGATTCTATACTTAACAATTTTCACGGAAATTAACTAACACTAGAGATATGATAATCTTTGATTTAGATATGAAGGATTGATTGACGTGTTCCGGGAATTATCGATATGGAATCGATGATGAAAGATACTGACTTATGTTTATGAAATGGTAAATATGCTCATTATCCGAAAAATGTCTCCTGCTTGAGGCGTAGAAGGACTTTAACTAGGTTTTTCTAGTATTACGACACATTTAGAATTGATACATTCACGTGGCAAGCCACAGGGAACATTGTTCGTAGAACAAATATCCGAAGGTGTTTAAGATTTTAGAATAGGCAAGAGATGTCGCATACATTTTTGTGTACATCATTTTGTGTGGCCTTACCATCACTTTGATATTAAAGTTGATACTCTTATTGCAAGTCTATAAAACTAAATATACAAATGTTTTGTTAAACATTTTCTTCTTACATTAATTACAATTATTGAATCCTCCGCATTTCAATTGTAAAAAACCCTACCGTGAGTACCCATGCGGTTTAATTCTTTAAATTCGTCGTGGAGACGAAACGCGTGTTACGCGAACCCCTCTCGATAGCGGGCCCAGGTAAATAACGCGGGGGTTTTCCTTCTGAATTTCAGTAGACGCGATTCTTGACCTATTTGCTCCAACACGTTGGGGCGGGTCAGGTACGGCGGCCATTTCTTTCTCCGAGGTCGCTCTTCACTTGTGATATCATTTCTGTCACATGTTTATATAGAATTGTCTTTATTCTAGAAGAATTTTCTCTTGTGTTAAATAAGTTATAGGAGTAACTGTAATTTTTTAAATATAGAACATTATTAAAATTCAATAACGCCTCTAAAGTCGGTCGATATCTAACTTAAATATGAATGAAACTGAATAAGACGTATGTATTCATAAGACGAAACATTACTTTAATCAAGTAATTGGACTACCTGTTAAAGTTCTCTTCTGTTCAGCGTTGGAAAGCAGAAGAAAAGCAAAATGCTGCATTAATCAACACGCTTCATCCAAGATCGTTGTTTAAACAAGCTTAAAATCTTTCCTAAAGGGAGGCAATTGATTTATAATCTGAAAGAACTGTATCAATTATATAAACATACATTTGTAACTAAATGTTTAATGGTTCCTTTTATTTTTCATTTCAATGGTGATTTTTATTGGTCTTGTCAATCTATAAAGCCAAATCTGAAGGTTTGATTGATTGTACGTTCTGGATAAACTACTGAACCGATTTTATAAATTCTTTCACAGTTAGAAAGCTATTTTATCAGGAAGTAAACGGGACTATATTTTATTTATTTTTCTATCTAACAGCGCGAGTGAAGCTTGAGCGGTATGCTTGTAAACCAAAATAAACGAACATTATGCTGTTTCAAACCCAATTGGAAACGTAAATATTTCATATAAAAGTATTTTTTATTTGAAATTGTATTGTCTGTTAGCAATAGACTTTAAACCAATACAAAATTGACAGGAATAACGTTATCTAATGCAATATGTGTAGTAATGCAACTGTCCGATTATGACTTGGTACGCGAGAAAGTGAACAAGCAAATGCTAAACTCTTACTTAACATCTTTCGATCACATAGCCAGTTAACTCGATAGGATTATGGTCAAGCGCTAGTTCTATTCATTACAGAAACTGTTTCAGACGCATGGTCTGCTGTTTGCGTGGCATGTTTTCAACTTCGTCAGTTTATAATCGGACTAGGCATTGTAAACAGTCAACAAAAAATGGCAACTGACAATTTGGGGTATCAAACGCAACAAACCATTTTTTTCCTTGATAAACAGTTTTTTAAGATATTTTTTATACTAGTTGCACCCGCTGTTTTTTTTTCTAATTATACAATTATCAGTTACAGAACTAGATTATAAATATAATCATTCCAGAATAATGTAGAGGAATAATCTTACTATTCTACTAATATAAATGCGAAAGTATGCATAAATGAATGTATGGATATTTGTTACTCTTTCACGCAAAAATGGCTGAACGGATCTGGATGAAATTTGACACACAGAGAGATTACACTCTGGAATAGCACATAGGCTTCTTTTTAGCCCGGAAAAATGTACGGTGCCCATGGGATCCTTTTTTTAGTTTTTTACAGGTGCATTTCTACGTATATAAAAGGCGATGTGTGTATGTATGTTCCCTATAGATTCCGAAACAGCTACCGGAGCGAAGCTGGGCGGGACACTAGTAGTATAGCATATTATCGAAAAATACATATTCAACCCAGTATCTTTTATACCCTATACATACCTACATAGTGATCCATAATAACGGATGGGATTTGAAGGGAATCTTT
>JWHW01034967.1:117399-135814 GCA_000931545.1 Papilio glaucus | reverse complement strand
TGATTTCTTCAAACAACTAATGTTAGTGTCCTGAAATGGTGTTAGAGTTTTACGAAATATCATCGTATCCTTGAGCTTTTTCCACGTTATTTGGGGTCGGCACAGTATGACCGTAATCCGTACTGTATAGCATTTTTCAGCTAGGCGACAACTTACTAATGTCTTTTAATGGTGTTGCAAGGACCATCATAATCGAATATTGATTGAATTAACTAAAAGACTGGCTGTNNNNCGCGAAGTTTTTTTTTTTTGGGATATGAGGTACCCCATTTCCTTTAGTTTCATGACATCGGCTGAGTCGTCAAGGAGTTAAAGCGAAACAAACAAACTCACATTTGTAATATTAGTTAGTATATACAAGCGTCTTAACGCCACGCTTGTTCGCGGTCCTTTCTACGTAAAATGGTACTTATGCAGGCGCGCGTCTGGTGTGTACACCTAATGATGTGACCGAGGAGAAAAAAAGCGAATCGCAATAAACATTTAAAAAGGGAGATGTCCACATTACGAATGAATTAAAATGCGCCATCACGTACATTACCGCTCGCTCAGTTCTCTCTCGTTTTGTTCAATACACTCACCTTGGGGCCCGCGAAAGGCATCGAGTGCCGTTTCGTTTTTAAATTAATTTAAATAATGTTCGATTACTGTTTTGTTAGCAAACGTTTTTGTTTTATGAACTGTGTTTGCTTCATAAATCGACTGTTATTGAACATTGAATTGCTGCAATAGATTTGTATTTTTTACACAAATTTCGTCGCGTAAATTGGAAACGTAAACAAACTTCTGAATTTGCCTTGCTTTAGAAGTATTTAAGTGATGTATTTTAATTTTATTTTTCATTGCACCGGTTGTAAGATGGATAATTACAGTGTAATTTTTGTCTAAAACCTTTTTGGTAGTAAAAGTAGCTGGGCTCTAAACTATAATTTTATATTTGTTACATACCTACCAATAAAATAAAAAAGGGAAATTATAATTTAATTGAAGTACATTTCTAGCTTTAATAAGATACAGATTATATTTATAAATGTGCGTAACATAAATTTTATGAACTTCATTCCAATAAAATAAATGTTAACGATACAGAAGAAAAAAGGTGGAAGTGTTCGTGTATTAGTAGAGATGGTAGGCATGTTAAAGATTTTGAACGACGAGTGAATGAGGTAAATAAAATGAATGGAGCTATAGGTACAGTTGTGAGGAGTCAGAATGTGTCTATGAAGGCTCGTCTGGCAATACACAATGATGTACTAGTTCCCACTTTAATGTATGGAAGTGAGAGCTGGGTTTGGCAGGAAAATCATACTAGTAGAGTTAATGCCGTTGAAATGCGATACTTAAGAAATACATATGTTAGGTGTGACATTAAATGATAGGATGAAAAATAGCATTATAAGGGAAAAGTATGGCTTAAAAGTGGATGTAGTGACTAGAATTGAGGAAGGTATGCGGTGGTTGGGGCATGTTGAAAAGATGAATGAAGAGAGAAAAAATAAAAAAGGGCGATATAAGGAGCACCCATAACCGACGAGCATGCATGCTTAGATGTATGAATGTAGAAGAAGCGAGAGAGGTGTGCCAGGATCATGCCAAATGGAAATCTATGATCTCTGTCTACCCCTCTGGGTTACGGGCGTGACCGCATATTTATTTATTCCAATAAAATTTAAGACGAAATATTTGTCAATCAATATTCCAGTGCTAAATATTTTAAATTTAGGTCTAAAATTACAAGTGCTCTAAAACTGGCGCGGAATTTTAATCACCGATTCCTAATATTGGATATTGAAGTTGAAATTTAAATATTCGTTTTCGATCATTCGCTCGAAATGAACGCCGCGTTCAGTTCACTCGGCGGATGGCATTACGTATTGAAAAAAATAAACAGTTCAATTCCTATCAGGATTTAATACAAAGAGACGATGTTGAGTGAAAGCAATAGAGTCCCGGATGTAATATTGAATTGTCGCACCTATCGCTGCACCTAACAAAGGAGCTATTATCGCGCGGGTAATGTCTAAGTTAGATTGATATAACAACCCCTTTGGGCCCGCGTACGGCAACACTGTCTTTGTTTTCCATTTGATCTGTTATTGCATTTGCCGATTTGTATTTAGACTACCTTATTTTGTCGCTTTTAAATTTGGAACAATTACAGACGTTGGTTGTGCGCTGCGTTTTTAAATTAGTAAAAAATCTTTTGTTATAAACGCAATTAATAATAATATGTTCGTTTTGTCTACTATCTACTGCTACACGATTGTATTCTTAAAGTGGCCTTATTAATTAGTGGCGTAATTTAAATTTTTAAACATTAAATATAATTTAATATACCAATATATAATTAATACATTTTATTTGTAATATTCGAGGTATATTATATTTGTGATATCAATTTCACTAAAAGTTCTATTTTCAATACAGTTGGTTAGGGCTAATTTCCATCACAGAACATAACGTTTAAGTGTAACGGAGGTCACATAACATCCAGTGACTCACTGGCTTGCTCACATTCGTGGCCCATCGAAAAATTAGAAAGTTAGTTTTAGATTCCCTAATAAAATGCATATTTACTTGATCTTCATTTTCGAGTTTTTAGCGGCAAAAAACGCGACGCGTCAACCGCCCGTCTGTGACGTCCCGAGAGGATGGGCCTCTGAAAATGGAACGACCGATAAAAAAAGGTAACGAATTATAAAAAAAGAGCGGGTGCACACAATCGCGAGCGCGGACGTGTGGGCGGCGGGCGAAATGAAATGAAATAATGAAAAAAATGGGCAAAAAGCAGCACAAACATGCATTGTCCTCGCCCGCCACCCTTAATGAGTGGAGAGCGCCGCCCCGCGCGCCCCAAGTGCCTGATTATCACCTGATTCCATCAGTTCGGACGCTGCAGTGTGACCAGTAATCTCTCGTTTCTTTATACGTTGTAATAGAAGGAAGATTTGCATTAGTTAATTGACATAGTTATTTTAGATTACTTCTTCTCCTTCTTAGTAGTACGATCTCGATATAACTAATAAAACGGAAATCATGGATGACCAAAATCCAATATCCCATTGTTGTATTATATACAACAATGGGATATTGGATTTTGGTAGAACTATTTAAAGTAGGAAATTGAGTAAAAAAAGTTAGACTATTTACGTACATACATCTCTTTTAAATACTCTACTAGTAATAATACTTTCCTAGAAGTAGAAGTTCTATATAAAGCGATAATCTTCTTCTAAAGTTGTATTCAAAATATGTTTCTATATGTTAACTAAATCGAAAGATTTTACACTTACATTTTAAAATGTTGCATTAAACGAGTATCGAAATACAGAGACGAGCTCGCTAATCGATTCATAATCGAAATAGGCGCGACATATTAGTCATCAAGAGCAGCGGCCGAAATTAATTTGTTTATGCGAAACAAAGGTAGGCACGGGCTGCATGCATCCGTGCCTCGCCTACCTCCCGAAAAAAAACGCCGAAAAAAAATTGGGGAAAAAAGCGAGGGGGTTAGGGGTTCCCACACCCCTCCCGCGCGATCGGCATCAGACTTCTTTTTTTAATCGCGTCGCATTCAGCATGCTCGTTTTTGGTAAGCACACACTGCGCGTTGCCTATTTTCCAATTTAGATTGCTTTGTATTACCGTCTGAGCGATGCGCAATAGTTTTTGAGCCTCGTGACACGTCATGGGCGGAAATTAAATTCTGTGTAATAATTTAAAAAAAAAACGAAACTCTGGTCCCGCCGCCTATATTATAGGAGTTCACGCGGTTTGATCGGCCTAGGTAAGATCGTCTTAACATTTTAATTTCACTTTATTTTAAATATTTTAAGCTTTTTTTGCTAGCTGTACTCAAAAGCTTGTTGCAGATGTCTATTGGTAGCGGTCACTTAAAATCGGGTGCACCGCTTGCTTGTCTCCCCCATGCTTCTATATACATGGTTTAGTGTAAGAAAAAATGTTAATTACTTACCTTTATGTAATACACATATCGGGTCAGGAAGTTTATCGGTTATCAAGACCTTAATTTAGTTAGTCTTGAGCACAGATGCCAAGTGGCCGGCTAGCCTCTCGGTATTTTACAGAATGCATTTTTGGTAGTGTGCGCAGGAATTACACGAGTTGAGTCCCCCATCTCCATTTTACCATTGAACGTTTAGACACACGACTGGTCTCCATCCTTTAATAGTGCATAAACCGCGCGTTCGTATGTTCGTCGTTCGCGCAATCTTCGTTCATCGTGCGCATGGCAAAGGGCTGGTACAAGTTGCCAGCGTCAGACTTTACGTCCAACTATGACGTGGGTACCTTCAAGAGTGAATAGGCTGTTACTCTAAACTAGTGCGTACCATCTTTAGATCACATCGTCATTTAACATCAGATGGGATCGTGGTCGAGCACTAGTTTATTCCTATAAAAAAACATATCATGTATTTGATTGAATTATTTTTATGTTAACAACATAGTGAAAATATTTTAAAATGTTAGCAACACTATTCAACGGTATTATAACTGGCAGGAGAGAGCAGCATGCTTGGTATTAAAAGAAAGATAGGACGAAGGATTTTTGGCGGGCTTTTATCGAAGAAATTAGCCGTTATCGTTGTCCAAATCATGATAATAGTAAACTTTAAATGTTTTTAGTATTTATTTCAAATTAGTTTAATATAAGTACAGTGAATTTAAATTTAATTTTGTGAGAATATCGATAATATTTATTATTTTATAATGCGTGCGGTAGGTAAAGGATTGGTTTTATCTACCTGCTATGATTTTTTTAAAGCTTTTGTTGAAGTTGTGTGTTTAATAAAGATTATAATTATTTAAAAAAAAATCATGTTGCTAAGTATATTTATGAAGCTATCACCACTTAACAAAATGAAAATAGATAGGTATTTCTGTATAACTCCTACATAATATATTTGTTACAATAACAAAATACATTAATTTAACAAATCATTGATTTCACTTAACATATAATATGTGAATGAAAAAGCAATATATTTTTAAACGTTCATCCGCCCAGACAAATAACTCACGCATCAAAATTCTTTAATAAGTAGCGAGAAGAAACAATAAATATCACACAAGCGATTATTACGCGGCGACCACTAATCACAAGGAGTTCTAATTCAACCACGAACGCTAGGGACCTATGAAAAATAAAGCATCTGATTTTTTTATTGTAAAAATATTTTGAAAAAATATATAAACTGTCACGACCGTGTAATTCTAACCAAGGGTATTCAATTACAAAGGGAACAAAATTAGTAGATAAGCCGATGAGTAGGTTCAAAAAGAAGTTAAATAAAATTATACACGCATTATGTATAAAGATTTACTTAACCTGCAGATTTTTGTTTGGGACTTCAACAAAAAACTACTTACACTCTCTTTATTTGTATAAGTATTTTAATGCAATAGCTAATAATAAATCGGCGGTAAGACTGTGGCTGGTGACAAAATGTGTGTAAATAAGAAATTGTGTAATGTGCATCGCAATGACATTTTATACTGTAGAACTAGATATGTTATACTCATACAAAATCCCCAGTCACAAGTATTCCAAAGACAATAACAGCAGTTTCACACATGTCGAATGGTGTAAAAAGGATAGCGTGATTAAAATAATAATAAAAAAGAGGACAGCTAGTGTTCGTCACCAACGCGTAAATGTAAACCAATGACTCGAACCAAAGAAAAAAGTGTCTCAATTCGGACATTGGTGCATCGCATTTCTTTATCATAAATAAATAATCGTATATGCACTTCAAACCACACGATCTCTATTGGAGAACTATCGTAACTATTATCCAGAAATAAATCGTATAAAACAACGCATTTGTCCGATACGAGTTAGTAAGGCGCCGGCACCGAACGCGGCCGCGGGCTCCGCCGTTTCTGCACCCTTCTATGTAATTAAAATGCACACTTACCGCCGTAATTAGAGAGGCGCGCACAAAAGAAATCATTCCGAAAGGAAACAGATTATATCACTTAGTGTAGCGGCCGCCACAAACGAACTACAAATGTTGAATTACATAATTACTGTGAAATATTAACAACAGCTACTTGTAATGCCGTTATCTTTCTTAAATTGAGATATTACCTCAAGTTTTAATACACGGTTAAAAGATTCGTGCTTTTATTGCTAGACATACTTTAACTGTATAGATTAAGCCTCGTAGAGGTTTACTTGGTTTGTTACGATTGTGCCTTTTCTATCACCGAAGTCTAGGACAGTTTTATCATAGGTAACCATTAACTTTCCACTCCTTATGGTAATGATAAAAGAAATAAGAGATTTGAAACATCAAATCCTGTCATCCTGTCAAATTACCTGTCACTTCAAAGCTACGAATTTCCATCTGTATGTTAGGAGTATGGTATCCGAATACGTAAAGTGCCTTTTTTACATCAATAATCGACTACGACTTCATTTCTAGGACCATCGGTTAATCCATAACGCCTAATTACAGTCACGTTTAAATTCATCAGTCTAAGAAATCCAAATGATCGAGAGTTGCTCATAGCAGCATACCATTTGGAACTTTAGTTATAAAAGATTAAAGCTTAAACTCCTATTCCGTTTTATAATCATCGGAAGCTGCTGAACGGGCAGTCGTGTCAAATGGCCTTGAGACCGCCTCCCCGGATAGGCGAGTGTACACTTACCATGATATAAATGCGCCTCATTAATCAAAGTAATTAGATCATTACCCGGATAGAGTTACGCGCCACCCGGGCGGCCACTATCACAGAAAATTGTTTTTTTTTTTAAGCATAAGATACTTCCGTAAGTGGGCAGTTACGGACATCTGTAACGTTTTAGACGTCCATTAAACGTCTGACTGGACTCTATAATAACAGCGAAATTCTACATTGTTTTAATGTTTTACTTTTATTAAATTAAATCAAGGGTAAAACTCTAAAGGGTGGCCAGGGATAAAACAAATCTTAATCTAATTTTTAAAATTAATTACACTAATAATGCCCTTGCAAGCATATATCTAGTTAGTTTTTCGTATTACAAGTCTGCAGTAAAAGTCATTCGTCGGGTAACATGCACAATTAAAATTAACAGTGGTGGAGTCCGCAACAATATCTGTTGAACTAACGGGTCAGATCGAACGGTGAAATACCACGACCTTACAGAACACAGGGTTTAAGTAGATTGTAGAGTGTCATTCATTCATTCGTCCGATGAGTGGGGTGCCGGAGTCCAAAATGTAGTCCATTTCACCTTCCCCTTCTTTAATAAATAAGGAATGGAAAGGGGAAGTGGATTTGACGAGGAAGGGGATAGCCTTTTTTACTTTTAATCCCGTTTTCTGACCATTAAAGGTAGGCAACTCATTATCTTTTTGCCTCTGGGTAGCGGTCACTTAATATCTAGTGAACTTATGAGCTTGCTCGTTTGCCACCTTCTAGTATAAAAAACAATTGGATTGGACGTCCTTATATTTCGAGACGATTAATTATTTTATCGATTCCATATATGTACATAGGAATTATAGAATTCAAACACTAAACCATCGTTCGTATGTTCGTGGGAAATGAACAGGCTATCAATGATTAATTAAAAGAAATAACAAAAACCAAACTAGTTCTGAAGTAAAACGACACTTTTGTTGTGTTTGAAGTTTAATAGTTGAGATTGTAAAAGCGTCGTGACTCGAGGAAAGTGCCGGATGCAAATTTGTACGCTAAATAGAAATCGTGCCGGTTTCACTCTCGATTTGCGCTGTTACATTTTATACTTGCACACCTTTTATCTCACTAAGACGTGCAGACGATTCTTGTAGTTGTTAGTGCATGGTAAAACGCACGGTTGTGTGCGTGAGTCTACTGTAGTACTGAAAACATGCACATAAAACTGTATGCATAATATTGTCGTCTCATTTTTTTTAGAGAGAAAGATAGAGAGAAAACTTGTATCACGACATAATTTTACAACAGTGGAAACCCACGGTTACAAACTTCCATTGGTTATTAACTTAAGCACAAATTCGCGCGTAGTAATATCCATCACAACTAAATGTATGTCATGCGCACCTTCGTCAAATTTCATACGTTTTCTTTCTTGTGTAACTTTGACAGCTATATAATTTATGTAGAGTATTTTCTGGCTACTATGTTATTTTATAAATGGTTAATAAGAACAAATCTCACTTATTGGTAAACATGATATGAGAAGTATTTAAAGAGGACCATCAAAAATCATTTGAACAAACACGAGCTGTAATTTTAATCAAGAAGAACCGACATAAACTCAACTCGCCGAATATGCTAAATCTGTGTAATATTTATTATTAAAGAAAGTATTTTATGTTTGTAGGATTTTGAATTATATGTAATGAATTAAAGAAAGGAGGTCTAGCTCCTCCTTGTTACTGACATAAAAATTACATAACAGCAGTTTTAATCTTGCGAATGCATACATCAAGGATATCCTTATAAGTTAGGTTTCCACTTAAAATGATTCATAAACGGATTTTAAACACAGTTTTTAGTCCGCATTACAGAGTTTCTCGTCGTCGTCTGTTGGCGAATGTATTAATTGGCACGGCTATGATTTATTATCGGTTAATTTTATGATAATTAGACTATGAATAATTTGCGCACGCCTTGTTATGATACTTTGTTGTAATAGCTGTTTAATCGAACCAGAAGAACAGGATTTAAAAATTCTCAAGTATCAAGAGGAGTGTATCAATGTCAATATATTATTCATATTTTAGATTGGTATTAGGTTGTATACCTTGTTTCACAGCAAGATGTTTTTTCTCATGATTTCCACAAAATTACAACATTTCTGATAAAAGTATAAAAACTTTAAGGGCCGCCGTGTGGAAAATTACGTTTGTTTACTATAATCATATCTTACAATGAAACAAAGTATAGTTTAATTTTATTTTAGCAGATAAATAATAAAATAGTTTAAATACATTTAGTATAAAAACATAAAGTATATAATTGTTATTTAAATTGCTCGCGTTAAGGCATACCGCTCTACCTATTGTTGTTGAAATAACTGGGGTTCCTGAATCTTCGTTGCGCACACATCATCAAACTTTGTACACATATTTTCAAGAGTAGAAAATGACATAAGAATAAAAGTTTTTATTATTACCATGCCATATTACCATGGCGGCCGGAAAATACTTTTCGACATTTACCTCTAATACCAAGTTATACGCCAAAAGTAGTTACAAAAAATCCCAACGAGGAAAATAAGAAACGAATGCGTGCGAAGCCGCGGGAAATTGCTAGTAAAGTATAATTAAATAAAAGATGTCAATACACCATCAATTGTTTTAGTTGTCTTATCACGTGGATCGATTATGCTTATGTGTCCTTATTCAAAGATAAAACAGAGATTTAGTAGAGACTACAACCAGTAAGCATCTGTCCAGTTAAAGCGAGGTCGTAATTTAGCTTAATTTATGTAACACGCAATTAAAGTAAGATCGTCGGCCCCCGCCAAGTACCAGTGCGCGGATACGCAGCGCGAAGTTTTTCGAACGCTTCGATACCCTTTAAAGTTGAGTTCTATCTATTACCTTATTAAAATTCCTTTTGTACCATTCCCTCATACACTTTCTATATTACCATTTATAAAGTCTTGGTAAACAATTAAATTCTAAGTAAAAACGTTGAAAGCTTTCGGGAAATTATCATATTTAACTTCAGAAAATCGGTTGATATTTGAAGGGTAACCTAATCTTTGGACTGTCTTAACTGTCACTGACTTCCATGTACATCTGCAAAAACAGAGGAACTGCAGATGAGTTGCCGACCATTAAGGAAGAAGTTTACGCTTTCTTGAAGGATTCTTAGTCATACTGGTTTGGAAATCAGTCATCAGTTTCGCAATGTTTTCCATTCAAAGGCTTTTTTATATGTAACTGTTAGTAATAACCTCTGTCACCTTATATTACATCTACTATCCATCCATCAGCTTGTTTAGCATCACAATCATCACATACGCGAGAGGACAACTCTGTCTGATTCCTTAGAACATATATTAGTTCTCCTGTAGGGTATTTTAAAAAGCGGTGAATATAATAATAATAATAAATATAATATAATATAATAATTATAAAGCATTTTCTAGAATGTTCCCCACTGCAGGGGCACAGGCCTCCTCTCTGAGAGAGGGAAGGGGCCGTAATCCACCACGGTGGCCCAGTGCGGGTTGGTGGATGTCACATCACAAGTCTTCGAATTTTATTGGTTCTAAGACATGCCGGTTTCCTCACGATGTTTTCCTTCACCTTTTTTTGAGCAGTGGTGATGAAATAAATTAACACAAAGTAAAGCGCCTGCCTGGGTTAGAACCTACAGCACGTAAGTCGGGGCCTAAACCACTGAGCCACCACTGCTCAATGTTTCCCGTATGCTAATTAGTTATTAACAGAGTGTCAATTCTTATTGGAAAATATTTCAAATCTCACCAGAGAGACCTATATTAAAACATTCGTCAAATTAAGAAACTCCAGTCAAATGAAACATGCAATATTCATTCCTAATTAAAATAGATCCGGTCTATAATTGCATACACGATTTTGAGACTCGATGTAATTGGATAGTTTGATATGCCGTTTTGAATAATATTGTACATAAATATAATGTCGATTTTGGAATGATGGTAATTAAATTAAATTCACATATTTCTAGTATCAAATAAGAATAAATTATTGCAAAAATAGTCGGTGTTTTTATAATATATTCACGCTATTGTCATAAGACTTTGAATTTTACGATTACAGCTTCGATTACCAATCGTGTGTTATAATTTTAAATATCTACTCACTAACACTCACAACAATTAAACGAGTTACACGTCCTTTCACAATTGCATTTAGATCAGTCCCCAGCGGTATTTCCATACCGGTCCGTCAAGAAGAGACCGTACTCCTTCCTTAAAGCCCGGTAATGTATTCGAAGTTCCTCTGGGTGTGATGATCATTTATAACTAGAAGACCTCATTTGCCCCCTTATCCTATAGAAAATATGTGTTGCCAGACTTTGTACAGTACCCAGTTTGTATAGTAGATTAAAAAAAACAAAGATGGGCCTATGCTATAGGCCCTTTTAATGTGTCACTAATCAGGTTAAGTTCGTATAGTTCCACAGACGAAATGGAAATTATTTTGGGAGGTCGTGATACTTCTTCTTCTTCTTGACTCATTCACGCGGCAGCTGGAGGCGGCTGACTTCTGACTTTTTATTTAACTGTCTGACGATCAAATCCTGCAAGATTTTTTTCGAATATTTTATTTTTAGATGTAAAAACATACATTAATTTTGTTTTAGCGTGCAACAAAAACTGCGCAACACTTTTATTATAACTAGTAACTAGTTATTAAGACAATTAATATTTAAAATCAAGTAGAACATTATCTAGACCACGTCGTTATAAATGTTATATTTTTTAATTAGTACTAAAGAAAAACATGTATTAGTTAAGGCACGATACGTCAGGCAAGTAATTATAAAGCGATTAACTTGTTATGCAAATGTTAATGCGGCAACAAGGGAATGTTAAAAGCTAATTTTATGTATTTCGTCTGAACTTATCAAGCTAAGCTCCTACTAATAAGTAGCCTAGTTAGGACCGTACAAGCAAATATCATCATTAAAGTAATAGATATAAAGTTGCATTCCATTTGAAACTAGATATGATATCCTCGGTCCCATACTATAATCGTCGTCCTACAACACGAGGTTTCCTGTCACTAAATGAGATTAAACGTATCCACGGCGAATGTTTCGCAATAACATAAGAACGCTTAATGAAGTCTGTGGCCCACTTTCCGTTATTATAATTTGCAATAAACCATTAAACATATTAACGAACGCTTATAATTATTTAATACTCGATGTCGGCTCGGTCCAATCATTAACTAACTTTATTGTCGCGATTGTACCGAGAAATATGCAACATTAATGCACTCGTTTCTATCGAAATATAGTAGAAAAGGATTGAATGAGTAAAAATGTTAACAGTTTGTTTAAACCATTGACAGCAATCTCCCTTCCAGAAAACCTCCATTCCGTCCCGATGAGGATGACAAGATGAGAATTGTTCACCAGATTTGAAGTGAGTTGCTCGCGTTGCCTTTATTGCACAGAGGAGGTTCTTTCCTTATTATAAGAGGACGCAGGAATAGACGAAACGCAGAATACTACATTTCACGGCTGTCTTCTGTACACATGTTGTTGCCCCTTTTTTAGCTTTCTCGGATAGGTTACAGTATACACCAACTATACTACGTAGTTACTTTCATGTTCAAGTCTTCGTTAAGTTATGTATATTAAAAGAAATTGCCGATAGACTAGGCGACAATCAGGTGTGCGGTAACAGAGTTAAGGTAGAGTCATAGAAGAGAGGCGTGAATAATGTGCCGGAGGCTTAATTCCCTTCCACTTGCTCTCTTTCCCTTGCCGTTCTTTTCTAATAAGAAAAGGATGGGTATGGGAAGAGGATTTGACGGGAAGAGGATAGAGATGAAAAGAAAATATCCTTTTTCTGTTTCGTTTTCCTGTATATTAAAGTTAGGCAACGCATCTGGAACTCATTGGCATGTCGCAGATGCCTATGGGTAGCAGTCACTTCATCTCAGTCTTGCTCGTTTGCCATCTTCAGCCATGAAAAACATGCTTAAGATATTTTTGTAAGTATTTATTTAATGTATTTTTGTATAAATAGTTGTCATTTTTATCGAGCGTTACAGTAATGCTATTTTTATAAGATTTATATGTTTTGAATGTTATTTACGGTCCCAATGTTTGAAAGGTTGCGTAACAGTTGCGCAAATGCCGGCTGGATCGCCGATTCTAATCAATATGCAAAGTGTTCCGATCTCGAATCGCGTGCGTCCGCGAATTGCCCGCATTTTATTTAATTAACTCCACGTCCACGACTTTCATTATATTTATTGGTCGACTTCTCGCCGCTGAAACAGTGAAATTATCTCCAGATAATGAGATTTATTGCACCGCTAAGTATAGAACCGTAACTGCCGCATACGAAATTACTTTCTCGGATAGCGATGATTACATATCTAGTTAGCAGATAACGTTGTTATGTTAAATACTATAAAATATATTGTATTAAAACTCAAGCGCATGTCACGTACACTCATTCACAGCGATAGACAGAGAACACAAATATCAATTAGAAACCATCGTGACAAATGTTTTAGTTACTCAATATTAGTTAGGTGGAAGAACAGGCTAGAAGTAAAGACAATTTCAGATATATCTTACTTAGTTGCGATAACTCTTTATTTTAAACCTTCCTTGTAATTAATAAACGGTCGAAAGATGGTACGCACTAGTTTAGAGTAACAGCATATTCACTGTTCTGTTGAAGGTACGTCATTCGACGGCATTACAGTTGCTGGTAACTTATCCAAATCCTTAGCCGTGTACAATGAAAGAAGATTCGAATCAACGCGTGATATTTCTACAACAAAAGGATGGCCGTATGAAAAAACGTCCGATGGTAGAATGGAGATGGGCGAATTAATTCGTTGCGCTCAATCCCCAAAATGCGTCCTGTAAAACATTGTGACACTGTATAGAATGACATCAGTTTTATTATCAGGTACTTGGTAGACTAAAACATGCCCTGCTACTTACCACATACATACGTGTATATACTTTCCATTCGTAGAATTAATAAATCTCAGTATTTAAAGTGCTAGAATTTTTATACGCTCTTTTGTTAATATCATCAATCGAGGTAATCAAGACTTTTTAATGTAATAAATTTAGGTAACTGGTTAAAACTTAATAGAGAGTTTCCTTTTCCGTGCTTAAACTCTCACGCTCTTTGTGCTAATCTAGACTAGCCGGTTATTGTAGACGGATCAATATATACATATATGCTAGAAACACATAATGCAACTAGGATCACAAATAGGAGTCTAGAATCTATGTTTATTCAACCATTTGTTTACTTTTAAGAATCACTTCGATTATAATATTTTTTCTCTACTTTTATCTTCTGCAAATGGAAGATTGCAACGCTTGACAACTGATTTGAAGCGTTCATTATGTTTGTTATTAAATTTATCAATTTAAATCGCGTGTTTCATCTTTTTATATCACTCCGTTAGTTGAAAAAAACACGATAAATTATAAAAAAATTCAATAACGCCTTAATGGTCTTTCACTGTATGTATTTAATTGAGAAATCCATTTCGGGAATGATAAGGAACACGTTTTTGTCCTTTTTTAACTTCACTTCTATCATATTAATTTCATTTCGATAAAAATTTTAAAATAAACTCTGACATGATGTGTGAACCGGAAATTTATTTTAGGACTGCAGGCAACAGGATTACAGCTATTTCTGTAATAAATAGAGGTGAGCATAGGGTTAAAAAATGTATGTACTAAAAGGAGATTGGAAAACACAAAATGGACTTAAAGTGGACCAACATGTGTGGCTAGATGTAACAAAATTAAAGCTGTCAGAGAAGTGCCCTTTTTGAACACTTGATGATGAAATGGATCTCTTGTCTAACTCGGTCACCTTTAAATTCCTACCAGGAAGGTTCCTTCTTTTACATGAAGACCTATTCTGATAAATCATTGCCTCCATGAAGTTTCTATTAAAGTTACACCCTGTGAATCTCTGTGAATCCTTACTTCATTTCGTCATCAATAAAAGAAAATGTTTTTTAATTTTTAAAAATTATATCTAAAAAAGATAGAATTAAATACGGCAAACAAAACGGACAGTTGATAAAATCCCACTCAATTACTGAATATGCACAAAAGATTAATGAGTAACAAGAAAAACCAAACACGAAACCAAAATAAAAGGAAGAAACCCAATCAAGCTACCAAATGTATTCTGATCGTTCTTTTTACCGCTTCCATTTCTTATCAGCTCCGTACTTATGAATGCAATTTAGTTAATTAATTTGGCAACGCATTTATCTTCGCATGATGCTCGTTTAATAAGGACGCAAGACAACTGGGACGCGCAACAGCGTGAAGGAATCGGGAAACGTTACGTTTCGACGAATTTAACTGTTCTCTTTAAATACTTATTTCTTTAATTGAATGAGAGAGACAATGGTGATAGATTTTAGAGTTCTTGCGCAGCAATAATACATAAAAATTAAAGCTAAATCTAGTAACTACACGACGCGTACCATTTGCTTTTACTACAGTTATCTTCTATGTAAGTTGGGTAGTTAAATTAACTTTTTTTTTTTAATAGATATATTCGTATCACATTAAATTCAACACGAGTGACCAGTATCAATTGAAATTTGAGAAGAAAATCGTATCCGTTTCACTACGGCTCCATGTTTATCTAAACCATAACCAAAACTGTCAGATATCCAATATATAATCTGTACAGACACTGACAAAAATATTGTTGTTCTATTAATAAAACAAAATTAATGTTACCATGCGGAATAAACGATGCAAATATCCTAAAAAATATGAGAAGTTAATATTAAATTCATTTATTTATCACGATAGATTGAGGACGCAAGGTTAAAGTCGCATCAAAGAGGGATCATTCCAATGTAAATTTGAATGAAGCAGTGTATTTTATTGGGAGAGTTCAAGTTAAGTTCACGATAGAACTCATAGTTCTAATAATAGTAATAGTTATTGGGAAATGGTTGTGTGATAAATACGACACTATCGATCGGTACAACTTCGCGGAGACTCGTTTGTTGTGACCTTTGTTTACGATTGTTGTGCGCGTGTTGTCTTCCCTATTAAAACTTATATGATTAATTGTCTTCCAGTTGGCAAAAAAACTCTTACATAATATAAATATATACTCTCACAACCCTATAAACGTAAAAGGGTTGCCAGTGTCGTAGACTAAAGCCCGTTTTCTGAATCGTTTGTCAAATCCTACTAATATTATAAATGCGAAATTTGGTAAATATGGATGTATGGATGTTTGTTAGTCTTTTACGTAAAAACTACTGAATAGATATCAGAATAAAATATAGGCTATAATTTATAAAGATATTGTGTCACTTATCCAAAATATAACTATATATGTCAAGTATAGTGAATATCCGAATCACCCGATTTCAAATATAATGTATTTGGAATTTATAATGTGTTATTTTCAGTAAAAATATCTTTAAACATCGATTGGTCAGAAAACCTTAATTTTTCAGTATCAATTTTTGACCCTAGCGTAATGGTTATATTTTTCAAAAATGTGGTATTTTATCTTTCTGAATAATGCAGTTAGAAACTATGTAAGCAATAAGCGCGTAAATAGAAATTTGAGCTTGGGTGCTTTGAGATTGGAGAGAGAACGAGTGGTAAAAATGTGACTCGATAAGTAGTTGCGATATCGACAAGGGAAAGAAAGAGGGGCGATGTTAAGGGTGCTCGTACCCGACGAGAATGTACATATGCGTAGATACACGGCTGTTAATGCGTTAGGAATATGTGAAGAACTAAGCCAAACTTATTTAAACTACTGTGAAATTCAATTTAAATTATTTAATTCTTAAATATAGCTATATTTTGTTTCACAGGAAAATGGAATTTTGGTAAACAAAGGTTTTAATTTAAAATTCGTAATTTTCAAAATATTTTCGACAACTTTTTCTCACATTACCTTGTAACATTAGAGATCCATATTATACAATTTCACTTCACTCTATCTCAATATTTCCACAATATTACAACATTTCCAATGAAAGTAGAAAAATGGCCGCCACGTATGTCAAATGACGATCGTTTGTTTACAAAAATTCCATCTTGCTGTGAAGCAAGGTATAATGTAATGATGTGATATGTGGGATAGCGTTTACGAGTATCTTTTATTTATTTTACTATAGACAAAAGTAAACATATTTCAAATGCCTAATGATTAAATAAAATATAATTGAAAGAAATAAACAGTCATACTTTGTTTAATATTTATGGAATCAATTACATCCTTTTCATCTTTGAAGTAATCCAGTCAGGTTTGTTAATCTATATTCATTAATTTGTCTATTGATTAATTAATATCAGTCCGAAGAGAAAGTTTCATTGAGACTTACTTTAAAAGTGCGCACGATTTTAATTAAAACTTTAAAAATGCCAATTAATTGTTACTTTAAATGAAATCCATTAAAAAAAATATTATTACATGCACACGAAATTAACATTGGCAACCTAAAAATTTACACTAATTAAAAATAAATCCAACCGACCAGAATTCCAGTGGTTCGAAATTCGAATTTCGAATGTAAGGAGCGTTCCGAAATTAGCGTAGCGTCTCGCCGCAATTAACACGTACCTCCTCAACGTTGCTCAGTATTAACACAACTTATTAATCTGTGGCCCCGGGCGCCGGTAGCCGTTGTATATCTCCGATGCTTTAGAGGTCCGCTCCGCCCAGCGCGCGTACCATTCAGACCTTAATGTCTGCCCCACAACAAATGGTCAGGCTGATTGAACTCGTGTACTAATCTCAACTCGCTTTATAGGTTTCTTATTGTAATCTTGTTGATTTAGAGATGTGATGATTCGATACTAGAAGAGGTATTGCAAATAACTTAGATAAGTCTCGTTTGTGATTGTTTTGAATTGTACTATTTTAATGCAATGGATCTGCTCCTTCATGTTGGAGTACGGGACTTATAAATGATTTAACTGGAATATTATAATTGTCCTCTTCGCCTTTACTATGACAGGTTGGTGGTTTCATGTCTTACAATACAATATATAACTAATTTATTAATAATCTTATATCTGATATTCATCACGATTTCATTTAGCTGTGTTAATTTGGCATGCGATGAATAAACTTGGGGATGGTTAAGTCTACTCTCTCAGAGTAATATACCGTTATGTATATTTTTTTAATATAAAACGCTGAATGTTTGTAAATAACCAATGTTACAATCTTCGTTTCTTTCTAACATTTATTATCATTCTATCATACGCCTAATATTTTGAATGAAGGGTGCCTTTGTAACTATAAACAATAATGCTTTTTTTAAAATAATTTTATATAATTATTAATAAAAGATTATTTTATTACCGATGAGAATATTGTAAAATTTTCCGGGGAAAAAACCCATTGAAAACTTTATTGAATTTGATAAGGATTAATTGCATTTATTTGTGGTCGTCTTTAATAATTGTATCTCCATTTGTTTATTTTATATGTATATAGTCTTTACGCATATCAAATAATAAACAACATGTCTTTTATTTCCAGGTAAACATTCCACCCCACTTTCCGTATACTCAAGTAAGTGGAATCACATTAAGCCGTCGCATTATACAATACGAATGCTGAGTTATGTGAACACAAACAAACTATTAACGAATATCACCACGTTCGCACACAAACACGCCTTCAATCAAGGCAAGTCGAATTTCCAAAGCGAATTATCAGCCAGTGGTG
>JWHW01034967.1:106601-117361 GCA_000931545.1 Papilio glaucus | reverse complement strand
TGATTAATATGTAAATGTAATAAGATTACTCTCTCCTGAATAATTTAGCGGAGGGCCCGGGGATGAGTTATGAACGCTGGCCTCTCATTATTACTTGTATCGGGCAGTAATGCATAGGGCCGGCAAGGGGCCACGTGTTTCCTCAATTACGGGACATTTCACGAGACTACTTCCAAATATATAAGTAAAAGTAAATTTGACTGTAGCTGTAGTCCGCGGCCTCGTACGCATTTGTTTAGAATCTTCCTCGCTGGAAATTTTATAACTTGATTTCGCGTATAATAAACTTGGAATTACATGTATAATGTTTAAAAGTTGTTTTGGTTGTCATAGTAAATTATGTCAGGGAATAGTAACATAATAAAAAGTAAAATAATAAGAAGTAGTTATTGTCGTGTTATATATTACTATGGCAACCTATCTCAGGTTTTATTTTCCTATTTCCACGGATTTTTTATTTAGCCCTGTGACATTTTCTCCTGAAATTATGTGTATCTACAAAATTTCTTGAAGATCGTGATATTAATCATTAACTTTTTTAAGATTATATTATGTTAGCTTATAAATTAGTATGCGAACCAGTTGCATTTATTTTACTTATTAATAATTATTTTCCTGCGTAAAAACCATGTGTAATGTCCGTCCGTCTTTCAAAACAATATGGCGACCCTGACAAAGTGTGCGGGGACGTGTGACTTGATCTATGCCGCACCACCGGCAACTTGCCCCGCAGCCTCCGCGCGGCCGGCATTGTTGCAACTTATTCAATAATGTCCCACTCCCTGTCTAGAAGAGATAATAATCTATTACGTTATATGACTCGTTATTATTACAAGATCCTACCTACATACTTTTAAATTATAGCGTGATGCGGCGATTACAAAAAATAATTATTCTTCGATTAAAACTATTATAATTTATATCAACTTATTTAGATCATAGTTTGCACGTGTCACCGACCGATTGTGAAATTTGTCGATTATAAATAAATTAAACTCTATTTCCCTTGGTCACGGCATCTTTTTCTTTGTATTTGTTTTTGTCTGAAGAAGGTTCTTATGAATGATAAAATAAAAAAGTTGCGCGAAAATAGTAGCCTTAGCGCTTTTGGTATAACAGTCAGTGGTTTGACAGTTGACGCGATTAGTTGGTAATTTAGACCGATTAAGACCTTAGGGATGAACGTTTGTATGGAGAAACTACATATGTGAAGCCGGGCGGGTCGCTAGTAGTGATAATTATTTTTTACTCCAGAAATAATTCCAAAGTTTAAATATTTATGTGATATTAAGGTTTTAAATGTTAAATTTGTGTAAAAATGGCGACGGTTACTGATCTCAATAAATACTGCAAAAATAGCACCTTATTTTATTCAAATCAGTAATTTGAAAGTGATATATAAGTGTAAAAAATTATATTAATAACATATTTGAGATGTAACATGTTAACTAATCAAATACACAACAATCTTTATTCACCTCACCTAAAGATTGTATCGTCAAAGACGGGTAATTCACATACGGATTACGGCCGCACCGGCTCCCTTGATCAAAATTGATGTTACATTCGGCCTCCACTACATTTTCCTTGCAAATTTCTACCGCCAAAACGGCCATGTTGTTTCCGCCATCTTTATTAAGAACGCATGGCCTCCCGCCTCCTGGCGTTGGTCAACAGCCAGCAAGGCGTTAAAGGCATCAGCTACAGTCTCCACCACTTCAGATAGATCTACCCGCCCTCCCCCTCGCGCGTATATTTGCGACTAACTCGGAGCTAGTTTTAGACGATCCACGGCTCACGTTACGCCGGGCGGAGGTGTTTGGCTAACTTGTCTAATGGCTTTGATTAAACTGCCAGTTTATTTGACGGTACGATGCGTGCGTGCGGCCATGAATGAATTTATGCTTAGGCGACGGCGTAGTGCGGAGTTATGATCGAAGGTACATACCTCACGTCACATTGTTTCGACTCGGTTCATTTTTTACGACATTACATTCAACTGTCCTGTATAACATCATAATGGATATAAATTATGTTGATTTAAAATCTGCGCTTCTCATAGTAATTAACAATTTACCATTAAAACTATTGAGGTTGTAATTAATTATGGTAAACAACATGAATAGCTTAAAATAACACGAATCTTAAAGTTTACATTATTTGACGAGTTGCTGGTTTACCCCTTACAGTATAAGATTTGAACTGTGGAAATTGTTTTATATTAAATTGCGTAATGGTTACATTAACCAGTCGTTATTCATCGAGTGTTGGGATCGATTCCCAATGGTGGTAAAATTGTATTTCGTTCCACTTTCCTCTGTAATGCGCAAAGACTCACCTTTGAATTTTTATCTTAAGCTTAAAGAATATCAAATGGATTTTTACAAAAGTTAAAAGAGTTCGAAAGTGTCAGTAACGAATAAACGAAGCGAAATTTCAGGACCGTGTGATATAACAATCTTTTAACTCTATTTACACGTCTATGTATGTACACGCTCTATGATATGTTATTAATAAATGATTCCAATACAGCTGTACCTAACGTGTACGGAATCAAACTAGAATCAGAATAATATAGAGCTCGGCACAATAATATTCCCTTTCGTAAACAATAGATTTCCGAGACTTGCTTCTGGCCTCTCAATGATTAGGATAGTGCATCTCTGAGCCAAATCAGAATAAAGCCTAGCCTTTGTACAAGTATGATGGAAGACTGCGCGTGTGTGTTCCTCGCTTTATATGCGAATCTTGATTCTGTGTATATCCATAGGGTTGTCACTTCTAAGTTATAGCGCTGCTTTAAAAGTTACACGTCAAAGATACATAAATCTGTGTTTTTATTGCGTGTCGTATTTGCTTGCTACCCCCTGCTATGTATTAATTTTTAACTTCGAATTAGGACTTTTACAAGTCGATCAAAAGAAATAATATCCGATGATTGATTTGTATTTTATTTTATTAAAAATCTATTTAAAGGGTTCAATTAATTACGACCTAAATAAAGATGAAATTTTGAGATAGTTCCTCCGTTACTTCTATTGTTCATGAGTTTACACAAAGATTTTTTAGATTCACAAAACAAAAAATAATGTTCAAAATTCTTACGAAAACCAACTTCTAATTACCTTTTCTAACAATGTACTAGGGAAATAGGTTATGCAATCCATTCCATACTAGCTACTTACACACACAAATTTAGAACTCTATGACGTCTTCTCTTATTCTTTCTTTGTATTCTTTCAATCTTCTCTCATTCAAATTGATCGTTCTTATTAACTCCCCACTGCCAGTGTTCATTTGTTATATTTTATATTTTCTCATATCGCTTGTGTTTTACGAAATTATAAGGAAAGTTCGCTTGTTACATAGTCTCTAGTAATCTTGTGTTTGTGTTACCTTAATTATTTATTCAATTAAAAAAAAAACTTTACTAGAAAAGTGCACATTCTATCCTTACAACGTAAACTGGAGTACGATGACTAGTTGGTTCAAATTGTCGCCGTTCATTCCAATTTTCCTCTTCGATATCTTGTAATCAAAACCACTCCATTGTTTCCTAATATTTCAAAAGAACGGCCCCGATGAATACAGATTGCTGAAATTTCGATAAATATCGTGCAGGTTGCGACCGCATGCCGTAAACTAATATTCGCTCGGACACTACTTGGAGTTATTGGACAATGTAAATGAACGGTATCTCCTATAATGCCTGCCTTATTTCCCCCCCAGCTAGGCCAGTGCCCGCAGCGCCTCCCTGGGGGAGGAGGCGGCCACCCCAACCGACCGATGTCTCATCAGTAAGGATTGAACCCTTTAATGTATTCACCGTAACTTCGGGATGAGTCTTGTATTAGTGTTATAATGAGACGTGGCCCTCAGGAATTATGGCCGTACTTGCGTATCTCCCGGCTCCGGATTATCTCTAACATAGTTTCGATTTCTTGGTATCGGACGTTGCCGGGACAACGACCTTCGATTGCTTATGTAATTTTACTATGCTACATTAATTTGATATACGATATTAATATAAGTTAAATAAAGAACACATTATATCAAGAACTTTATTGTTATGTCGATACAGGTTCAAGGTGCTAATGTATCGTTATGTATTTCTTTTTTATTTGTATGTTAGCAATGTATATATGTAAACTTATGAAATCTGGACCCTAATTAAAAAAACAATAGTCAAAGTTAAGACTAAACCCTTGAAATAACAATGTTATATACCCCGTCCGGTGCTTGCCTTGAGTCGCCAGCGAATCGATAATGCTACCAATTAGTCGGTACCAATTTTCCAATAAAACTTCAAACTGTTTTCCATTCCATTATCTCTCACCACCCTTTATTGCTGGCAAAGCTACAACTTCTCTCCACTCCGCTCCTAAATTATTACAATAATAATATTATGATATTAATAATTGTATTGATAAGGAGACTCTCGTAATAAGGGTAAACCGTCCCCTTTCTGCCAGCCATCTTCAATAGGAGAATTTATGTAACTAATGAAATAAGCGAAGTGCCGCCCCCGCCCCCCGGCCCGCCGCCACCCCCGCGTTCATTATCGGAAAGTTTGAAATATAATTTGAAATTATGCTCAATGTTATATTGAAGATAAGAGAAACACAAATTCCTTTAATTGGACTTGTTAAAGTGACTCAAATTAACTTAACACGAACTTGATGGTATTACTTTTGAAGTCGGGAGTTATGACGGACTGCGGGCCGGCCGCGATGCTCAGCGTTGAGCAACGGTTATCGCCGGCCCTGAGCCGCCAATCTTATTTAATGGTCCGACGTTTATGGGAACCTATGGCATTGTTTTACGAACTTCTAACGAAGTGGAATTAGTCGGCTTACCAACTACTACCTATTTATTTTTACAATTATTGCTTATTATTGACGTCTCTATTTCCCTCACTAAGCATCGTGTTTATGGAACGCGTAAAATGATCTCATAAATTACGATTGTGCGTACAAATTGTTCTCGATATACATTTCCTTCAAACATCTACTCGCTAGTGTTCACATTCACATGATTGACGTTAGGAATAGGTTTATTGCATGAGTATCAGCTACTCGGCCTTGCTGAGAAAAAGGAAAGTGCCATTTCCTCTTTCTCATTCAGTTCCCATTGTCCAAGTCCATTATGTATTATGTGTAGAGATGTAGTTTCTCTTCGAGGGATTTTTGTTTATTTAAAATTCAAAATTGTTTATTTCTTCAGCCTACTGGTACCATGTTTTTACAAAAAAATTGAACTATCTTTCAAGCAGACATTTGTTTGTGATAGAAAGTCTCACTTTTCCTTAACATTATAATGTGTAAGTACCTTAACAAATTAAAACTATAATTTAAATTGTAACATTACACATTTATTACCTGTCTTAAAATCAGAGTCTTAAATCTCAAATTATATGTTATAAATACCAAACAGTATGTGAAAATCTTCAAGGCTCTGTGAGTCAGGTCATCTATCGATTTAGCCAGGGCGGCCGCAAGCTCGGCCCGCATCGAGGGGCCCACAAGCTGCGGCCCGCAACCTGAGACTATCACAATTAGGCCTCCACCTACACATAATTATATTTCTGATTAGAGCGTCCACCTCGCAAGGCCTGCAAAGTTTTGGCTTTGCGGTTAAATTTGTAATGTCAAAAGCACCGGTCAAGTATTGGAATCACGTTTAATTACATATCCTTTGAAATTACATTAATTACTTCTCGGTTGTGGTAGTTTATACGAGTTTTAATACGCTTTTATAAGCTTTGTACGAATTATGTTTGTTTGAAACCCTTCCAAACGTCAGATTAATTTAAACTGTTGTTCAGGGTTCGATTCTTAACACACTTAAAAAAAAAAAGTTCTCGTCAAAATATATGTCCGATGCGTTTAGGAGTTAATAAGCTCGGTCAATTTGGACTAGCGATTGCTATGTGTCTTTCGGCATGCTTAAAAAAAATAAGTTTACGTTTACTATAAATTAAAACATTGATACGGAATTGAAATTTAAAATTTGATACGGATGATTGGCATTTGATCGGATTTTTTTACCAATAAATATGCCTTTTTCATGTACCATTTTTCAGACGTATAGTAAAAATTACATAAAAACTTATAGAGTACATCCTGACAGAAACCTTGAAGAATTAAACTATATTTAGACTTGAACTGCCCTAGGTAAACTTACTAATTAACAATGTCTCAGCAACAGATAACATTTATTTTATAAAAGCGACAATTAACAGGAGGTCCGTGTGAAATTGGGTCATTGGTTTGAACTGGCCATTTAACAAATGAAGCGACTATAAGAAATAGTTCATACTTTTTAGTTAAAAATTTCTAGCCTTCAAACAAAAGTTTTAATAAGATTTTTGCCTCAAAACATCAAATTCAATTGAACATCGTCTAGAAATAAAGGCGACAGTAGCAATTAGATTGGGATCGAGATCTAATTATACGGCTTGGAGTCCATGCCCGGGCAGTAGTATTCTGATCGTCGACAAGCGATTTCGGAAATTACTAAGGCGTCGAGTCTCCCGACCCCACTTCTCCTTGCCTTTCTGTTAGACGGTCAATCACTACACGCTTACCCTATACATTTTAATACGGACACAATTTACTTTGACATGTTTTGCTATATTAAATTGCGTCCGAATTTCTTGGTCGGATAGTGGAGAAATTATCACTTTTTGTTAATAGTTCAACTGAAGAAAAATTAAAACTCCGAAGTATTATTATTATTTCTTTAAAATTATGATTTAACGATCTTGTAATTTAATAGTTTCGATTCTGATAACTGCGTAATGTTTACATTATTTGTTTACTATTTTGAAACTTAAAAAGAATTAGGACATAAGTCGCACCCCCGTCACATTTGTTACCTTACGAACTAAATAAATAGCAGCAGTTCTGCCTACCCCGATTGAGTTTAAGCACGTGAGAAATCATTGCCCTTTACCTTTAGACCATTGCCGCTTCTAGTTTCAAACTGCAATGGCCTAAAATACTGAAGAACGTTATCACGCAACGTTTAAAAAAATATATAAGGAGCTATCTTCTAAGATCTTTATAGAATTTGAAATGATTCATACAGAAATTTACCATAATTAGTATAATGAAGTAGCAGATCTAGCAGTATCGTGAAACAAAAATCCCCAGAGCTCATTAGCATAACAATTTAATTAATCAACCCGACACAGAGGATACAATAACTCCGTCTACTATTGTTCTCTGTGTACTTAAGAACTTGCGTCTCGGTCTAGATGACGTCACGCGAACTAAACAATCCAACCTTGGCACGCCCGTAATGTATATAAAGTAATACACGAAAACAAGTAATCGTCAAGCAAGCAAATTGATTTAAATTTAACGAACGACACCTCGCTCTTCAAAAGGTTAAGATTTTTAGGCTACATGAGGTCACAATACAAACATACCAGTGAAAAACATTGCCTCCTGTCGGACTAACGACGCATGAGCTGAAAGATTTAACGATTGTAATTGCACTATTGAGGGCTTATTTCTTTAACGGGTTCTAAAGTGTACACGTAATGTAAATTCACATATTCATTTTTAATTTATCTACATCTTCCACAATTTGATACAAAGGTTAGTACGTATTTCAATAATTCATCTATAAACTGTTTATTTTTTTTTATAAAATGATACAACGTGAAATAAAATCAATTTACATGAAATAAAATTATTTCGTGCAAATTGATATCAAACGCAATAGTGTTACTAATTATTGGGTTATAATAAAACTCTTTAGAGTGGTAAAAAAATTGTACCACATAAAAGAGAAAGCAAGGCAGGCGTAAATCATAATCAACTTTTATTTATAGCTGAGAACAACTGAATTGCAAAAAAAGTGTATTAAAAGAGACCATGCACAATGTTGATCAGATAATCGCGGCATGTTAACCGCGCCGTTTCCTCGCGTCTCGCACACTCCCTAAAGACCGTACCCCTCCCTCCCCCTGACTACACTACACCCCTCCTCTCCCCACCCCTTACTGTACATCACCTCATTTGAATTTCTAACTAGGAAACCTCCATGCAATTATTGGATTAATGTAAATTACGCAGTCTACAGCTCCACGGTGCACTATCAGAGACAGGGTTTAATTAGAATCCGGTTAAGTCCAATAATAGTGAGGTACTGACGAGCAAACAAGTGCGAAAGAATGCGGTCCGATGTAGGATTGTAACCGCCTGTACCCTGTGCGTATATCTTCGGTAACGTGACAACGAATGTTCACGAATTTTCTTTCACGTATATTGAATAAAGAATATGACATTTATAAGTTTACGACTTTCTCAATTTCTGTAGGACAAAGAGGCAAGCGAGCAGAACATCCGAGACACCGCCCTTAAAGGTACAGGCGGGTACGCACTGTTTTTGAAAGACCCCAAGTCGAAACCATAAATTTTTTTAAAGGGAGCCGTGATGCGATTCTCACTCCTTCGTTATTTTTTTCCGTTCTTTATTCGCAATAGATAATATAAAATCGTGTTGCATACAGTAGTTGAGCAATTGTTTTTCTGGTGTCAAATCCGTACAGCCTCTATCTGCCAAGGTCAAATAAACTTTGTAAACAGAGACTTCCAACTACTTAACTTATCTACACCTCCGACCGCTTTTTTTTCTTACAAAGCACTATTCATTACTTTTTTATGCTAATTCCTTATTTCGCTTAATTAAAAAGGTGTCCTCGCAAAAAAATAAAAGTCGACAGCATGCATGCATAAACTGATCAATTCATTCGCATATCTGTATTAAAATGCATTGGATATTATCACAATTAAAAGCTTAAAACAACTTGCATGGTAATTAAAATAGCTGTATATTTTTTTAGTCCGAGATTTGATTCTAATTAATATTTGAAACCAACAAATTTTTGTTTCTTAACATCTTTCGTTAGATTGAGAGCCGAGGGTCACTTGCTTCAAGGAAATATTGAGGTATTTTAAAATTTTTTGCCGTCGATATCCGCCCACTGCTGGACGAAGGCCTCCCTCATTGATCGCATCTACGAGCAATGTGTCCGACCCATTACAACCCCACTTAAGGTTTGCAATTCTTTCGGAAATGTCGGTTACCTTGGTTCTACTGGGGACACATGATTTCTGATGCGATCTCGCAGCATTTTAAAAATAGCGAGAATCTAAAAATCCCGCCACACAATAGAACGCTCTCGAAATTAGTACATTCCATTAAAAGAAACTGTCATGACGTAGTACGGAAGTTGTTATTCTGTATATCTGATAGTGATATCAAAGCTACGTCTGTGAAAATCTGACAAGATATCTGTGTACCTACCAATCTATTTTATACCTAATAAATTTTACATATACAAAATAATCAATGTGTAAAATAAAGTACATCCCTTATGATAGGTGATACGAATAGTGTCATTGACCCCGTAACAAGCAAGCCACAAGAGGCCGACTCGGCGAGACCCTAAACAAAGTTGTGGCGCGCGACGAGCAACAAAACCTCGGAATAGCCCGCCGTGACCTCGAAAACGCACGTAGGTGAAAGCCCTCGGGGTTCAACGTAGGGGAACAAAAAATCCGTTGCGCCCCCCCAAGGAGACGGGGGCGAGCCCGAGCCATGAATGAGCGAAGGAGGCGCGCGTCCTTGGAGCAAAAAAGTCACGTGACCCCGCAACAGGTGGCGCCGTCGTCCTTACGCTCACGTAGAAAAAAAAATACAACGCGCGTTCCACATTCGAATTCTTCGCTTTTCCCCTGTGTCGTGTTCGTACGTGTTTCGATGCTTCTGTTTTTTGTCTACATTTAAATAAAAACAACTTATATTAGTAATGTTTGTGTGTTAATATGTATAACTATTAATGCAATTACTACTACATTGATGTAAAAATGTTTGTATTATTGCTCCGGTTAATAGATCGGTAAAAGGTTAAATTATCGAGTTAGATCAGTTTATCAACTGATTTGTTTTCAGTTAATAATTCTAAACAACCCTGTTCATCTTCTCCCTGCCCTTCGGCACAGTATGACCGAAAGCCTACACTTTTTATGGCCCGCCGTATTCCTGCCTGACGCCTTCTCGGGAGTAATCGGTTGTACTTAAGTGTTACTTTAACAGAGTGATGAAAGATAATACCGTTGCCGAGGTCACATTTCACATTTCGCGAGGCGCGAGCGATATTGGTCGGGCGCATGCCTTCTCGTTAGGCTCGCCTACTAGGCTAGGTTACTGTACACTGCGTATGACAGCGATATCTCTTCTGCGTTAGAATAATCCAGCGCTAATGTCCCGTTCCTGTAGAATCAGCGCCCTCTAGCTAATAATAATTAATAAAGTTGAAATTAACACTTTTTATTTAGTTTACTGTTATCACAAATCGTACGTACTTATCTTTTGAAAAGAAAAATAGATTTGATGACTGCAACGCCTTGATTTGATTACTCATTTAATTAATGATGTATGAAAACTGTTCAGAAGATAAAAAGTTATTTTTGTAACTTGTAAATGTAAACAACTACGCAGATGTGTGCCATATTAAATACCTTATCAGTATTATATTATAATACATTAAATAACCGTATTCTATTACTAATTTCAATAAACACAGAAGCGGTATTAAGAAAACACATTTGTCATAAGAACTGCCGACAGAAGTGAAAACTCAAAACAGGAAGGCGCGGCATTAGTTCAAAAATAAATAAATAATCAAGAAAAATAAACTCTTATATCCAAACAATAAAATCCAAAATTGAACACAAGAAAAATAA
>JWHW01034967.1:86802-106278 GCA_000931545.1 Papilio glaucus | reverse complement strand
GCTATTGTAAAGAAAATCTTTTTTGTATAATTATAATTTTATATATAATAATTGATATAATTTTATAGTACCTAAATCATTTTATATTATCTAAAATCTTTCTTTGTGGTCAAAATTGTTTAATTATTTTTTTAAATAATCTGGATATGTTATCTGTCACTTTATATAAAACGCTGACTGCAGTTTTGTTTTTGTATGTCACCTTAAATAAATAAATCTATCTATCTGCTGAGAGACGGAGTGTAAGGAGTTTTCATTTCAATGGTTTTCTTTTTTTTTGTTAAACCTCTATGGTGCCCCGTAGCAGTAAAATCGACTAGTATCGCGTAACGGCAAACCGCGTGACGCTCTAATGGTGCGCTCATACTATTTTTTATTTATAAATAAGTAATAATTACCTATTATAATTAAAATAATAAGTTATATATAATACTTTTAATTACGGTCCATATTTTTTTTATTATTAGAAAATTCGAACATTCACTAGTGTTTCACATCTGCGGGACGCCCCGTGAAGGCCTACTTTTTTAAATAAAATGTCTTTATTACCTAACCGTCATTGATGACCATAAAAAATACTTTTGAAACCAGTTGCCAATCCCCTGAAGTCAGAAATATAGTACTGTCTTTAAAATATTATTAGAAAATCATGAAAATTAATGAAGTCTATCTATGAAATTCACAAAGTCATACAACAGATATGCGTACGTTGGCAAAGTAAAGCAAAGCATCAAGACTCAGTGCAGCCAATAAACGTTTCAGTTAACAACGTTAAAGGTCAAAAGATGGACTCAACACAAAGTTATAGGTCGGTTTGGTTATTAGCCTTGCGCTTTTGACATCAAAATCTATGCCGTCCCTTTAAAACTTATGACTAAATTTCGCTTTTCTACCATTTAATTGAGTTTTCATTAATGTTGCAAAAGTACCGTTTATCTTTAAAATTACTGATGTAAATAAGGCGAATTTAGTTAAGATGGAAAACCATAAATATTTTTATAGTCTGTGTACATTTAAACTCAATTTTCGCTCATCTGTGAAATATATTTAATCAGAGCCTAAGCCTTGATAATATCGTCGGCTCGCTCCCCGGACCCTCCACTGATCCTTTTGCATTTCCCTCTCTACAATTTTCAAGCGAGTTCCTTTTTTATTTTTAATTTACTTTCGGCGCGAATGTTAGACGCCTCTGGCGCCACTTGGAACGGAACTTTCTTTATTTTGGCGCGAATTCTCATACTTGGTGTTTTCCTGTTTTCGCATTCCACTCTTTTGGGGTTGTGTTTAACGGTTTATGGTTTTAGGAACGAGTTATATTTCTTTTTTATAGATCGTAACAGGGATTTCTTGTTTTGCGATTTAAAGGAAAGTGATTTTTTATAAGGGGTTTTCAAAATACTTTTGATGTGCTACTTACGTATATACTTGCATGCTGTAAACTACAAAATATTTTATTATTATGTAACTTGAACACGATTTAAAGGAATGTCCAAGATCGAGTAATGTTTAACGCAAAAGGTTATCTGGAATTGATATTAAGCCTTGCATGTCTCTAGTCCAGTTCCTCATCCAAAATCGATAGCGTGCCCCCCGGGAGCCCCCCTGTTGTTATAGAGGAGGTCGGCCGCTCCTAATTCGTACCCCCACGTATGCCGATCTTTGTCGTCTGCAACTACAGACTGGCAGGTGTGGAGCAAGAAAAGCGAGGATAAGGCATTTTAAATGCAACCTACGACTTAGAAAGTACGTTTTATTTTTTAAAACTTATAACTGGCCACTTATAATTAAACATTGTTTTTATATTAACTAGGGATTTCGTTTAACATTCGAATTCTTACTTTTCGGTATTTTAAAACGTAAATTTACTTAACTTTAAAATGTAAGTTTTTTTTTTGTTTTTCAAAGTAAAGGAACACGCCAACACTGTCTTTATAACACGTTATAGATAAAATCCATAACATTAGATTAATGCAAAGTGCTGTCTGTGCATTGGAGTTTAATTGAATACGGCGCCTACTTGCATGTCAGACTCGACACTCATGGAAACACCTAGTTTATACGTTATGCAATTTCCCGTGATATAATTGAATATTTGTTTGATAGAGATATAGAGATTATATTAGAGGCTGTACCGGCTTAGCGACCGGTCGGGAACGGGGGTGTCGATGTAACGAGTCATCATTTTGTGAATAGATTCTCAATGGTAGTTAATGCTTGTACATTTTTATAAACTAGCAACCCGCTACAGCTTCGCTCGCGATGTGAAATTTTTTAGCAAATGTTACTCCGTAATAAAAGAGTTTTCTATTGGTAAAAGAAATTTCAAAATCGGTTCAGTAGTTTTTGAGTTAATCAGGAACAAACAAACAATTGTTTTCTCTTTATAATATAAGTATAGATTTATAATTGTGTAAAATTTTAACTTGCAATATTACGGAAGAGGAGATTGACAAAACGGTTCACCTGACTTTGTGTTGCTACATTTAGACATCTGAAGTAATCATATGATTTGAGGAAACGTTGATTTACGTAGGGCTAAAGGGAGAATGATTGTATCAATCTATGAGGTTTAAGGTAAACCAACCAAATCTGCTCATTTCTACAGTTAAGACGGTTTTATCTATGATTTTTAAATCTTGTTTTGGCTTTCTCGTGCTTTAAGAAAAGTTTTTCTCGGTTTTCTTTTTGCATGACTTAAGGTTTCAGTAAGTTAACAGTGCTACAGCCCGCAACAATGACATCTGTTGCACTGGCTCGGCCAATGTAATACCACAACCTCACAGGATACAGGCGTGAAGTAAAAGTATTTTATCTTTCTGCGTTTCGTCTGATGAGGGAGGTGCCGATGGCCCCGTTTCAGTCCTATTTTTCTTCCCATCGTTTCCTACAAAGGATAAAATGGGAAAGGGAAGAGGATTGGATGGGGGAGGTTAGAAATAGGAGGAGGAAATGTCCTTTTTTCTGTATATCCAGTAATGGTAGGCAACATATTTGCAACTCATTTGCTTGTTGCGTATGCCTATGGGTAGCGGTCACTTAACACAAGGTGAACCGCTTGCTCGCTTGCCACATTCTTACATTAAAAAATTCTAAATTCCAATGTTAATAAAAAAAACTTAACAACTTAATACGAACGAATTGCACTGTAAAATATTGCTTCCTAATTATTACCTAAATTGTGAGAACTCATCCAAACATTCAAAATTAACAGTAAAAAAGTAAGCTTTCAATATTGCACGTGAATAATTAAAAAAAACCTTAGTGAAAGAATATACCTGTTGGGTGTAAATGTGTATCTTTGAATTATACAAAGCCACTGTATTTACAAGCAAATTAACCTGTCCACTATACAATATTTGCTAACATATAAAATTTTAATAATTAAAAGTTAATATTATTGTGCTATCAACTTTAAGTTCACATCCATTCGTTTCTCATCGTGAATCATCAAACGCTTTCGATTAGACGGAGCGGGTTAACACGAATGCTTGTAATTACACAAACATTATAGCCGTGGTACTCGCATAGATGTGGCTCAGCGGTTGGCCACTTAAATGCAATGGTCGGGGATTCAATTCCTCTTAATTATTTACTTTCGTTTTTTTTGTGTTTCTATCTAATTTTTGTAATTTAAAAATTGAACAAACACATTGAACCGAACCCTAGTTACAATTATAGTATAGTTAATTTAAAAAAAAAGGCTTGTTGACAACATACAGACGTCTCAAAACAGGTGGGAACTCGAGAATAGTTCAAAATACATTAATAATTAGTAAAATAAACCCTTGTATCTTAACAATAAAATTCAAAATTGAATACAAGGAAAATGAATGAAAAAAAACTTCGTCGAAACTTTTCCAAATTCAAATAAGCATGTTGCACGTCGAGCATGGCGATCTACCGAATTCATAAGTTTTTCCTCTACCAAATATCGTCTAAAGCGCCATAAGAAGTTCTCACTTCAAAAAAACTGTGTGATTATTATCACGTCATCCTGGCACACTTATTACCGCGGAAGTTTACGATAATGTCACTTCATTCTTCGAAATTAGGCTACAAGAGGTCACAGCGGAACGGACAAAACCTTTAAGTCGTTCCGGAAAAAAAAATATTTATGGATCAATCAAGGAGTATGTATACAAAATAGGATCTAAGTATCTTAAGGACTGAATAGTTTTTTTTTTTATCAGAAACTATCTAATCCCAAATGACTACTGCTTTCCAGGATATTATCAAACGAGCTACCATCTTTATAAAGCGTCAGTTCAAAGTTTCTTACTAAAATAGAGACAAGATTTAAGTACGAATCTATGGCTTAAATATGTTTAGATTTTTTTCTATTATGGATATGAAAGGATAATAGGACAATACAAGAGTTTAGTTAAATTAAACTTAATGTTAAATACGCCACGTTTATTGTACAACATAAAGTTTACTATCGCTTAAAATCGTACACAATGGTGCTTGCTACATCTGCAATATAATAACATAGCCTTTACAATATTAACGGGCGGCCGCTCCTGCCCGGGTCGGCCAGTCGAAACTACGACCTCAAAAACTTATTACAATCCACCCTACCCATCTCATTATCTCTAACTATAGTTGGGAATCGATACTAACACGCACACAGGCCCGCATCGCACTACAGCCGACGCACACGAGCGCACCGCAAAAGTCTACGCTTACTCCTAACCGGCGCGTCAACTTAAAACTTAATTATAATTAATTAATTCCAATTGGTCGCCGTTCCTTTCACACTAATCACATCTTCGATATCACCATCTCGGTCTAACACGGAGGGTAGGCACGCGGTATTGTGTTTTCGAAGACCTTTTATCGCGGAGGCATTTCACGAAGTGGAACGTTCGCCGGTTCGATTCCTTTCGAATTTTATTAGCACTTGGATTTTAATTGGAGCTCTATTGAGTGAGGTTTTTCTATATTTATTATTCGAACGTGTTTATATCGAACACGTGTTTGGGTTACTAGAATTTTGATGAAGTAAAACAAATGACTATTAAATTTTCGATAAACGGGAAGCAATTGATGGTAAATATGTCAATTACCAACATACAATACAATGAGAAAAATAATTATCTGAATATAAAATAACATATATGTATGATATCGTCTTTTCTAGAACCCATCACTGAACAAATGTAATGAACGGACGGAAAACATATTGACTATATAAAATCTAATGTGACGAAAACATCTGACAATGACAAAATAAATCTTCAGAATTATCGAACTCACAAAACTTGAAACAAAACAAAATGGCTCGTCGACCGATAATTTAATTGTAAGCATCGCTAGATCGAACGGTGACAAGTATCAATGAGGATGCGACTGAGGCATTTCTCCCCCTCGCCAACACCCTCCCCCGCCAATTTCACCCCCCCTAAGAAGGGGTTACAGCCACCCCTCATTACCATATTTCATTTACTCAACGAAATTATGCTAATTAGTTATATTGCTTTGTGTAAAAAGGAAATTTATAAGGATTAAACTTACACTCCCCAGCCGACTCGGCCGGATCGAGCCGGACTAAACTAGTTCGAGCAAGTTCGCAGAATGAATTATTTAGGAGATGAGCCTCGTAAGAATCGAGCGATCCGGGCTCCCGCGATCCGCGGACCTCTCGATTATAATCGCGCGCAATTAAAATTCAAATTGGGGAATTTTTAATTTTGTTATTGATGACCCTCTCCCGCGGTCCGATTGAATCAGCAGTTGTTAAAAAGTTCGAGGCGGCTCGGAGCCGGCGATTTCCGAACGTAAATCGCTTATTTATAATTACCGAGCTCTTAACTGAAATCACTCGATTATTTCTCAAGATATCTCTTAACGATGTTTAATTTTCGACAACTTTTTTTTTTGATAATCATTATTATCGCAAGGATAACGAAATTAACAAATATAAAACTGACAAGACTTTGGTGTAAGTTAGAGCTTAAACAAACAAAACGATTTCAAACGTCCAAAACAAATACTACGACTATGCCTAAACGAATTATTTTCCACCTGACAGTAGTAACACTTGAAAACACGTGCACAAAATAATAAGAAACTTCAGTAACAGTATCCTTAACTAGGGTATATCAGGCGTCTATGAACTAAATAAGTTCTGTGTACATATACCTCCTATGTGTAACCGCTTAGACCTTCAGCTCTATCCAAGCTAAGTTAAGAACGTATTAATAGGTTTCGCTTCATATCAACTTTGATAAAACAGTACAAATTAAAGAACAATAGAAGCGATCCTACGGAGCAACAAAAATGAGTTCTTGCAAAATTAATTATGTGTCAGCCGATGTTATCATTATCTCCGCACGGGAAATATAGCGCTCGAATTGAATTATAGTAATGAAATACCGCGTTGCTTTGGGCGAGGAGAGTGCCCCCGGCCGCTAGTTTCACAACTTATCCCGGCTAAGGCGAGTCCTTATTTAAATGTAAATTAGGTTCATTTCACGAAATTAATGTCGTCGAGTCCCTCCCCCCTTGTAAGGTGACCATCTCGCCAGGCCGGACGGCCCGTTTGCACTCCGCTTAAACTGTGTATATACATCATCGAGGCACTTCCAATGTTTATCGATTTAACATTAATGTTAGTCTGTTAAGTATTACTTTTTTCGGAAAATATTTAATATCTCTTGGCAAGAGGTAGATAAAAGTAATGTAGAATGATTACTGGGGAAACGTTTCAAATAACATTAAAGTATGAGCAAAAAGCACCTTAAAACAAAACTTAATTTCCATTAACTTGTTATTTAACTTCAATATTTTAATAAAAAACGTTATATAATTTTCAATATCTTACAGACTAGATAATTGAAATTTTGCACAAAAAAATCTGTTAGTACGTACGCGACCAAGAAAGGATTTTTCTAAACTCATCCCCTATAGGTCTAAACTAGGTGACGAAAATTTTAATGGAGAAATAATTATCCAATGTAAGTTGACCTCAGGTCTATATGATCAATCATATGGAATCGGGGTTAGCTTAAGGTGGACGTCAATTAAATTACGACGGATGAAACCGCGGGGTTCAGCTTCTATATTATTCTATAAGAAGAAACTGATTGACCGTTATATCAACGCACAGCTCAAACTACGTGAATTGAAAATTTGCACAGATGTTTCTGTTATTATGTAAGTGAGCACTAAAAATGGATTTTTCTAAATTCATCCCCTATAGGTCTAAAGTAGGGGACGAAATTTTGTATGGAGAAACTCTCCGTGCGAAGCTGGGCCGGCTCGCTAGTCATTTACAAATACCTCTGATAACAATTCAAGTTTTCAAGTCACCTACTTAGTTATTCTTATCTTGTATTAATTAAGGAGTAAAAATAATATTACAGCCTCTGAATTTTGTTATAATCCATGCTCTAGATTTGATCTAACAGACTAGCAGTCTTGGTCTTAGTCTTTTAGTTTTTTTTTAGTTTTAGAGATCATAATTTTTAACAAGCTGACTTTTGCAAATTTCCCTATTATCCCACCACAGAGTGTGTCACCCGAACAGACAAAGTAATGGCTGCTCTATGATTATATGGACAGACGAGTCATTACTCCCGTGTAAGTGTTGTTGCGAATTGCTAACGTCGCTCCGAGAGTTTTACACAGCGGAATTAATTGTTACCTTGTGAAGTCTCGAGCCGAGTCCGAGTACAACACTTTCGTCCTAAATTATGTTTAGTGATGCTTTAAATCAGCACTCTCTGACCTCAAAAGGAGTAACACGTATAATTTTTAAAGCGTTAATATCTTTGTGACTATTATCTCGACGGTAAAGTAATTTAAATTTCACTTAAATATCAACAACAATACGCCCTCGAATCAGAGGTGTAGGCAGAGATTACGGATTTCCATTTGTTATGGTCCTGGCACATGTCTCTCGCTTCTATATTCATACATCTATGCTTAGGTACATGTTCGTAACTTATGCGTACTTACAGCCTTTCTTTTGTACGTTACCAATCTAGTCGGTATAAGTTTTCCTAGGATGACCCCTAGCAATTCTGCAACTAACTTTCCCACCATAAATTTCTCTTATTCTTCCCTACAACATTTCTTTTCTACATTTATATTAATAAAAAAATACTTACTTGTAACATAGCTGTTGCCAATTGAGAAATTTTCCAGAAGTCAAAAATTATTTCAATAGACTTTCTTTTTCCTTATAAAATTATGTGACTTATAGGACGGACGTTTATACTAGGGCGCTTTTCACAAACAGTTCAGTTTTCAAACAATGTTGCGTAACTTAAAGGAGTTATAGCAGTATGGAAATTTTCCATTGAAATACTTTAGGCTTGCTCGGGGCATTGCTTAGTGATAACAAACTTACGAAGAAGTAATCGATTTTTTTTGTATCTCTGAACTCATATACTCGAATATTACCTATCTATTTAACAAGATATGCTTGTATAATCTATCTATCTCTATACATAAAAGGCTGTATATATGTTGCCTATAGACTCAAAAACCGACGGACCGATTTTGATGAAATTTTCAGGAAATGTTCAAATGTAGCGTTTCTGTGAGTTTGATAGCGATCGGATCAACATAATTAGCGGTACCCGGGCGAAGCCGGGGTGGGTCACTAGCTACCTATATCAAATACTTCCTCAGGCCGGCAGCGCATCTGCAGTTCCTCTGGTGTTGCGGATGTTCATAGGGGGCGGTGATCTTTTAACATAAGGCGACCCCTTATCATACAAATAAAACCTATATGAACATAAAATTTACCATGGCGCCCTAAATTACTTGTTAATTATTGCAAGTATTCCATGTTAATGACCGTTATAGACCTTAAGACAAAGTCAATTTATGCAGTTAGTGTCATTTCATACTAAAGTAAGGGCAAGCATCAAAATGAAAATCCCCATAAAGAGCATGTTTAGGGTAAGACAATTAATTGTTCTTCTTTTTACAATGTTGGTGCCAATTGCCTAGCAAAATTCAACTTGTGATGTTAACTTTTGACAGGTCGTGTTTTGTTCGACGGCAACTTGTTGCGGGCGCAATACCGCGAATGAAATCGGTGAAATTTTGCGTAAGCCGGCACAGGGCGGCGAGGGGATAGCGCGGGTTGCGACGGACGGGTAATGCGGTGTCCGTGTTTGTGTAATTTCAATGAGTTTGCCTTTTACCGATCACCACCGATCACAATACCTCGGATACAGCTTTGTATACATCGCGTAGTGACCTCGTGTTTCTGTTATGGGATTTATTTTTTCGTTATTACTTTATAGTATGTTTATTTTCACATAGCTTTATAGAAAAGCACTTGCGAATGGTAATGAATGAATCATTGGATGGTTGAGGTATGAAGATAAATGTATACGAGACGAAGAGAATTGTGTTTGAAAGGGAAGAAAATAATAAAAGGACATGACGGTAAGAAAGTGGCGCAGCAGTTTTATTAAATGTTTTGAATGCATGTTGATCTGAGATGGTAGATATGTTATGGATAGTGAACGAAGAAGGTCTATAGGCATAGTAGTGAGGAGCCACAATGTGTATATGAAGTTACGTATAGCACGCAATCTTAATGTATGGAAGTGAGAGTTGTGTTAGGCAGGGCAAGGATTTTTGTAAAATTAATGCAGTTGAGATGATGTCTTTAAGAAGTCTCTGAATGAAAGAACAGGAAATAGCGTTATAACTCAAAAGTGTCTTCTTCGGGCTCTTGAGGCATGTTGAAAGGAAAAATCGAAATAGAATGAATTAGCGGAATATGATGAATCAGAATAGTAGTAGTTAAACTTGTGAACACAAAAGTTAATCCGCCGAAATTAAAAATATTGATGGTTGCTATGGTGATGTTTCATGTTTTGACAACAATAATTCGATATAAAACGCTGAATCATGTTACAAAAGCTTACAGCGTGTTTGGTTAATGAGAAACGAAAGCATGCGAAGCCGCGAGCAACAGCTAATAAAGTGTAAAGGGCAGACATGAAACATTGTACATTAGAAACTAGCCCACATAGATCTAATACGAGTTCACATTCCAAATACAATTCAACAAACGTTCCGGTAAATCCCAAGAACGGAAAATACAATCATTAATCGAAAAATTAGAAGCGCGATCGCTGGCAGCTCTCGCGATACCAACATAAAGCAAAGGGTTAGCCCCCTACCCTGGGCACGTAACCACACACACACAGCCGCGACATTAACACAGATACAACAAGGCGACTACTTAGCATTTTCAAATTAAATACACTAATCACTCGTATAAACGCACCGTGTACAGATAGAGCGCTGCGATCGATATTGTCTATGTGTGGGTGGTGATTATAATGAAGGGTAGAAGGGTGAAATTAAGTGGCTCTATTCGTGCACCCCTCCGATACTTGCTGTGTGTTGATGCCTTTCACTTCATAGGTTAGAACCAATAATTTCGTCGCCTATTCACCTCGCGGGTGACGACCGAAAGAAGCGCGTGAAAAATACTCACATACATAACGAACATGTGTGAACTCGGTTGGAGTGGATTCCGTAGGGGATGGACTGTGACAGACATTCTCGCCCTTAAAAACAAAATAATTCTAGACACCCGAGTCGAGTTGAATGGAACCTGGTCCTTGCCTACTGGACTGTCCGCAGTCCTCGGAGCGGCATGATCAGTAACAGAAAATTGGCAAAGATAATTTAATTTACAGGCGATTATAGCTGATTATAAAGTACAATTCATACAATACTGGACAAATATTAACAGGGAAAACAAATAAATAATTAAAATAAATAGTTAACGAAATCAGCAAATCAAGGGTAAAAAAATATGTAAGAACCGAGTAAATACAAATCTCTGACCACCGTGTCAGAGGGTCGCTAGCATTAACATATAAGTCAAAACTGCACGTCACACAGTAATTGTGATTATGGGTGGTTGCAGGGGTGTAAAAGATACATGTTTGAAAGTGTATTTTTCGACAATATGCTACTATTATTCTTTTATTCTATATTGCTCTGGAAAGATCTATGTATGTACTGTTGCTGTTTGCAGCTTTTAGCTAATAAAATGGGTTCTTGACCACAGTGCAGCGAGCTCTGTAGAGGTTCATATAATACTTATTTTTTTCAACAATTAAGAGTCAAGTCTAGCATTGTCAACACTTGTCAAGGACCGTTACGTACCAGTTGTTTGTACACATAAATTGCGTTAAGTCCACGCCATCTTTCACTGCATGTAGATATTCTTAGGAAAGGGTGACAAACGCCATGTGCATAATACACTATGTCTTAAATGAATCGATAATTTCATTGAACATTTCCTAGTAATAAATACTATTTTAGGGTTTTTTCTCTTACGGGAATTTATATGCCATTTGTTTTATTACTCGCAAATCGAGTATTATCGCTCCATATGTTACATACGATATGTCATTGCTGTGCATAATTTTTATATTAACACATCGTATTTCTTAGAAGATATCTCATTACCATTCGTCCAGTGGCAAAAATACTGCATTCATTGACAAAACATGACAGTTATGGCAAGTGTAATTCAATACCAAGCAATGTTTCACAATTGACTGTCACATGTTATTTGTAACATTCGATAGCCAATTGTATTTATCTACAAAATACATGAATATTTATATAACGATCGATGCGATAATAAAAATTTGTTTCCATTAAATTACAATGAGTATAAATTAATGAAAACAGATGTATAAAACGTGTTAATTTTTTTGTTATCCGTCTCTCGGAGTCACTCAAAATGTACTTGCCTCCAGAAAAGTGCAAAATATGCAACTTTGAATGTTAAACGACTTTTTTTCCAGCCTATTTCATCTGAGCTATTATTAAACACCTTTATTATCAGTGAACCCATATTCTATAGTTCCAAACCAATAAATAAATAAATATGAACGCCCGTAAACTAGAAGGGTAGACAGAGATCATGGGTATACATTTAGTACAATCCTGGCACACCTCTCTCGCTTCTTCTATATTCATACATCTACGCATGCATGCTCGCCGGTTATGGGTAAGGAGCACCCATCGCCCTTTTTTAGTAAGCCACTTATCAGATCGATATAAGTTCTACTTGGACATTCCCTACCAACGCTGCACTATTCAATTTTGCAATCTATTTTTTATTCGTTACTCTCTCTTCATTCATCCTTCCAGCATGCCTGAACCACCGTAGCGCCTTTCTCAATCCTAGTCACAACATTAACTCTTAAGCCACACGTAATTCCTTTTAATGCTATTTTTAACCGACTTCAAAAGGAGGTTATCAATTCGTGTGTATGTTTTTTTTATGTTTGTTACCTCAGAACTCCGCTCCTGGAGAACCGATTTCGATGATTCTTTTTTGTTCGACAGCTAATGCTTGTCGGTTGGTCCCATTTTTTTTAGTCAAGATCCGACCGGTAGTTTTTGAGTTATTCTTAATAATGCATAATATGACAACGTTGAATTTTACTTTCTTGGCTTACGTAGGCTAAACTATACATTCAAATGATGTATGAAATAATTGTAGTTCTTTATATAAGCTAAATAAAAGTCTGCGATGACATATAACTATCTTCTATAGTTGTACTATAGTTATGTACTTCTATAGTCCGATCGCTACCAAACACAGCTGACACCGACTCCAAAAATAAATATGATGAAGAATTGATTCTTATGTTTAATTGCGTAAAATTATTTTATACTTTTAAGTGCATTTCTTACGCCTAACATACTTCCTAAAGATCGCATCAAAACGCCGTTAACTTAATCAAAAAGCTTTAAAGTCAACATTTATACAATTTAATTATCAATAAATTTTAACGACGCTTCTTAATTTATTGCAACTATTTTAGTTTAAATATTTTGCAATTTATTTATTTTAACTATACGAAGAAGAATGCAAAAACATTAAATATTTGGACGAACAACTTTAATGACTATTGACATTTAAACAGGAACGTTAAGTATCCGACATAAACACTTTATTTTAGTATACTCGGATAGTATAACATTTTATCTATAATATCTTCACCCCAACTGCGTGCCTGCGTTTTTATTTAACATACGGCTGTATACGACCATGTACGGCAATGTACGTGTAAAAAGTACTGACGCTGGTTCGTGCCAATCGATTAATTAGTGTTATTACATACTGTACTACAGCGATCCATCTGTCGTAATTAGCCCGCGATCCCTTCCCGGCAAAAAATAATGACGCACCCTAAAACACTTTCAACTTTTTTTTTTCACTTTTAATCCAATTTGCCGAGGATTATGTTGGTAATTATATTTTTCCAATTGCCGCTCGTGGCTGTGGAAATTCGTTCGCTTGATTGCGAACCGAAAAATCCGTACTCCGTTGATTAGGCTTTTTAAATGCGTCTATGTGTGTGTGTTGTTAATGCGCCGTACGACGTGCGAGATGTGTATGTGTGCGTGGAATCAGTATTTTAAAATGGTTTCGCATAATGGCGGTGTGAAGGACCAATTTATAATGCGTGTTTTTTATATATAGAGATCTGGTTGGCGTGTATTTTGTAAACATACTATAAGAAAACCACAATTTATAGTGATGGTAAGCGACGCCACTCCCATATTTAAAGGAAAAGTGATAACATAAATATTGAATTAATTGTGGGTTTAGATCAGCTAATACCAATGTGTTTCTGTTATTCGAGTTCTTTGACCTCTCACCACTAAACCTTTTATTATGTACAGGCCGATTCATGAGGTTTGTGTGAATTGTATAAAAAAAAGACGTAATCGTTGGTGCGTACTCATACTTCAGCTTCGGACGGATCTATTAACGATCTGAAGCTAGGGCGGATTACTATAGTATTATATTTAAAAAAAAATGTATCCACTGCCTTATAAAAGACCACATCAAGATACAATTATTACTAGTTTCTACCACTTTGAGACTGATAAATATTATTAATCAACTAAGAAAACACCATAAAATCTACTCATTAAACAGGACAAGTTCGTAAAAGAGATTTTAATTCAAGTCACTTAGTGCGATAGTGTCCGTTGATACGTTCTTAATACCTCATACATTCCAGGTATAATCCAACCAAGTGTAAAAGGTGCCGAACACAAGGGAGTTCGGCCTCCGGCTCGGGTAACCTCCCGCGGTCGGTTTCTCTTCGTTAATAGCGAGTTATTGTCATTAACGCAGCTAGTGGGCGACAGCCACCTCCGAATTAAAGCGTGGGCCCGTTGTTACACGGCAAACTAGTTGCTTCGTTTACATCGTATAAAAGTTAACATCTCATTTCAAATGCTTTCCATTAACTTCATATAATATGGTATTCCGAGTGTACAATATTCCTTAACTGAATTATCAAAAACTATATTTGTATATTTTATAGGATACATATAAATAAGTTAATGAACATAAAATAATTAGCATCAAATTACACTACATTATATAAACGATTAGTGTACAGGTATAAAACAATACTATTAAGTAAATTATAAATTATTTATTATAATTATAAATTTGATCTAATTTTAACCTTCCTTTTTTCTTGTTTTTGTACGTATGAAAAAATTAATGGAACTCCAAGTCTACATGTAATTTATATACTATATATATATTTTACTACTGTATAATGAAGCGACTGTTTGTTTCCTGAATAAATTTAAAAAAAAATAAAAAAAATGTAAGATGAAGAAAAGTACCAACGACATAACCTTGTATGGCCATTGTCACAGACGTCATAAGATATACAAATTTTATTCAAATTGAATTACTACTTGTTTGGTAACACAGTTTGTAAGTGTCTTTTACAAAGACTATATATCAAACATACTGTCTGTTTAAAACATAACATTCTAATATTTATTAACGTACCGTAAGGAATAATGCAGATAGGAAATAGCACGCGGCGATCTCGCCGCATGCTTAGCACCATTAAGCATTCGGCTAAGGAGACCTAGTGGCGTGACACGTACTGTCTATCCTAATCGAACAGCTAGACAGGAAATATCAACCAACAATTACTATTATTATAAATTACAATTACTATATTATCGATATTGAATTAAACATCGATAGGTCTATTTATTCACTCGGTCACCTCCCTATTCCATTATAAATGTATTGTATGTTTCCTCACAAAAAGACAGCACAGCTCTCTGTTGTTTTATCGCAATAGTAAATTAGGTACTTTCTGTATTATTAAATTAACAGTAAAAACGCAAACGTTCAGTTAAACTATTTTATATCTTAAACTAGTGATGTAATACGGAACAAAGTAACGGTGCCCGGTCAGCAAATTGTGGTTTGCTTTTTTATTTAAAAAGTACACAATAATTTGCTGGCCGAATACGAACGGCATTCATTAAACTGTTATCATTATGGTCCCTACCGATCGAACTACACCCAGCGTCGACATTGAAAAATAACCTTTATGAGTTTATTTTTCCGTTTTCCCCGTTCCAAAAGCAAATAACTTACAGTCACACACACACAAGAGTACTAATGCATCTTCGTGCGGCACACACGCGAATCAACAACACTACGCTGCGCTAGTGTGTGTGCGCCCTAATTGCTTTTGTCATTAATAGACGCGAATACTTCTTAGTCGGTGTATTGTACAATTAGTAATAATGATGTATAATTAGAGGCGTGCGGTAATGTTCGTAATGTATCGCCGTAGTTTGTCAATGTGTGCGCACTATTTATACACAGGGTGTTTCATAGAAAATTTATCTTACATTAACCATTTCATGAAGTGGACAGTTGGTTTCCCATCAAATGTAGGCACAATTATCAGTATTCGTAACGCATCGGACCCAATGAATTCAATGTTACCCTATTAAGAACAAATAATAATTCTTACGAGAACTTTTATTACTCTGTGCCCAAGCGAAACTAAAGAGGGACCATAAACAAAAACAAATACTTATTCCACTATACTAGATACTAGAATTATACTAGATATTAGACACTATACTAGATATTAGATACTAGAATCAATATTGTTTAGCAATTTCGCCTTAAAAACTGTAAACCTAGCAAAATTATTGATTTCACTCACCCATAAATCTATCAAAATATAATATGCGATTCGAAAGGGAGCACAAGGGGCCGACATAAAGGCGGTCGCACACCGTGTAGAACAATGCGGCCGCGCTATGAAATATGCAGCGACGCGGCGCGATCATAATCGAGACGTAATTAGCTGGTAATGCATGCGGCGCGACGCTCAAGTCGATAGCGACCTCATTGCTTATAGCTGCTAGTGTGTGCTTATGTTTATTTTTATATTCGAATAGGATTGCTAACAATCGGTGACGATATTTATAAAGAATCACGCCCGTAATCTAAAGGAAAAGAAAGATATTACGTATTTCCAGTTGACAAGATTCTGGCACGTTCTTCTACGTTCATATTACGCATGCTCGTCGGTTACAAGTAGTATTAATAAAAGTAAGTGGTTATGACGTGGTGTGTGTGTGTGGTCTTATGAGATATATGGTCCCGTTTCAATTGAGATGTTCACTCACTGCTAATTTCATCACAGATATGAAGATAATAATTAAGTTAATCTAGAATTATGTATCAATATACATTACTTTTAATTAAATAATGTGTATCATATATGATGAAAGTGACGGTAAAATAACCATATTTTGATACAGCAAGGAAACAGTAGTAGAACTTCGCTTTGTCTAATCATGAATACAACGGTCGCCAGGCAATTATTCATAAAAACGTTATTATAGTTGCGTATTACCCGCCACGCGTGCTTATAACAAGTTTCATTACCGACTGTTCATATAAATGTACCAAATTCATTTTTCAATGACGATGTAGCGTGTACTGATGTGATCTATCGTAATTATTCTTCTATCGCTGTTCTTGAAATTATGTCAAGAACTATCTATATCTGTAATAAAATGATGAATCTGAATAAAATGAAAATGTAATAAAATGAAAAGATGTGTGACTGCGAAACAGCTTTACCGTTTTCGATGATGTTTTTAGGAAATGTTCAGATTGGCTTGAGTTTGGAAGCGATCGGATCAACATAATTAGCGCTACTCGGGCGAAGCCGGGGCGGATCGATAGTTATATTTATAAACTAGAATTCTAACACATAATAGAGAGTATTTGTAATTCTGCGCGTCTGACTGACGTCCTATCCTCGGCTTCATCTTCTTCCATTGGGGCGCGTGAAAGCATAAAGGCAACGGTGGGTTCCACTAGAAATCCCGGAACCCCCGCCCGTCGCACTCGAGGATGGCCACCTCCTGTTATCGCTTTGGAATTTGGTCGCTGCAGGCTTTAAAATTACGAACACTGTGAAAAACGCTTTTGGATAAGAATTTGAATTACAACTCTACTAGATTTATTCGAATTAAAATAAGCAATTACGCAAACTGAAATAGTTGCAGTAGAGTTAGAGTAAGACTACTAGCGTCATCTATCGCCCACATCATACAGTCGGTGACGCGAACCCAAAGTTTTACTCCTATCGAAATTAGCGGCTAAACAAGTTTTCATTTGTAAAACGATTGTAGTAGTAATATGTTACATTTTTAATTATTTTCGTTGCAACATTGTTCTACGTCAATTCTATTATAGATCAGCGGCAGCCCTTGTGCTGTTACACTTACGTGCGTTTGCATCGCCACACATATCGTCATCCCTTTCTTTTCTTTTGAAAAACTGAGATGATTATATGTTTTATGTTAATGTTTTCGGCAGTGTGAACTCACGGTTAGAGCTTATAACTAAGCATCTTTGTCGTTCGATCAATTTAAAACTCGATGAAATTATTTCTGCAATTCCTGCAAACGGTGGGCATTAGCCTTAAATAAGTGTTTATTGCTGGCAAGGAAGTGTTTCTTCATATTTCATTAAAGAATTTTAATATACGGAAGACGTTAACACAAAATTCAAGTTACAATGTGAACTCTAAGCCGGGCCTGTTGCATTAATTATTAGCGCGGCCGAAGGTCGCCGATAAATTATTAGCGGATTTCTAATTCGCAGATCGATTATAAAATTATTTATAGCATACTCATTATCTTTTTTATATTATCCTTAATTATATACCATTGATGAATTAATTACGAAACTTATTTCGTTGTAAGCGATCGTTTATAGTTTCAAATTTTAAATACTATACTTAAAGGTTACGTATACGGGGACAAATAAATACAATAAAAATGTAAATGATCGCTGTCTGTACATGGAAGATATTTGAGAAAAACTAGTAATGGGAGCCTTCATAAACGCAATAAAAACTAAAAACAATGATTATTAGAATGTATATAGGTATGTAATAAAAGTTTGATACTTCTGCGCTTTATTTATCGAATTATGAACCCAATAATTCCCTTACTAGAATGATTCTTCATATTAGTTCAGATGCGATCCTTAAGAAGTATGTTAGGCGTGACTTTGAATGATAAGATTAAATAAGAGCGTTATAAGGGAAAGTGTAGGGTAGTAAATGTTGTAACTATAATTGAGAAAGGTATGCTTCGTTTGCTCGGGCATGTTGATATGATGAACGGGACAAATTTTTGCTAAAATTTTTGTAAAAGTGAGTGGCAGTGTTGGTAGGGGACGTTCCAGGAGAACTTACACCGACCAGATTAGTGATATGCTAAAGAATAGCGATATAAGGAGTACCAGTAAACGACGTTCATGTATGCGAAGGTGTATGGATGTAGAAATAACAGAGGCGTACTAGGATCGCTCCAAATGGATATCCGTAAGTCTCTATTTTTTTATTATTCCCTCACCATCTTTCCTCCTTATTCTTCCTTACACCTTATTTATGCATATTCCTTTGTTTTTGAAGATGATTGAACACTAAATATCAAGTAAGCCGCTTACAATTTTATTCCTCTATAGAAAAAAATATTGGATAATTGGACGAACCACAGTACATGTAAAAAATACGCGATTGTACATGTTAAGGTGTTGATGTCATTTCAATAAATCAGGACATGCTGTGTAATAGACGAGTATTTGCAATTGACCTACAGCGTGTTTCATGTTTCATCTGTTGTAATTTTATTTATTTACATATATTTCAATCAAGATTCCAGCTTATTAATAATCTTAAGTTCCGAGTAGCGCTGGATTCATTAGTCGTAATAAGATTAATCGATTCAAAGTCGTGATACAAGATACGATTAATATTTAAGTTTCATTTATTATAAATAACAATTCATTACACGGCAACATAAATTTTACATTACATTTCTGGTGGACGACGTTTTATTTTCTGTAGTTGACAAGTGTTCTTTGAATTGTAATAGGTGTTCGTGACGTAGAAGCTCGAAATTTTTTCGAAATTTTTACGGGCGGCCATCAAATCTTAATTTCCAGTAACCAGTTTGTATTTGACGTTTTGATTTGAGAATAGTATCTACTGAATAAAATTGCTGATTTATTCCTACTAATGTAAATAATTATATGTTGTTTCATTGCAAGATATGATTATTGTAAACAAACAAACGTCATTTACCATA
>JWHW01034967.1:75654-86136 GCA_000931545.1 Papilio glaucus | reverse complement strand
ATTTATTCTCCTACTAATGTAAATAATTATACGTTGTTTCATTGCAAGATATGATTGTTGTAAACAAACAAACGTTTACCATACATGACGTCCATTACATTTTATACTTTCATCGGAAATATTGTAATTTTGTGAAAATCGTGAGATCTGAGATCTTATGTTAATAAGGTAATATGAGAAAAAGTTGTTTTTCGAAAATATTTTGAAAATCACGAATTTTAACATAAAAACCTTTGTTTACAGAAATCACATCTTGTTGTGAAACAAGGTATATACAAAAGCGATGTGTGTCGAAGCGATATCATGAAATAATCATACTTCGAGTCTCGAGTCGTAACCAACGACCACGTATCCTTCGATTAAAACAGTTATTCGCACTTTTCAAGGTTAGCAAAAATAAGATGCATGAGAGAAAACATATTGCAAAAACAGTACGCGTCTGCGAGCAACATACTGCGTATGTTTAACACGCATTTTAATTATACTTATTAACAATTAAAGGCAACGCGCGAATGTGGGTCAAGTGGTTGAAAGGAATAAATCAAGAGTGCCAGCTATGATCTCATATGCGGCACGACTGTTAAATGGATCCCTGCCAAAACTTTAAAGCCATCGTGTTATAGACAATAATCGCTTGACCGCCGTCTCAAGGTACAATGGATCTTGTGTAAAGGCCATCGGAGTCATTACATTAGTTTAAGATCATTAAATCGCCCCAGTGTAAGTATTCGTGATTGATAATACTGGCAGTAGATAACCGGTATTATCGTACCCAGGGACTGGGACACGTGTGCTTTGTATTTCACATTAACTACACTTAAATTAGTATAACATTATCAAATAATATCAAAGTGAAACAAATTTAGAAAAGCAAACATCCGTAAGAAGGAGGAGTAGTGGTGGCCTAGTGGTATTGGTGGTTTATTTTAATAGTGTTAGATTATAAATGTGTTAGTGCTTCAAAATGGAAATCCGTTTTCTTTTACATACTTCCAAATAATTACATTGAGACAATCTAAACCAGTAAGATTTGGAGACATTGACTTTTGTAGACTCAAACTCACCGGTGCATATCGCAGTGCATAAAGCACCGCCTACAAGATGCACAAAGCACACGTTGCTTTCATCATTCGCCCCGTACAAAATTTGCTTCCGATTCAATCAAAGGCTCTAAGGTAAATTCCAAAATGCACAGGCCCGTGAGACCATATCCGTAAGGCAAATTCTGAAAATTCAAATTTCTCAGATCGCGTTGCTGAGACGCTCGGCCTCAAAATTACGATACACAATATGTCTGAGATATTCTCGGCAGCCTGGACCCAATTTGGGGGCCTTAATGAATTTGTTGAATATTTTGTAATCAAAAACAGACTTACATTTTTAAAAACCATTATTTTATAATAACTTTATTTAAATATCATGCAGTACTTCATTTAAGGTGGAATAAGAAAATGAACAAAGTTAGAACCGAGCCACACGGACGTTGCGTCGTCTGCAGCGGAGCGGGGACGTTGCGTCGTCTGCAGCGGAGCGGGGACGCTGCGTTGACGGAACGCGCCAGTAACGGTATTGTGCCAGAAAGACGAAGCGGAGAGGAGTGCTATACGGTGCGACGCCGCAGCGAGAACAATCTTTAACTCTAGTCATTCAAAGACTGACTGAGCGACACTGCGTCGTCGCAGTGCTCATTTGCTCGTGTGGTACACTCTCCGTCGAATTCAAAGCGCAGCAAAGACACAAAACACGTGTGTCATGGCTCTTACAGCTCTACTTTATTAATATGGTTACGGATAAGTTGCCGTTGTGTGGAAAAGATAAAGAAATTAGAAGAGGTGGAATTATAAAAGGAAACATCCTTTTCTTGTCCATCGCCTCCTCTGTTTAATAAAGCCATTCATTTGCTTGGTGCGGATGCCTATGGGTCACGGTCACTTAATGTGTGAGAACTGTATATTAAAAGGAAAAACTTGTTGTAACGAGTATACTGTGAACATCAGAGTCAATTTACAGCCACATTATCCAGCAACAGTACTCTTTTTGATTAGGCTGCACTATTGAATTCACAAACAAGTACTAAATAACATTAATTTTCCATATATATAAAACAAGAAACTGACTGATATATCAAGGTACAGCCCAAATCACTGGGCCTAGAGACTTGAAATTCCTGTTATGACGCAGGTGAGCACTAAAAAGGATTTTTCTTAATTCATCCCCAAAAGTTCTTAAGAAGGGGATGAAAGTTTGAACGGAAACATATTTTTATTCCAATGTAAGTTGAGCTCAGATCTATATTATCAATTATAATAAATAATGTTAAACTTAACCTGGACATTTTTCGAATTATGAACCTTATGATGATGGAACTTGGCATAGGATTTTGATTGTTTTTACTTATATGTAGATGTTCAATTTCAATTAACTTGAAACGTTTAAATTGATTAGTACTAAATGAACAAAGACAAATTATTAAACGAAACTTTCTTCTGCTTTTGTATGAACGTCGATAATTATAAGTCGAAAGACATTAAAAGTGTTTAACGCAAGTCGAAACAAATTCATAATTGGTGAAATCAACTGAACAACATGTTAACAATCAATTCCAACAAGCCATTAAGTAGAAAACGAATCGGCCGGCAATAAAGAGCCCGATAATATTACAAAAGAAATCTATAAAATAATTAAAATTTCTAATCTGACCAATTAGTGGTTGGATTTATGGTTTCGCTTATTAAAGAGTTAGACCGAGCGAGTACAACACAGCGACGTGCGGCACGAATTACAACTTCAAGAACACCGTGCTATCCGAAATAAACCGAAAGAACTATGTACCTTGAACGATCCCACAGAAGTTTTTCAAAATATGTAACATTGTGAACAAAGAAGCAAAGCGTCTTTTACAACGCCAAATATATACTATACTAGCATAGAAATTAAAACACGCAATTCCTACGCGGAATCACAAGTATCCCCGTACTTTGTATCAATTGTTATGCTTAAAATTGTTTAGTTTACTATGCGCTGTCTTTCTCACAATATTTGCAGTAAAAAAAATCGATCCTAGACAACCTTTACGCCACTTGACTTTGTCGCTAGTTAGTCCCATATAAGTGACAAATACGACCAAGTGCGGTTGACTATTGCAAGCACGAACATATCACTTGTCAATGAACGAGGTAAACTACAGGGAATTTGACTGGTCATAAGAGAATGACGATTTCTTCCTTACTTCACTCTTGTAGTCTTAATTTTTTATTATTTCTCAAATTCAAAGTCCTCAATTCAATCTCAATGCTGATAAAACAAATAGATTTAATCCTAATAGTTCTCAGTGAGACAAACAGTAGGAAACATTAATATTTATTTTTATATTTTATAGTCGTCGTTCGTCGTCGCTACCTCTCGCATCTTCAACTTCATAAATCAGCTCATTGGTTACGTTACCTTCGCCCTTCTTTAGTATATCACTAATCTGATCGGTATACGTTCTCCTGGAACGTCGTTGATATACCAGATTTAGTTAATCACAATAATTTGTTTTTGTCATTATAATAGCGAAAATATAATATAAAGAGACAATAAAAATATGAAATGAAAGCACAATCATAGTTCGTTATTATAATCAGAGATTGAAAAAGGCGTTCGTAGCAACAATAATTAACACGGCTGTAATGAAGCACATCATAAAAACTAATTGGAGCCGCTAGCTGTCGCCACTCGCCTCCGCCCTGAGCTTCGAGGGTTCTCTGGATATCGGATGTACTGGATTAACTATATCACTGTTTAAACATATCTAATTTGTTAATTCATATTCCATGAAGATTATTTAGTATTATGTCCGGGCTTACTTTTCCTGAGTAGCACAACACACGCTCTTTCTTGTCAGTCTTCTTTCATTCATCCTTTCAATATGTCCGAACGAAAAGCATACCTTTCTTAATTTTTCAAATTAAAATAAGGTAAAATTCTACAAGGGTATAGGGTATATAGAGATGGCATTCACTAGCCGCTTTTCATAAATCATATAATATGTGTAAAAACCTTAATAAATGATAGATAAAAATCGTTTTATCTATCTATATCGCTTCGCTGTGTTTACTAGAAATAGGCCAGCTGTAGAAGTTGATCGACGAACACTAATGCAGTAAACAGCCGGTCGGTATTTTAAAACGAAAAGCCGACGCGAACTGCCGTCTATCAGTTAGTTGGAAAGGGAAATCAGTCAATAATGCACTAATTTCCCCTTCTTAATGGCCCAGTCCGGCCCTCTACTCAGACACTATTACGCCACTGCAAGTTGTCAATATAATCACCTAACAACGTAGACACAGCGACGTTTATGTCAACTCGTATTTTTTATAAAACAAACTTGGTACGGGGGAGTTTCATTTAGATACAAATTGTAGGGGGAATATAAAAGAACTATTTTCTTTCTCAGTACTAATCGCATTAATCATAGAAGTATTGTACTTTTTGAATGGCTTTTTGACATTTTAGTCAAAGAACAAAATTTTTAACGGTATTTTCAGAAAAGTGTGTCTAAACTATTTTTACTTTCGATAAATTTAATTTATTACATTGTCTATTTGGCCTATTGTCGTCCATTGTAGGTCTTCCTGATACCATAGTCAAAACTTTTATAGTATTTTCAATATAAATGAAAATTGAAGTTTATCATCATCTTTTCCCACTCATGTGGGGTCGGCACAGTATGAATGTGCATACTGTACAGGTTTAGGCAACAGTTTTTACGACCTTCCGCTTGCCTGACGCCAACGCTCCACGGGAAACGTCAACCATCATCGGGAAACTAAACTGTTATAATTTAATATTTGAAAAACATTTCATAAATATTGTTACATTTGAGGTTCTGTCCAAAGCGATTTTGTTCGGGATTATGTTAGACTAAACTTTTCGTAGCACCGTATTGGTTATTTATTTCACACACACATATTACAACATATTTTCTCTTAGGTCCTTTAAACCTTAATGAGGTTGGTATGGGCTCTGCACATTCTTATCAGTTTATAATTTACATTACAAAACACTACATTATCACAACGCAAACTTGTGCTGCCAAACCTCTATTTTTGTTGCATTGAAAGTACAGTCTACAGAAAAAGACTTGTAAATAATGTTTTTCGAATTATTCTAAATATTTATTTTATTGATTTTGTCGGTTGGTTATAAGTGATAATGAACATTCTAATAGTGACTAGCGGCCTGTCCCGGCTTCGCTCGGGTAGTTCATGCTCACAAACTTTAAAGCATTAGGGGATAAATTTATAATAATGATTTCTTAGTGCTCGCTGTGCAGTAACAGAAATCTATATGCAAAATTTCATGTCTCTAGACCTCTAGTTGTTTGGGTTGTTTGTTGATATATCAGTCATTCGGTTTCTTCTTTTATACATATGTGTAAACATATATATGAATTAGATTATAATTATGATATAACTCAATGTTTAGTTTAGTAAGGAATCGATTCGTAACGGAGTAAACATTGTAAACAGTAGACCGAGTGGGTATTGTGCCGCTGTGTTTGCCTTAACGATATTTTTAATGTAAGTTGGGGGCAATTATTTTGCTATTAGAACTGTATAATAGCATTACTATTTGGATTATTAAAACAGATTATCCTAGTTTCGTTGCTCACCGGCGGAATAATTAATATACGGCATGAGTGACGTGAGGGAACACAGTCTGAAGTACTTCTGAAGAAAATCGTTTATTAATACGTTTTACTTAAGACCTAGGCGACCGGAGATTCTAAATATGTCTTCGTCCAGTGGACTCCCGCAGCCTTGACCATTTCATCAATCTGACTTGTGGGAGACTTAACCTTGTGCTAGCCTATACATGAAGTCGTACTTTAAATAAAGATAATGTATTCAAATATTTCGTTGGTAATAACCTCATAAGTACGTAAGAATTATATTCCATCTAGTCTATCTCATCTAGAATCTCATCTCATCTAGAAGATTGATAGTCCATCTAGCCATCATAACTATTTAAAGTCATTTCAACGTGCATAAGTTAATTGAACCAGCAATCAAAACGCGAGGAATTACGCACAGAATAAAACAAGAAAAATAACCACTAATGATGACAAAAGTAACCAACTTAATTACTCCTATTCGAAATAAATACGAAACGTAATGGTCACTACGAAATAAAGCCCGTAAACAAACGCAATGACAAGGAAACTACCCCGCGGGGTGCTATTCCGAAAAAAAAAAAGTCGGAATACATAATCAGCTTTCATTATCATCGTATCAGGAGTCACTAAACCCACGAAAGCTATTACCTTCCATTAAGTTTTTTTTTTGATTAGCCATAATTAGGCCGCAACCGTCGGCTACCAAAACATAGAATTTATTCCCGCCATCTAATTGTCTCATAGGTGTGACGGCCATTATTTTAATTGCAAAACGTTGGCTTTAATTGTGGCTTACGTTTCTTTCTACATGGCTTTAATGACGCCGCGTGATGTATTATGTAATAGCCCCCCTTATTTGCCTTTACAGCCTTACCAAGGACTTGGCGCTATCGATGTTGTCCGCCGATTTGTCGCGTATTTACTATTCAATAAACGCTACAGTCGCGAGAATTGGTTTAACTTACTCTATAATGGACGTACGCTGTCCATAATTTAAGTAGGCGGTTGAAATTATAAAGGAATCGTCAATTTTATATCGCGAATGTGCGGGACATCTTTGCGTGCTGTGACGTCTTAAATACAGGTTTGTAAACAATCACAAACCTGTAATAAAGAAAATGTTTATTTTGGTAGTGTTTTGCCTTAACAATTCTTAAGACGTTTTTATCAGCTTAGTATGTATTTTTGTTTGTTTGTGTGTAACGGAATCTTTGAATGTAAATTTCAACACCTTCAAAATGTTGGGTTTATTTGAAACGTTGCACTTATCAAGGGCCGATGACATTGCATTAATTTATATAGTTTGTATATATATAAAATCCTTCACAGATTGTATTATCCTTAAAAGGATCTTCAGGGTTTGCGTTTTTTAAGAAAAGCGCCATCTAGGTGTAAAATTTAAAGAACAATAGATATTAAATCTAATGCAAATTGTTTTGAAAGTGTTAGTTTTTAAAACTTTTAATTTTTAAACATGACCAATGAAAACTCGGGGCTACTGAGGATTTTAGGCCAAACAATAAGAAGCCACGTCTTGTTTTTTAGTAATTTAAAAAACAAATTTAAACAAAAACTAGCTTCGGAGAACTTAAGTGTTATGCGGGTCCAGGTCTGTCCGAGGCCAGGCAAGCAATTTATTATTTACGAATTTGTTCGGTTCCCGGAGTGTTTTGTACGTCATTAAAGTTGTTTTAATTATGTTATCGAGAAAAAACAATTTGAGAAAAGTGAATATAAGCATTTACTAAGCGAAAACTTGATTTAAACAATTAAAACTCCAAAAAATAATGAACAAGATATAGATAACAAAATTTGGTTCATTACTGATCATTAGGTTCCTTACAATGGATGAGCGCTCACGCACGAGCTTCAAGTGACGTCACCGCTGTGACGTAACAAATTATCCGGCGGACGATAGGGGTCGCGCACGTCCACTACTTACCATACCTACGGGCTACTATTTTTTCATTGCTTTCTCGTTTCTTTTTTTACCGGCCATTTTCCATGGTCCCGGCGGGCGACCGGTCGGCTTTCTTTTTTTTTTTAAATCAGTAAATTGCATATTTGAAAAACTACTGCAGGCTTCGAGGTATGTCGATCGGAGTGGGATGAGGGCGGGAACGGGGTGCGGGGTGTAGGCCGTGCTCTTGCTTCATCCCCACCGACATTTACATTAAAGCTTGCACGATATTTTATTCAGCCTTAGATATTTTTAAAGGTTATCGTTTTATTTGGACTTGTTTGTTATGGTATATGTAGGTCAATACACATTAGGAAATGCATCAAAGCTATGATGTTTCATTTTGTTTACAGTATCATTTATTATTCTAATTTTATAAATATTATGTTAAGTTGAAGAATTCGCGTTTGATGGTTAATATTTCCCTGGATTCCGTTTTCTACGATGGGCATACCTACGCTGAGTCGAATGTACATGGCTGCCATTCTAGAAGCATCGGCCGATCAATGTGGCCAGCCAGGTTCTCTGTTAAAGTCAAATTAAATAAATGATACTGGATTTGTATATTACTTTTATTCTAGGAATCTTATACTGCTTCTCTTTCAATAACACATAATTCACAATGTCGAATAAAGGTCTATTGTAATGTGCCATAATTTCACTACACTTTCCCGCTAAGTCATGAATACGAAGTAGCTGTACTACTTTACATACAAACGACCCGACGAGTGTGAACCACACGATTATTTTTATAAGAAGATTAATTACAACGCAAAATAAATATTAAGCAAACTAGTTGTAACAACACAAAATACTTTAGTAGAGGACACATTAAATCGCCTGTGGTTAAACAAATTCGTATTTAATGTTTAATAGAACTGTTATCGAAATTATAATTAAAAATTAATAATTATATAATTAATTTCTTTATAATTATTTGGGTTATCTTGAATTGATAACTACATGTAATTTAAAAACAATTATATACATACTAGCTGTTCCTGCGACTTGAATTCAATAAAAGTATGTTCTCATTGCGCAAAATTAATACAAACTTTATTTATATTTAGTTGCTACAACCGTGTGCAATATCATCTACAGCGACGCATGATTTTAATCACAATTCCATGTGTTATTTTTAAGATTCTGTTGAACCTTGGTTCTTTTGTGCTAATTAAATTAGTCTTAGTTTTTTCTTACAACAACAGGTATTTACAAGTAAAATTTCTATCAAAATCCAGAGAAAGATTGACCAGAACAAATAGATTTTTGTCTCTATACCTGCCCTCTTCCCACTTTATATGCGGTCGGTACAACCGGTTTTCGTCTCCCAAGTACGATCTACAAACATACAACATACACAGTAAGCTAATAGCGTGTAGTGTAGCTAACCATGAAAAGCAGAGTCTTCCGTGTCCTTTGAATTTATTTTGAGCACCAAGACGCATGTGCCAAACAAACTGCCTACACTAATCCTCCGTCGATATAAGTTGCCATTATATCTAAAAACTATCGAAACTTGAACTCTCTAGAAATACACGTCTCAATGCGATCTGAAGATCATCATCTGTACCATTTGCTATCCCATGTTCACCTATTATTTGATTAAATGTGATAGAAGTTTGTCAATTGTGTTTTCAAGATGGTTCGTTAGTAAAACGATAGGTTAGACAATGAAATAATTATCACTTATATCATTCAATGGAATATAAAATAATAAATTTGTAAAACACAATGACCGAACAATTGAATGGTTATAAAGTGCCCACGCGCCGCGCGGCGAGGGTTGACTGAATGATGAGAGACCTTGTTCCATAATCAGTGAAGTACAAAGAATTTCGACGGAAATTAAAATGAAAAAATAATTAACTAAATTATAATTCGATTTTTGTGTATTTGAATTTACTATAACTAAATGCTTGAGATTTTCAATTCGAATACAGTCACCAGATAGATTGTATGGCACATGAACATCATTTCCCTGCCCTTTTCCCACTTATGTGGGGTCGGCACAGAAATCAAAGACAATTCCGTTGCTGGGATAGTCGAATGATATACGACGAGATAATGTTCATGTAATGGTACATGAACTTTAATTATTGTTAAATATTCGCTAAGAATCTTTAAACTTTTTATAGTAACACTTTTAGCGTCGTTTATAGACCACACAAAAAAAAAACAGAGTAAATGCGATCGTCGATTGACTGATGTAATCAGAAAAATTCCCCTTATATATGTGATTAAATCACAAAAATCAAATCACTATTTGTTATTCGGTTTACGGTCAACACCACTTCCCGATAGTGGTATTTTTGAAAGACCACAAAGACTGGTATTCTTATAAACCATACTTGTTGTTGCCCGCGGCTTCGCGCCCATTCGTTTCTCATTTATCGCGCAGTAAACGTTTATAAGATTCCGCTTATAATAACTTTGAATTATAAGTAACACGTTTCAAAAAGTTGTTAATGTCACAACATGAAACATTACCATGGCAACCGATATTGTTAATGAAGGTTTTATGTAACTGAGGGACAGTTTTATTTTCGTGATGAAAGATAAATACCCCATGTCATTCTCTGTAAACCAGACAATGTATGTGCAAAATTTCATAATGATCAGTTGAGTTGTTTAGGAGTTAAGGTGTAACAAACAAACTAACATTAGCATTTATAGTAAGGATTTAGATTCTGAATTAAAAATGTGTACTTTAAAGTCGTTATCTGTAATATTAAAATTCTTACATTGCTGGTATTGCCCTTTAAAATAAAAGCACGTTTGATAAAATTGCGGTAATCCGTAAATATGTTTCATATCATCACTGAAAAGTTGAGGTTTTTCAGTGTATTTATCGTTTTACTAA
>JWHW01034967.1:26512-66280 GCA_000931545.1 Papilio glaucus | reverse complement strand
ATACATATGTATTTAAAAAAAAATACATTCAAAAATTTGTAAAGCATATTTCCGTGAAAATGTATTTAATCATAAATCTTCTGCACAAAGATCCGTCCAGACCACACATCTTTATTCTTCTTACCTTCTACTTCACAATGTTACATACTATATCTACATATTTTTAAATATATATTTCATTTCTAAATATGGAATTAAATGAAAATTTTTTTTTTAATTAATCACTTTCAATCAAACCTTCTATTCAAAAACTCTTTAAAATTAAAATCTTGTAATTCAGAGTTCATAGGAATATGAATATCTATGGGAAGGTCTACGTTGAACAGTGGATATCTTTTGACTAGTGATGAGGGTGATGATAGTAAAAATACGCAAAATATTCGTTATTATTAACGAATATTTTGCGTATTTATTCAAAGACAGCACCTCTACACATCTAACTAAAAAGAAAACTCACTACCTACACATATTACTAAAGACATGAGTTTTTTTTGTATCTACATGCACAGAGTGCCAAGGGCAAATGTAATCTAATGAACAATTTAACTGACCGGCATGTTTGTTCCACAGTGGCGTCGATGTTTCAAAACCTACAGAACCTGGCGAGCATGCAGCAGAACATGGCGCCGATGTCACAGCAGCAGATGTCCCAGCAGATGTCGCAGCAGATGTCTCAGCTGGCCGCTAACCTGCAGGGACTCACGTCCATGCCTTCCAATCCTGTCATCAACTCGCCTCTGAACCTAAGCGTTAGCGCTCCAGGTAAAAAAATACTTGCATTGCCAAGTTTATTCAATATATATACATATATAAATAAACAGTAAAGTGCGATCGTTAGACGCTTGATGTCATTTTTGTATAATAATACGGAGGTGTCCTTAAAGACTTACGTTGCTTATCGTTCAATAATTCAGCCTTACATCTTATTTAAATGTATCCAGGTGGTTTGACGTATAATGATGGATTAACGCTAAGAAATGTAACATAAGCAAGTGATAATAACCTTGAATACACGCATTTTTTTTTAAATTAACGTCAAAGGTTTCGCCTCTTTATTATGCAATAATAAATTTTGGAAACGGCTCCAACGATTTCCATTAAATGTTTATTGTATTTAGATTACGTAATAAAAAAAAGTAAAGCCCATAAAAACTTCACAAAAAATCACGTAAACAATTAATGTACGTGATCTTTTGATAGGTATTTGCATTATCCATTGTTGGAGCATTGTCAAAGGCTAACTTACTAATATCTCATATTTTTGTTAGATGGCGCTATGTTTAAAAAAATCACGATATAAAAGTCAACGCAGAGCGAAGCTCGGTCCTCAGCTAGTCTTCTTTTTATCGTTAAACCCTTTACCTCATCACTGCAAAGTTCTTATATATACAGCTACTTATATGTATTATGTGTGTAAATAAAAGATTTAATTTAAATAAATACTACTTCATAGAAATTGGAATATAGCTTTTGTGGTTCAGAGATGTTGAAAGGGTGAATGAAGAGACAAATTTATGTTGGGGGTTTGCTAGGGGAGTTCTTATACAAACATATAACGACTAGATTAATGCTACGGGCCAACGAGAGCTGGAAATAAGACTATAGATATAATAGAATCGTGAAAGGTGTGCCAAAATAGTGCTAAGCAAATATTAAATGTAAATATACTCCACCAAACATTAACGCAATTATATGCCGACGTGTTACAAAACAATGTGAAAGTGTAGGAAACCTGAATAACGTGGCTAAATATCTAAAATTAATAGTATCTAAATACAGTTAATGGACTTAGCTTGCTCCAAAATACATTTGTAACAAAGTAGACTTAGAATATATGGAGTTAAAAATAGTTTCACTTCGCGCACATTAGTAGACTTGCCTTTAAGTCACATTTATTAGTCAAATCGAGTGCATATTCTTAATGATTATACATGCATAAGTCGTGCTGTCTGCCTATCTTACGTTTAAACATATAAACCTCTAAAGACATTTTAATGTATGTAATATGTAAGAAATACTGTTTTAACGTTTATGAAAAACCCCTACAGACTGCACAGAGAGGCGTTTTTTAGTAGTAAAAGAAGAGAAGATTATGATGAAAATTATATCATCAGCCTGTATCAGTTCACCCCTGGACATACATCTTGCCCCAATGCCTTCCACTGCATACGGTACTCAGCTCACCGCATCCAGCAACTTTCCCTTCTTCGCCTTGGGTCTCACACTTCAGGCTTCCATTCCAAGACTTTCCTTCTCCACATGAGGTAGCTAGCTGGACTGATGTGACTGGCCCATAGTAACCGGCCAGAAAATTATAAAGTAACTCGAAATAATTATTCTATGCTAATGCAAAGGCTAGTATAGCTCCTAAGCAAGCAATTTCTACTAAGACTGATGTCGTATACAAGCGACAACGCAGCGCAACGCATTCAAAATTCAAGCTAATAATTTTTGCCCCTTTAGTCTGGTCGTCCAATGAAATAAAAACCCTCGAAATCGTTGTCCACTTCACTTTCCAGTTTTTCGCCATATTACCATTTCAAGTAAGAGTTTACTCGGCGACGGAGGGTAGGCCACTAATTAGATCGAATTAAGCAGATTAGAATAATCAGCGAGACACGATTTGTGCATTAAAAGTCTTGACTAAGGGCATCACGTGACTCGTAATTAGACGATTACCGAAACCAATCGATTTAATGAAAGCGAGATAGCGGGCCCGCTAGCCCGCCCATTAAAGCTATGCCCTGATGGAAAAAAAAAACCTATTTAAATAATGAGTATAATTATATATTTTTTCACGACGCCACGGATGTTACGTGTGTTGCGGTATCATTAAGAGTTTTATTGTCTTAATAAAGCTAATTATATATTTTTTTCGGCACTTAATTGATACGGCGAAGGAAAGAGTATTTATTACGAAATGTGAAATGTCATGGTTTATATGAATGCGTTATGTTAATGCCGACTTTAACGGCCATGTAAGACGCATTGATAATGTTTTAGATTTTGGTGGGGCCGTTTTGTTCGCGGGGAATTAGTCTTGCTCGGTTGCCGATGGATCTTTGTGTGGTTCACTATCGTTGTTTTATAACGTTCGGCGTCTTTTGTAATTAACCATATTATTTTATTGTCTCTATTAATAATTTCGTTGTAGAAAGTCATGTTTCCAATGTTTCGGCGTGACTGATGCGTTCAATATTTAATAAATTTTAATTTGTGCGCTAAATACGTACATACACTAGCCGATTAGGGACGCTGTCAATATTGATGTTTTGTTATATTTATAGACAAAAAAACGTCGATTTTATAGCTTAGATAAAAAATTGCGGTATTAGACAATTGTTTATGAAATTTGTAACTTGCAAGAGACGAATGCCACATTGCACAAATATAAAAGCTGTTTCAAACATTTGATGAGTTAGTGATGGTTAGCCCATGTGACAATCATTTTATATTAAGATAATAAAGTATTAAAAAAGGCGAAATTTTTGATATGTTATTATTATCAAAGTTGTATCAGCTATTTTTACCCTTATATTAGCAACATTTCATATATTTTTAACGGATCCCTATTGTTGTAGGAGTATTTTCTAGAACGTTCCACTTAATAACTAGGTATACTATCAATAATTTTTTGAATCGTGCAAAGCTCTAAAGTGAAATGTAAGGTTTGAATTTCTGAATGAAGCAACTAATTAAACAGACCTCTTTCTGGTCCCTACTCTAGTAAGTCTAGTAGTACTTCTCTAGTATGCACTACTCCTACGACTTTCTTCAGCCTCGTGGTTACTACGTTTTATTCTGCAGGCCAATTTTAAAAATCTGTGAATCTACTCAAAGGACATATGCATTCTCTGTTGATAGGCATGGGATCTCCGAACCCAGTCGGCAATAGCAACATGCTACCTCCAGCGATGCCATCACCCATGCCGCAGCTCATCCTCGCCTCGGGCCAGCTGGTGCAGGGCATCCAGGGTGCTCAGCTTCTTATACCCACGTCTCAAGGTATGTACTTAGTTCAAATATTTCATTCAATTAAATAACTAAACAACACACGAACTGCTCAATTCTGCAAACGTAATCGTATCACATGGGTTTCTACGTCGTTTCACGGTTGACTTGATGTTTTATTTTTATTGTGATAATGGTGTGTCACGTTGAAAATCAACACCATTGTCGATTCGGCAACCAATTTTTGGCACCATGTATAGTTGACTTGCAATTGCATGATATCCTAATGATGCCACAATATTATATATTGGAATCGAGAACCTGGAGAGAAGGTAACGTAAGGTAACGCTCAGCAAGGTAATTTTACCTATGACCTAGCGTTACCAACCAACAAGCAGTTCCAACCATGATAAAAATAATTCACATTTATATCCTTCAACAGGTATCGCGACGCAAACCATTCTCACGATACCCGTCAACCACGTGAATTCGAACGATCAAATGGTCAACCTGGCGCTGAACAACGGCCAAGTCGTATCAACATCTCTCGCCAACCTCCAAGCGATGGCCCAACCTCACCAGCTACTTAACTCCAACCCGCAGCAGACGGCTAACATTCGGCCCAATATGCTGAATCCGACGCTATCGAACGCGCTACTGAATCCGGGTTTGCCAAACTTCTTGACCAACGGAGCGACCAATGCTCAGGAGCTACTACAAGCATTGCAACAACAGCCACAAGCGAATCACAACCTTCTGCAGACGGTGCAACAGAACAATTTGCCTAATCAGATGCAGGGGAGGCGATCGTCATCGCCGCGCTCTGATAGGCATTATAAAGAAAGGGAGAACTTTGATAGATTCGGCGGAGGTCCCAGAGAGAGAAACGAACGGGACAATGTAGGGGCAGCTGCTTTAAACAGCATTAATAGGTGAGTGATATTTTAGTTAAAACCTAGAAATTTACTGATACAATTTACAAATTTAGTTGATTATTAGCAGTGACACAAAGTAAAGTACAAGACCGACAATGCATTTACGATTGTACCATGTTGATCAGACATCAGCTAAGCTACTTGCTTGCTAGTCTACTTTTGCCATTAAAAAAAACAACAATGCTAATTTTAATGATACAAAACGCACACTTCGTCAAATACACAGAATATGTCAAGTTATAGTTAAAAAGTTATTAGGAAATCTTAGTCTCCAGTAACGCTTGAACTTCTCAATTCAACTATTGATGAGTTAATGTATTTGAATCTGCAGATTTTCTATTTTAGCCCGCGATCTTGGCACACTTCTCTAGCTTCTTCTACATCCATACATCTACGTATACATTGTCGTCGGTTACGAGTACTCGTTATATCACCCTTCTTTAGTTTGTCACTAATTTGATCGTTATAACTTCTCCTTGGACGTCCCCTGCCTATGCTGCCACTCACTTTCGTTAACAACATAAGTTTTATTCTCTATGCATTCATACTTTTAACATGCTTGAACCACCGAAGTGTATCTTTCCCAAGTGACACCTACTTCTAAGCTAGATATCACTTACATGTTTCATTGACAACATAAAAAGAAATTGTGGTAATATTTGTGACCGTACCATTGGTGACGATTCGTTTGACCATAGTAAATACATGAAACCTGCCAAAATGTTACGACAAACAGTAAAACAAACTCTTTTACGTAAAGCGGCTTCTTTGTATGACATCCAATGCAATCTAATGTTATCATAACAAATACTTAATCCCGCTATCAAGAATTATCGTCGACAATTATCACGGAACGTTTAAAAGTAGCCAATTTGTCAGAATAGCGACCTTACGACTTTGAGAATTGGGCCGTAATGGGGTACAGATAAGGACGCCTCGGAGCGTGGGTGCGATGACAAATGTTGCTTGTAATTAAGTGACAATGAGTGTAATTACACTCGGCCGACGCCAACTACACACGGATCGTGTGCACATTGTGCACTCGCGTGTGTGTGCGTGCGTGTGCACGTGTGGGTTACTAATCAACGGCTGTTGTTACACAAGTAGGGTAAGCATTTCAAACTGATTTCATAGTGTCAATTTATACAAGTTAATACGAGAAATTAAGAGCTTCTTAATTAGATACAGTACTTAAGAATCTAGGCGATAAAAAGCAGTTATTGATCATTGACTCTACTCTATGACCAGATCGTCTGGCGTTACACAGATACATAATAACTAAGTCTTAGTGCAGTGGACACACCCCTCTATGACATTTGTCATGAGTTCGATTTCCAATGGAGACAAAGTTTATGAAATACATATTTTATGTATAATCCCATATGTTTGTTTTGAAGTTTCACCTCATCCCGATGTTGTAAGAGTAACATTTGGGACCAAATATCAGTTTAAAATTAACTAACCAAAAAATCGATTTTAAAATTAAGTTTTACCTATCTTTGTTTCATAAATACAAAGTGAGTGTACACACATAGCAAAGTATTGTCCAAGTAAAGCCTTTATAGTTAATTATTGTGCAAAATAATAATTTGTAAAGTAAAATACAAATGGACTAATTAAAAATGAATGACTAATGCGGCGCATGCAAAAACAATATTACCATTTCAATTCATTTCGAATAGAAAGAGTCGATCGTATCGCACGGGGTAATGTCCCTTTGCTCATTAACTCTAATTATTTGGTTCTCGTAATTCTCTTTATAACGAAAAAACAAGTCATTTATCAAACCTTCTGTTTTATCTTTAATGACTCTTTTTGAAATAGTAATGTGTAACATTTCGTTTTTTGAAACTAGAAGCAAGTTCTTTCTACTCTGACATTTAATTATAAATGGAACAGAGAACATTCTTTTAATTAATGTTTCTTTATAATTTATTAAATTAAACTTGTTTTATATATAAATAACATATAAAGCCTTTCATTGTAGCACTTATTTTAATCTATTGAATACATATTTTACTTTTTAATATACTGGCCAGTTATAAAGAAGATGAATCGATACAAAAATATCGATATTAAAAAAAAACTATTCGAATCGATAAATTCGATGATGTGTGATTAGTTATTTGTCATCGCGCCATGTGCTAGTGAGGTGCAAAAAACATATTTAATGACATGTCGTTCGGAAACGAGCTCGAAACTGACAAAATGAAGTGTTGGAAAGAGTTAAAGATAGGTTAGATTTTTCAAAAAAATATATTTAAGCACATTTGGTATTTTAGGTCCCTGAGTAGTATTGATGTTGTTAGTTTGCCTTGTACTGTCATTATAATCAATTATCTTTTATAAAGTAATTATAACGGTTCATATTGTATTTATGCAAACAACAGAGTTATTTCCGGGTGCTGTTTTACAAAACTCCTTGTTCTCGAAGTTCTCAAGTGGGTTTTTTCGATTACTTTATTACTAAGTTTTAGAAGTTGATTCAATGAAAACATAAATGATTGGATGGATATATGCATCAGATGTTGTTTTGATATGGGACCACCTAGGAAAATAACTAGACAGGCCATCAAAACTACAGGAAGCCGTAAGGTCAATTTAATTATCGATCTTTATATTTAATTTTTATTGCTAATTATTTTGACATCGCTCGATCCTAATGGCGTCTTTTTACATGTTAAATGGCCATGTTCTTGAAGTTATTTCACAAGGGAATGCCAATTTGTATGTTAAAATAGTAAAAACAAATAGTAAATGTGACATTTTTAGAAGAATTGGTTGCAAACGTTGCTGTAATTTATAATGTTCTTATAACAAAAACCGAGATATGAATATTCATTTCGATGGTAAAGTTGATGCAAACGATATCGATTCTTGTATAAGGAATCGATAAAATAAAAAGTTAATACGCCTCCATAAAAATATTCAATGTATTAGAATGCGATTGTTGATTGTTAACTGAACATCATTAGTGTATTGATTATTCATTTACGACGGTGCTGTAAAGTTCTTTGCTAGCTGTTAATCAAAATCGATTATAGACTACTGCGACCGTATTACAAACATTATTTACAGATACAATATTTTGCATTTAAAATTATAAAGAGTATGTACCATTGGGTTGTTTATAGTGGGTAACCTTTTGAAACTACTAAATCTATTATGATAATTCTAGTAAAAGCTACAATTAGGAACATAAAAGTTAGTATAAAGTGACACACAAACCTAATGGCCCTGATAGCAAATAGCTTCACTTTTAACAGCAGACCAGAATATAAATTGACCTCAGATATATGATTAATCATATTAAATTAGGCTGGACACTCGTCGGTTAAATTTATTTTCACGCGTGAAACCACACGGCTCAGCTTGTCTTATGTACAGTTTAACAGTTGCGGGTGACCTATATATTCCTAGTTACATTACACAATCAGCGTATCGCGACACGAACATAATAAGGAAAACCAAGGCGCCCATTCTACTATTATCTACTTTAATGAGGTATTTTATGCTAATTGCAGACAGGATGTAATGTAGCCTGGTACCGTTGATATAATTACATAAATAATGCTGCATTCACGCACCTTATAAACAATTTTCTGGTGTTGGCCGTGCGGAAAACGTTCAGACGTAAAAAACGTTACACTGACTGTCGCATGAACCCTCACGCCGCATTTATCATAACTATAATTTTATTACCCATCTCGCTTAAATTACATAAAGCAATGTTTTACAACATAAAAGGAACTTTTTCTTAGTAATAAAGTAAACCTTAGAATAATAGAGTAATAATTGTTAGTATAGTATAGTATAGTAGAGTATATATACATCAGAGCGAATTTATCGGTATTTAAATTTCCATCTGATATTAAAGTCAAACTTTGATTTATTTACAAACTAGCTGACCCGGCAAACTTCGGTCCGCCTTATTTGTTTGCCCGCATTAGTTTTTATTTTGCAATAACTTCTAAGATACTTTTAATTTATGTGGTGTAAAGGATTATCATAATGAGCTTAAAATACTCAAAGTAACTAACATATTTACATTCACAAGGATTACTAACATTTAATCCGTCTAAATGGCTTTTCAATTACATTGTACGTGACAATTGTTTTAAAGTTAGAATGGGTATAGTAAGCTATCCTTAAAAGCTAGATATATGCCATCATAAACTTTTTTGTAGATCTTTTTAAGATATACAATTCCGTAGTACTTTATTTTGGTCTATCGCGTAAGGTTTAACCAGCGTTGGCAATGTAAGCGGACCAAAGTATGTTTTTTACGACTTCGAAATTCTGTGCTGTTCTCTTCTATAATATGCATGTATTTATACATAATAACCTTCCTTTTGAACCGCTCTGTCTACTGATGAACATTAAAATCCGCTGCGTGGTTTTAAAGACCTAAAGGAATTGACAGCAGAAGCAAATTTGTTTTATCTTTATACATTTATGAAGCGCCAATAGCCAATGTTTAGAGCACGGACTGTGATACACAGGGTTCAGAATTCGAACGCCATTCGACTATTGTCGTAAGCTATATACATCCGAGCACAAGATAAGACAGTAGGAATGGTTATAAATAATGTTATCTATTAAATTGCTTACACAATGTGCTAATATCGTACATTAAAATGTGATAAAACGCTTTTGAAACTCACTGTTTAGTAAAATATAAATTGTTCTTCTCTACTACCCCATTACTAAGCTTATTGTGTTTACAATAATCGTCAAAATGTATTGACGAACACGTATAGACTTCATTTATGTATCTCCCCACGCAGTAATAAAAATATATTATGATAACAGATCGTAAAAAGCCGACTCGGTTATATATCGACGTTTTAATGAACGCTGAATGCAAAACAACAATCGTATGATAGAATTAATCGCGACTGACGACCTTATTGTTATTGTGTGTCGCAACAAAACAAATTACACTCACAATCTTTGAAGGCGAAACACACATTGCCGGGGGCTTCGCTTAACACGTATGCTACTAACGGAACGCCTCCTGAACGTTCTAGGGAAATCTCGGGATTTTTCGACTTGTTTTTTAAATATAGCGCGCAGAGTTTAACGTATCGTACAGATAAGCATTTATTTCTTTTTGTTTGCAAAAAAATGACTTAAAACCATATTTATTAATTAACACTAAAACTAGAGGGGTAGGCGGGTCTTGGCATATACTACATATACCGGGCGCATCCCTTCTCGTCAGGTTCTTTATTAATGATGATGAAGAAACATTACTAATAAAATTTTCAGATCCATGGTTCTATGATAGAATCGATTGTCCGTTCGTAAATCGACCTGTTAAAGAGATTATACGCGTAAGTACACTAAGTGCAGGTATTCCGGCGAGCGATAATGTATTCAAACCCGATACCCCGGCATGGGATCTATTTATCACCATTACTTGGCGGATTAGGCGCGTCACGGGCGCTAAGGTAATTATCCACGCTGGAACATTTAATGCCACGACTGTACCTAATTATAGGTAACCCCCGATCGACGTAGAACGATACGTGAAAGCAATCAACTTCGAACGGAGAGAGTAAACTTTAATAATTTAAGCCATTTGTTTTTCTATAACAAAATGAGGTTTAAAATATTCAATGTCTAGACGTCCGACTTCCAATTTGTCATTCAAGGATTTGATATCCAGCCAACTTTTTATTCATGCATTTTATACATTTTTTTTTATAATTCCAAATGCGGTGTTTGTCTCGGACCGATATCCGTGGTGTAGCACCTAGCTCACGGTTTGTCACATTTGGTTTGATTGAACTCGATGGGAAATCGGAATCGGCAATTTTAACAATGGTAGAGTGCGCTCGGCTCGAGCTTGAAATGCCATTAACCTTACAGAAAACAGGCGTGAAGTAGAAGTATTCTGCGTTTCGTCTGATGAGTATGGTGCCGGAGGTCTAAGCCCTTTCCTATCCTTTTCCAATAAAGAAAAAGGGGAAAGGGATGATGATTTGACTGGTGGGGGGTAGAGAGGAAATATCCTTTTTCTGTTTATCCCATCTTCTGTCCATTATAGGTAGGCAGCGTATGTGCTACTCTTTAGCTTGTTGCAGAAGCTGAGGGTAGCGGTCACTTGGTATCGGTTGAACCGTTAGCTCGTTTGCCACCTTCTTCTATAAGAAATAACTCAGGCAGTCATCTGCCGACAGAAGAAAAATCTCAAAACTGGTGGGAAGGCGCGTTAATAGTTCAAAAATAAATAAATAATCAACAAAAATAAACTCTAGTAATTAAACAATAAAATTCAAAATTAAATACAAGAAAAATAAATGAAAAAAGTTCGTCGAAACTGTTCCAAATTCAAATAAGCATGTCACACGAACCTATACGATTTTCTCCTTACCAAATAATGTACCTTACTAACCCATACTGTCTAACGAGGCTAATGAAGCTTTTTCAAAAAAGTTTAAACGCCAGATATAACATCTGGCGTTTAAACTTCAGAACAACATATCAATTAGCTTTGAAGTGATGATCTTCTTTTAAAATTTATTATTCCTGATATGCCCATTCGCATACACAAATCAATTAACACGAGCTATATTCGTATACTTGAAGTTAAATTAAAGCGTAAACTAGTTTTGTCTCCCACAGTACGTGCATTGCAACACTAAGAATAAGTAATTTGTTAAAGTGTTGTAAAAATTAAACCGGTTCGTGCAGAATTCAATAGAATTACTTTCAGTAACAAAGATATATTAATAATGTAAAAATCACTTGTGATATATTTTCTTATTCAGTCCAAGGATATCTCGAGCCTAATTACTGCAACGTTATATGTTGATTTAGACGAAAACCTTGTCTAGACCGGCCTATTGAATCGAATGTTTATTTTATCACACGCACGCCGGTTATAATGTTATGGTACAGCGAACCAATTATGTACCAAACCAAGAAACGGTACACGTGCGCTATAAACAACTATATTGCGATCGCGATTAAAGGGCATTTTAGCGCCCTCGATGTTAGCGGTACATGTGAGTAGATATCCTAATAGAGTAGATTCCATTTTAATAAAATTTACAAAGTTAATGAACAAACTAGCAATAGTGAACTTTGCTAACTTGTTATATAAGTTTTAAAACTAAGCAGATTATCTAAGATTGATCTTTATAACCGTATCTTAGAAGTCATTTGTTTAAATTCAAATATTTCCTCACTATTTATTACTTCTTGCTGATAATATATGTATTTTATTAATGTTGAATTATCAATTTCAGTACAATTCACAGATCTATGAAATTGAACGAAAAGGGAACTAATCATTTAAATATTTGAATTTAATGTAAAACACAAACGTAACGTAACAATTTTCCGTGACGATTGTACCGTGCATCCATTATACTGAATTTATATGTGTGCGCGTAAGTACTTCAAAGACATTAAGTTAATGCGACCTCATAATTACTGGTTGGAAGCATTAATTCTCGCATCCATAATTAAGTTTAATACCTCATTTCTGCTGGCCTACAATCTAGATAAATATTGTATGTCATTTGACGTCTATTAAAGTTGCATTAAAATGTTAAATCATTGTGAAACATACGTTAACAAAAAGTTACGAAGAGACTGCTTTTTGAGTTCATTGTATGCGCGTACAAGGCCGCCCATTAATATTGACATATGCCATTCATTTAAACATAACATTGACTTAATTGACATAAATTTATCCTTATTTAAAAGTTATTAGATTTTTAATCCGCCACTGTTTAGTAACAATATTAAGTTAGGTTAAGTTCAGTTTAGCATGTCGCGGTGAAACGCGCAAGTGCGCCCGCGGCATCCGCAGAAAGCACATAGGACCACCGACAGAGTTTTTTAGTGGGCATGCCTCTCCCCTAGGAGAGGAGAGTCCCACATAACCACTCGCACCGTCGCCATCGGTGCGGGGGTATGCGTAACGCATTTTACCTGTCGAAAAAAAAAGGTTCAGTTTATCTATAGTATATATGATGTCGACGTAAGCCATGCAATATAGTCGTATTTTGTAAACTTTTGGATAGATGGCGCTTGACATCATCGCATGCCACAACCAGGCGGTCTCCAAAAGTCGCTCGGTCGGATTAATACATCTTTATAAAATCATTGAAGGTTCTAGAAGTAGTTTAAGGGCTCAGAAGTTCGAGTACTCGCTGATTAAACTAATACTAATGACATCATTACGTCCTCTTATTCCCTAATTACTTACAATTACACTTCCCTCGCAAAACCATTGTTGCTAATTAGGATCGTTGAAACTTACTTAAATCAGCTAATTACGTGCATCGTGACATGTGCACCTGCACCTACAGTGGCGTGTTCGATACGCTAACGTTTTACAAGGTTTTCATTCAAATAATATAGGTACCTCAACATATAAATTATTCGATTGTAAAATAGTTTCTACAAGCTTCTACAAGGAAAATCATATCCATGAGCCAGAATAGAAAAAACATTGTAAACCCGCCTGCGGGAATTTCACAAACTACACTCATCACTGCGACTTGTTTTGGCAAAATAAGTTAGATTAATATTCAATTACTTTATTATAGTTGAAAAAAGTGCAAAAATAACGCAGGAAGAAAGAAAATACCTTCAATTACATTACAAACACAATTAGATTGGGAACACCAGTCCCTATGAAGGAGTAGGTATCTACTTAATAATCTACAAGTATTCATATCAAATCGAATTACGATTTCAAAAACTGTTACTTCCACAATCTAGACGATATTCTTCACATGATGAATACATTTATGATCTCTTTTTTGCAATATACATGAATAAGTATAATAATGATGAATATTTAGAATTCATTTACAGCTTGAAATATCGCAAAATAAAAGTACCATTAAGCAAAGTTTATAAGGCTAGTTTTATTCGATTGTATACAATTTTTTACGGTATTCATTTTTTTAACTCGAACATTCTACAAGCTTCCTAACGAAATTAATATTGAGGCTTTCAATATTAACCTTTCGTTATTTATTTTTAATTTTATTTATTACGTAATTTTGTTTTGTATACTTAGCTTCATCATACATTTCTTTTACGAGTAATATTTGGACTAACGATAATTCATAAATTACTAGGAATAATTACAAGATAAATTGTCAATATCGCCACTTGTAGTATAGCTCTTGATCTCTAAAGATTAAAACTTCTTGCTTTACGCACAACGAAGTTACAAAGGCGTCAAAAGTGCCGAGAATCGCGTACCACCAGATAGAACAATTATTTTTTTATCATACAAAGTTTTATAGCTACAGAGCGAATCATAAATGTCTTCTGCATAGTTAGTTTGCGTCTTTTGTAATACTATGTTTCGTCTCAAGATGTGACACCGGAGCACTCAAGTACTGGAGCAATAGTCGTGTAACCAAAATGAAGGCGTACTTTCCATACAAATAAATCTACCACTGAGACCATCTTAGCAAAATTTATCACAGAGAAATCTTTTTCTTTCATAAATACGTGATTCAGTATGCTATAAATAAAATGGAATACCCAATCACATATCAAATCATTATCTTGAATCACATACCAAAAACCAAACGATTATTATAGTAGATAATTATATGCAATAAATTGAACTTTCGCGAAACTGCAGCCTGACAAGATGTTTTCTCGATGTTCTTTTACGAGTTTGCTTTAACTTAATTAAAAGGCAATTATTGACCTTAATAAAAGTACCCCTCGTTTTTAATCGTAGCTCCGAGGTACACGCACACGAAGCGATGCGAACAGAACCGAATGCATTTACAATAAACACAAAGGTCACACGACGTATGACAAGAAAATAATTTTGTAATTAAATTCGCCACCGAACCGTTATTATTTTCAAAATAATTATCTCGAAAAGGCGTAGTTCCGACGTCGAGTGCCCTACGTGTTGATAAATTGAAGGAACAATTAATGTTTCGTGCGCTAGTTTGCGTGCACTCGCTTGTTCACACTCGCCGCGCGTGTGCGTGTGTGTTTTTATTCTACTCGAGTGTGTGTATGTGTAAGTTGCGTTCGCTAAACAAGCCTGCAACATTATGTCTGACAATTGAATTAAACTAACAGACACATGTCGTCCTAACTAATATTGTAAATGCGAATGTTTACTTGTTTGTTGTGGCTTCTGCTTAACGACTTAACCGATCATCATGAAGATTTGCACTCACATTTTGCAGGGGTACAGAAAATGACATGTCACTTACTCACGTACCATATAATATTAGGAATCGTGATTGCCCAGTGATATAGGCCGCGACTTAACTACTGTACGTCTCAAGTTCGAACCCAGACAGGGCTTTGTAATTTGTTTCATCTCCACTATTCTAAAATGAAGTACAGTACATGAAAACATCGTGAGGAAACCAGCATGTCTTAGAACCACCAAATTCGAAAACATGTGACGTCCACCAACCGGCAATGGGCCAGCGTGGTCCACGGCCTCTCCCTCTCTCGGAGAGGAGGCCTGTCTCCCTGCAGTGGAACCGTACTGAAAAAGACTTACCTCTTATCCCGAAAATAAATCTGTGCCCGAAGTACATAAAACCTTCATTTACAATATCGGTTGCCATGGTAATTTCTCATATTTTTGACACATACAATAACAACTTTTTGTCACATGTTACATACGCCTGTCTTCTGTGAGGTCGTGGTATTTCACCGATCAAGGTGGCCTTTTCGTGCAACAGACGTTGTTGCGGACTACCACTGTTAAAAAATCGTCAATGTAACCACAGAAAAAAAACAAGTAATTTCGCAACATAGGACGGCGTGTGAGGTTTAAGGAAACCGCGTTGTTCGCAACGGATGGGGCCCTAATTAGCCCGCAATTACCTCTAATGCAACGCGCACTTAATGATGCGCACCTCATTTGTGCCCGTACGTCGCGCACTCGCCGCCGACTGTACCATTGTTGCCCAGACTTCCGCTGACTCTCTGACTACGTTTCCCAGCTCTGTGTTATTCTAAACTAGTGTCACCCACAAGAGCCTCACTCGTGTTAAATGCGACACCGCTGTGTTAATTAGGTTACGATTATGGTCCTAGTCAGTTTTATATTAAATGCGGTTACTGTCCTCCACGTGCAATATGGGGAGGTAAAGCGAGCCCTAATTATCTACTTTCGTTGTTGATGACTTTATTAAAAAACATTTTAGGGCAAGAGTTTTTGAGAGGGAATCCTTGGGCGACAGTTCGTCTCGACGATCCTTAAGAGGGGGACCTGCATCTATACGCTCTAGGATAAAAGATGTACGTCCAGAAGTTTTGTGATGGCTGAAGGATGAATTAATTTGCCATCCATACACAATATCTTTAATCGTCCCTCAAACTAACGGAAGCCACAAAACACATTTTCTACATAAATTTTACAAATTTTTAACAATAAAGTACATTCTTGCAATAATAAAAGTTATTTATCGTAAAATTTAGCATACGCTGTATTGGGACACTGGTCCGGTTATTATCTTTTAAGACCTTTCCCGTAGCAAGGATATTAAAACGTTAACAAAACAAAGATAAAATAATTTTTGATAATACCTTAAAAGGCAAAACCAGCTGCTAATAATGAAATAAATACAAAAGTTTTAATTTATTTTGTGATAATTTATACGCGTTTTTGAAAAGCACTTTCTCATGTAATTGACGCCAATACCAACTACTTTTCAAAATATTTTACACACACATACGGACACACCGCGCTCAAATGTGTGATTGTTACGTTTCGGTGCAGGCTCGCTGCGTCGAATGGCGAGATCACGATCACGACGTCGCATGCGAGCGGCGCGCCGTGTAGTTCAACTAGCTGCTCGAACCCCTCGCCGCACGCGCCCGTCAAGCTCTCGCCGTGCTCCATCAAGTCGCCACCGCAAGAAGATGCTGATTTACTCGCTGATTCACCAAGTAAGTAGCTTCTATATCACCTTTTATATTATTATCGTTTTTTAAATGCAACGAAATAAATCTTCTGCGTTTACTAGCAAGGAGGACCGGATTTATTTGCAAGTAGACGACGATTTTATTGGTACCAAACTTTTGCCGTTTAAGCTATGATGAAGAGTCTTGAAGAATCGAATCTTAGACTTCTTCCTGGAATGTTAATTCGCTTTTTTGATAAGACGCTATATAACATATTAAAGAAAATCAAAAAATGTCAATTTGCTAGTGTGAGTTACATCCTTTTGCTTCTGTCCTGTTATTTTTACCTCATCAATATCTCCTTTGAAGAAACATAAAAATAATAATTATTTCATCTTTACTTTGAGAAAATATTTTACAGTAGAGCGCCATTAAATTAAATACTTTATCTAATTTGTGGGGAGTCCTAAAATAGCGACCTTGAAAGCCTTAGGTGAAAACCATTGCAATGCTCTCAAATGCAAAACTCTTAACACAATTGTATTTATCTATAAAAGTTGTCCGTTCTAAGCACAGGGGCATCCATTAGCTCTTGCGAAGTCCAACAATGTCCTCCAGTTATTTAGCGTAATACTATAAAGAGCCGTAGAGACTCGGTCGGTCTAAAGTTGCGAGTGCGTTCGGTAACTGTCCGCAAAGTTTATTAACGTAAAGTAGGCTTGCATTCGACGTAGGTGAGCGGGACGTGCGCTGATCTTTTCAAACTTAATTGCGAACTTTGTTTAATTCGCGGCCAGAATAAGCTCGCCTGTCTGCCTTTAACGGCCGCATTTATTTCAATGAAACTTTAGATAGTTTTGTTTTTAATTACAAAACAAGTTTTTTAGTATGCCATTTAGTGACGGATTTCATTTGGGTTAATCAAATACATTTATGTTTAATTATCTCATTTATCTAGTGAATCAGCAGTCTATTTTAGGACGATTTTTATTGTTACTTTTCTTTGTCAGTGAGTGGTATGAAAATAATGAGGTACCTATTTTTAGCGTTGTATTACCCGGTTATCTACTATTACACCACTGCTTAGGGGTAAAAATCATTATTTTTAAAAGCTAACATATGATAAATACCCATCACATGAAATATCTATTGCTATTTAAATTTGTACCTAGTTGTTATTCTCAATCTTAAATGAAATAATTTTTTATCCTCACAATCGTGATAAGGACATTTTTCTTTTGAAAAATGAATTGTCATCGGACGTATGTATACAAGTTAGTGAAAACTATAACTAAAGATTCCTTTATATATATACAAACATACAGACCAACGAAGTTCCTTGTTAGGCCAACGAACTACAGAGGAACAATTCTAATTCGCAATAAAACGTGTAGGTATTTAATTTTTCCTTCTTCATTAGCGTAAATAAATCGACTGAACTGACACTAATAGAGTTAGTCGATTCGTGTCTCCAGCAAGATATATAAATACATATATATGATTAAAATATCTACTTACTCCAAGGCGACATTAGACCAACACGTCGAAAGCCACTTCCAGATAATCACACTATCTAGTGACTGTAAAGATTTATTTAATCCTAAGTAATATTATAAATGTGAATTTGCATATGTCTGTTTGTGACCAACAGACTCAATCGATCATGATTGTCTCGAATATAAAACTGTTCCCGAGTAAAACCTTTATTAACAATATCGGTTGCCATGGTAATGTTTCATGGTTTGACAATGGAAAATGATGATAAAACGCATGCGAAGCCGCAGGTAAAATACTAGTAAAATATAATTCACAAAAGAAAAACTATTTAAGGTAAGATATACATATATCAGATAAACAAATACGTTTAATTTTTAACTACTGGTATTGTGCATGTTCCTAGGCGTCGGAGATTTCTTTCTATCAAGCGACCCGCTGCTCTTTTGCTTCCTTACCCTTTAAAAAATAAGTTAGAACAAAAAGGAAGGAAACTTTTTGAAATCAGCTTACTTTAGTAACCTAAACTAAACCCATTATCCCTCTAAAACTTATCGGACATCGTTTATGTTTCCTTTGGCCCTAATTACCATCTATAAGACAAGATATGTTGTAGTGTTTCTAATTAAATTACATTGAACATTGTTAGCGGAAAATTACCTGACGTTACAAATTATTATGTCATTGTTAATGATATAATGATTAGATTGCTATCCTAGAAGTAAAATTATTCCATGATTGTAACTTATTATAGAATTAGTTACTTCATTGAATAAAGATACAAAAATTATATTTTAATATTAAATAAATTATAGTTTTAAAAACTAAAAGAACACGCTATATGACGATGACGCTATAGTGTAGTTTATTTTTAACTAGGTGGCGTTATTATCAATTCTTAAATAAAATTAACTAACAGTGATAGAGCCCGCAACATCTGTTGCACGGCGTGAAGTAGAGTATTCTGCGTTTCGTTTGATGAGAGAGGTGCAGAAGACCTAATTGTAGTCCTCTACCCCTTCCCATCCTTCGCTCATAAGGAAAGGATGGGAATGGGAAGAGTACCTGACGGTGGAGGGGACAAATAGGAAAGGGAAATAACTACTTTCTCTTTATCCCCTCCTCTGTCTATTAAAAGTGGGCAACGCATCTGCAACTCATTAGCTTGTTGCAGATGCCTATGGGTAGCGATTACTTGATATCGGATGGACCGCTTGCTCGTTTGCCACCTACTACTATAACCAAAAAAAAATCCTGATGATATCACGTCAGCATGTTATGATATAAGCGGATATGCTTTTATACCAATATTCCGATCGATGTACGTTCGGAATATTGGTATAAAATGTGCAAATGTTAATCCCCAATTAACTTTACAGTTGTTCGCTTTACACGATTTCTGTTGAGTGTATACTCTATCAAATAAATCAAAATTTAGTTGTAAATGTTTTGTTCTTTTATTGTATTGGCGACACAAATTGTCGTGCAGTGTTAACAGATGGCGCTATCATATTGGATGCATTACAGTGCACACGGCGCGCACTTGTTTATAGACACAAACGCCGCGACCTACTCAGCTAATTGTCTGTTAATGAGCGCATCGATTCCGTACTATTTCCGGCGCTCACCGGCCAAACAACGACACGGTGCACGTCGCTTGCTTAATGCAACTAGCTGTAGCACATTAATATTTAGTGGATAGCTAACTCGGAATAGGGCTGTCTCAGTATTATATGTCACAAAATAATCAGTAATGTAGCGTATGCCAAAAACTGTATTCAACCAACCCTGTTTAATAAAAAAACGTGTATAGTATAGCGTTAAATCGTCATTATCGTAGGCCCTTTTCCATCTTTCATTATCAGAACCACAACAGAACATTGGTAAGCGCGAACGCCAAACATCGAATGTGCAACCTCCACAATACTACAATAGATTTATTCTCAAGCTCCCGCTTCACCTATAAATCTAATTTAATAAAATGGATTCGTAAAAACGAACGTCCATGCTGCTCCCTTCTGTTTCACATTTTAATATTTTCATAGTTTTGATTTGTTAAATTAATTAATTTACCAAATAAAATCTAAATGAAAATAGGATCAATAAATATCTTTTATTCCTCCGGTTGGTCCGGTTATCTGATAATGTCTTTACACTTAAAACTATTAAACGCAAAGCTTTCTTTTCTAAATTATACACATAGTAAAGGTTGTTTATTTTCTTACTGAGATAACTGTTTTTAAATATCCTCGTTTATCTAATTTCGCAGCTGCCTGTACCATTTAAAACAATAGCATCTGGAATCCGTTACATTCTATTTATACTCCACGATTTACGACGCGACATACTATTTATTTATTGTACAAATATTGTTAGTAACTTATGAGATATAATGTGTCATAAAAATTCTCTTAATACTATAATCCTAGTGAGGTCAGAAGCAAAGGATATTTGTGAAAACCGTTTCATTAAAGTTTATTTGGTTTTACATTTCGTTCTTTCCTAATGGTCAATAAAAAGTTTGTTGTACTTAAAACTTCTCGGACGGCCAAGTACGCACGCTCCACGTTTCTTTCGTCATCCATTATTTCCAGGTGGCCGAGCCAGTATGGTTTTATCTCTCCAATGATGATTCCAGCCGAACGGCTCGGCTACCAGTTCCTCAATTTGTGCGTTTCTCTTATTCGCCATGTTCCATCCACTCTCCGCACTGGCCCTAGGATTTGTCCGTCCCAGGTACCGCTAGAAAGATGAAGTTGAGAAGGATCTGCATGAACATCAAATTCAAGCCTGGCGAGAGATGGAATCTGGTTGTCGGCGGCCAAGGCCCACTTAAGGTCACTACGCCACTCTATTCAGTTAGTTATTTAAACCTTGGGTAGGTTCTCTGCATGTATGTATGTTCAGATTAAGGAAATATTATTAGATAACATTACTGCTAATTCGGTTAATTTTATTGTTATACAATATCATTTTCTTAAAGGCCGGCAACGCAACGCAATCTGCAGTTCCACTGATGTTGCAGGTGTCCATGGGTGACGTTGATCACCTTGGTGTTCCCGCCGCTCGTTTGCCCCCTTCTCTTATAAAAAATACAATATTTATAAATAAGTCAGTGAAAATAGTCTACTAAAATCAAGAAATCGTGTCGTATCCGTGCCGTTGTGTGTGAACGCGTCCGCGCCCGGGGCACGATTCTATTGATTACTATTTAATTCGTTGTTCTCTCCTCTTTACTGTCTGCGCTAATTCGTCCGAATTAAATCGATACGATACATTTAGATAGGAGAGGCCCCGCGCCCGGGAATAATTCTTTTTGATTTGTTCTCTGACAAGGCTTAGGGAATAATACATGAATTACTTCTTCAAATATAAGAAAAAACTCTCAACTCTAATCAATCTTGCATAAGTAAGGTAGTACGTAAACTTATTTATTACGATTAAAGTTTGTCGAATACAACTTTTAAGAGCCTCCTTTTTATCATTATAATTTAATTCTACTAATTTATAATTTGTTTGATATCGGGCATGTATGTTATTGTTTTTAGTTTACACGTACATAAATCTTAGAGATATTTACAACATAATTTGCTTTAGATAAGCTGTAATTGTTTCGATCTAGAAAGTATAACTGAGGTTACAGATTTAACAAGCTTAAGTGGATGAAAATATGTTCCTCTTTTGCAAGTTATTTTATTTAGTCTGTTATATTTAAATTATCGATCGTAAGGACACACAAGCAAAAGGGAAAAAATATATCAATGCAATCAAGTAAGATGATTTCGAAGAAATAATTTCAGTTTTAACGATACGTGTTCACAAAAACATAGAAATCGACCGCTTCGGCATCAAAGACACCGACCAAGGGGCGTAGGCAGCGGACGTCGAACTAAATCAATTAATTAACTAATTAAAATCAATTACAAATATTTAACGCGGCCGATAAAATTGAGAGCAATCGATAGCAGAAACAAAGAGTTGGGCCGACTGCCAGTCGCCTGGCAACTGCCATTTATATGTATATAATCTGTACGAAAGTTCACAAGTTATTTGCTTTTTTTTTAATTGTGATTTCGTATTTGACGAGGTGAACAACTTTAAAGCGGTTTTAATGTAACAAGTGAATGTTTACATTGCTCATTATGCAGTTTTTGTATACATATAAATTGAAATAAACGTAATAAAGTTACAGCACATATTTTCATACGATTTTTACCAATAGACGGTTTGATTCATAAGGAAGGCTTGAGTATACAATTAATTAAAGTTTTTAATTTAAAGGTTAATTATTGAAGGAGACATAATTGGCTGGTATTTACAGAAAAAAATATAAGCGTTATGTTCTGCTAGCTAAACGAAGCCGGGGCGGGTTGCTAGTTGTAACACAATCATGATCTAAAAAATCCTTGGTTTAAAAAATGGCATTTCCGCTTAAGTGTTTTATGAGTCAATAAAGAGCAGGTTAATGCAAAACCGGCTTTTACTTATCACTTTTTAGTACAACTTGATAGGTCTGGGTATAATTTTGACGTAAATATATTAAAAAGATATTATCATATTAGATTTGAGTTTGGAATTTGTTTGACATTGTTCCTGACCTTACCAACACGCCTTCCCTCTTCTACGTTCTGCATACGCAAGAGGACTAGAGAAAGGTTCGGGTCACTATCAAATTCTTATTCTCATCGTAAAAAAAACATTCTATTTAATGAGTTGCTATCTACAACTCATTAGCTGCCTGCCTACCTTTAATAGATAGATGAGGGGTTAGACGAGAAAAAGGATTTCCTTTTCCTATTCCCATTCCCTCCAATCCTCTTCCTCTTCCAATTCGATACTTATGAAGAAAGGATAAGAAGTGGAAGAGGAAATTAGGCTTCCGGCACCCCACTATTCAGACAAAATGCAGAAGCATACTTTTGCTTCACGTCTGTCTTCTGTAAGGTCGTGGTATTTCGCCGGTCGAACCGGCGTATATGTGCAACAGGATAAAAACACACCTTTATGATTCATTCTTCATAATATTTATTTAGGACATAATACAACCAATGGACGAGTGAGTAGGTTACATTTGTTTTTTGTATTGACTATAAAAAAAATATATTTGTCATTCCATTTCAGTTCTAGTTGACATACTGCGTATTGATTAAAAATTAATTGTTAATTTCGGATATTACAAAATTTTTGTTCCGGCAATATTATCCGTGTTCTATTATAAAATGGCTTTTTAATTACGGACCATCGAGTGAAAAGTCCTCGACGTTTATTACCGAAGAAGTTATACCTAACGTTTAAATTCTTCGAGAAACTTATTCGGAAATCACTTACAACTGTTACTTAATACTAGTTAATTACAATCGATATCGATACCTATCCGGATAGGAATCGATTTACGTAATCGTAAGTCGAATCGAGACGATTCGGCGCGCGTTGTGTTGGAGCATTACGTGGATTGTAGCTAATTTATAATTTGCGTGTTACAAACTCGATACATTTCTGAATCCTTCCTTTGACTAATTAAATCACTTTTGGTACATTAAAATTAGTTGCTTGATCCGCTCTTTTATGTTGTTTTCGCTCATACATGTTACACCAAAACAATTGATAACCTTAATTAACTCCAATCATCTGTTGTTTATAAAATATCAAAATGGCGGTCCGATTCCGTTTATCCTAATTTACTGGTTATCAAAGATTTTATATACCTCCAGATGCACCACACGGGACCCAAAAGTGACCCACCTTAAGTCGCCAATTGGCGACTTCGTACATTCCAACTCAGTCATTAGTTTCCCGCCTTGAGAATACATCTCCGTGTTGAAAAACAAATGACGGTTTGCGTTATGAAATCGTGTAAAAAACTATACCTTAAAGAAAAATAAGTGTGCGAACATCACATTTCTCATTTGCGACAAAATCGAGCTTCACTTTTGAATGTTGAATCTAGAGGTACATAATCTATGGTCGTGATATGATAAATGCGAAAGTGAGTTTGTTTGTTTATTATACTTTCACGCGTAAACCATTCATGATTAAATTTTGTAAATATACTTTCAAGAGTATAGAAAATGACACGGGGTACCTCTTATCCTAAAAAAAATCTTCCCGAGTAATAGAAAAATATAACCCACTTATCGATTGCCATAGTAAGTCAGTATGGCATGACTCTGTCAACTACTGTATCACATATTGTTGTCGATAATTTCCATAAAATAGATAAATGACAATAACAACTTCTTGTTATTGTCATGTTCACACTACGACCGATCACAACTTTTTGACATGTACCTGTAGTACCAAGTTATTATGCGCGAAATCAAATTACAAAACTTGCTAACAAGTAAACCGAAACGAATGCGTACGAAGCCGCGGGCAACTGCCAGTAATAAACTTTTCTGTTGCTAATATGCATGGCATGTGAGTTCGGTATTACCGTCCATTCGGCAAACGCAAATCTGCTATTAACAGATTATTCTGTAGAGGAAACGATTTCGAACGTTAGTGATTACAGTAATATAAGGAGAGGGCGAATTTACTAATGAGCATCGGCTAATGTCTTCCGTTGAAATAAACAATGAAACGAAATACTCCAAGTTTCTAATGTAAGCAATACCGTTTCGTAAAAATAGCTTTCTTCGAGTGCTTATCAAATGAATAAATACTTACTTTGCTTTTCATTGAAAATAGATTTTCATTTGTTTTTTAACGCTTTTATAAGCTTGACCCGTTTACATGTACATATTTTACTATGACAAATCAATTTTAATATTTAATACAGGACTGTTGACAACATTTGTTATGATTTTTTATAAAAACTGAGACTATCTAATCGGGATCATTAGGATTTTTTTTTTCATTTTAAACCAAAAAAGAATACGTTAAAATAACTTCGCATGTCAAGACTGTTCTAACAGTTTTAAATAATGAAATAAGGGAAATACGAAAGTGCTCAATTAAAAAAATGTTCTAAAAATGCTAAGACAGTAATTGCTAAAAGAATACCACTTAAAAACAATCGAACAACGATGTAAAATATTAATAGCCGAAAATATTCAATTGCCATTAAATATTTATTTAAAATGGCTCGCTTACACGTAACGCGGGTCAATAAACGTCGGGTACAGTCGCGCACGCAACTTCTAATTGTGTCTAATTAATTTATAACATGTATTAAACAATTAAGAGTACGGTATCTCGATGCATTAGTTATTGTTGAATTCGATGCCCGCTCCATTCGCCGGCCAATTGACTTATCTTCGTAATTTAATTAATGGGTGCGCCTCATCACGCGATGCTCGGTAATTGGACAAGATAAACGTAACATTTTTCATTTTTCGCGTTTAATGTAATTGTTAGACTGTTGCTGCGTTCATGTGTGAGTTATTAAATTTCTTGACGACTCCGTACAACTGCCAGACAGTAAATGCTAACTGCTATAATGCTTTGGCTCTCCCTATCCTTTTCCCACTTTTATATATAGGTTCAGCACAGTACGGTCGTAGACCATAATGTAGTAGGTTCTAGTTTTCTGTTACGGCCGGCCGCCTGCCTGACGCCAACCCTCCTCAAGCATGTATATGAAATATAAGTAGATTATCGAAATAATTTACTCATATTTCTTTTATCCATTCCCGCCCAAGCTTAAACTTGGTTGGAAATGGTTCACGACAACAGTCGAACAGCAGCATTCAAACCCCCGACTATGTTGTGCATGCTTCGAAGTCCGTACCCTTAACAATTAGAATATTGGCGCTTACCTGATGAAAACTAAGGATTAGATAAATTTTATTATCTTTACTAATAATTGATAGTGGTGGCCCAGTGGCTTAGGCCCCGACTTAGAGGTCGGGTTCGAATCCAGGCAGCTTTACTTTGTGTAATTTATCTCATCACCATTACTCCAATTACGGTGAAGGAAAACATCGTGAGGAAACCGGCATGTCTTACAATCACCCAATTGGAACACACACACTGCAGCGTTGAAACATACTAAAAAAAGAATGATTTATTATAATACTAAATTATTATTGATTAAATAAAAACCTTTGGATTTAAAGGGTTCAGGGCTCAACTAAGTTGTAGCAATTAGAATATTTTATACATACATCATACAGATACATCGACGTATACTTACATCGTCAATTACGGGTACTCTTTATATAATAATTTTATTTGAAAGTGAATGATAAAAGTAATTCGATATAGGGATTCACCCCTTAATTCTGCAGTCATCGTTAACTCTATGACATCACATCGACGTTCTAATACAGTGTACAAATTAACTTTTGTCGTTTGCTGTAGCAAAAAAATATGTACGTGAAGAGGTGAAACGCTAGTGGGAAGATGCTTCGCATTCCAAGTATCATGTTATTGGGCACGCATATATGAATTTTCATTGAGAAATGATGTAAACTAAAAGGATCAGTTGTTTTGTGTAATTTTTTCTCACTAAAGATAAATTTTGATTTCAAACTTCCAATAAAAATTAGGATATTTAAAGAATTAAAACAACGTATTGTTCAAATCAATGTATTTCATGTAAATGCCATAACACAAGCGGTGTGCGTGCACTTTTTCAGCCTCTCTTTGCTTTCTGGAGCACCTTTGATACGATCGCGATGAGGGAAATGACTGACGAGCGATGGGGCCGCGCTATTTATACTCGTACCTTTTTTCAACTCAGTAACGCGTAATAATATTTTAACTTGTTGCTTGCGATTAGATCACGGGATAAATAATTGCTTTACTTAGATTATAATTACAAAATCACATTTTCTTGCAACATTTTTATAAATAATTCACGTTGCGTTGCGAGCGTTGAGACTCAATCTCAACGCTCGAGTGAATATTGAACAAAAATATTTTTTCTTATTTTTTTTTAAATGGAAGTCTATTTATTCAATATACAAATATTATATTTATAAGCAAAATGAAGATTTGTCAACCGTGTAGGAAAAAGTAACGAAATCGGAGTAGTTCATATAAAAAAGGTTGAAGGTGTTTTTGTGGCACAATTGAGTTATTCTTCAATCGACAACCCTAACTTACTAAAGTCATTACACAGACTTGTGATGAAGATCGAATCGAATGTTTAAAATAACAATTCATCGGTACATAACAAACGAAATTAGCAGTCGTCTGAGTTTGGAACACCGGTAAATGGGGCTACGATTGCCAATTTACCAACCCCACCTTGTCTTAATTGGTGCCGACTACTGGTTAAACTAGCGCGGGTAGGTAGCGAAAGTAATTTGTCATCGGTTAGCTAAGCAGGGGGTGGGGGGCAGTCGCGGGCCGACCGCTGCCGCGGCAGCACGTCTCATCGCTAATGACATCCCGCATAATTAGGAAATGCCACCATCAAATGATTACATTAATTGCCTAATAAACCTGGCTATAATTACACCGCCGTTCCGAATTATAACGAACAGGTTGGGATGCGCTAATCGTTTCGTTATTTAAACGCTTTTTAATATGTAAAGTGCCATGTAATACGAAAAAACTAATGTATAAAATTGAACTATGTATATTTTATGCTTTATAATTTACATTTCTGTACCAAATAATAACTTTCTTTTTTTTGCCACATTTGTATTATTTTGTAATCAATGCAGGTAATGAACCTGCATTGATTTATAAATTGTTAGTATTTTGTGAAAGTGTTTATAGTTTTATTATTATTATTATTATTATTGGGTGGTTATGATTATAACTATACTAGGTTTATGTAGGATATTTGATTTTTATGATCCATGCAGTGGTTCATATGTGGATCCCAAAAAAAATATCGAAGGAAACTTGCTACGAAAATTTTGTTCAGTAAATTGTCGTTGAGTGCTAAATTAAGTTAAAGATAATCATTATTTCCTGCTTTAATCACCAGCCAAGAGATCACTTAAAAAATAATATTACCTACATATAAAATGATATTTGTATGTATCAAATAAGTGAGGCGGTCGGTTCACTATTGAATTTGCACTAAATAAAATGTAATTTGGTAAACTTTGATAGACCAACCCACCATCAGCCAGTCTTCGGGCAACGTGGTCGACGGCATCAATCTGGAGGACATCAAGGAGTTCGCCAAGGCCTTCAAGCTGCGCCGACTCGGGCTTGGCCTGACCCAGACGCAAGTGGGGCAAGCGCTCTCCGTCACCGAGGGCCCCGCCTACAGCCAAAGTGCTATTTGCAGGTGAGAATAATAATAAGAATATCATTATTTTACATTATAATTAAAAAGAAAAAAATCATTATTTTAAAATAATGCTTATTTGATAATCTTAAGAGTAAAAGTCGCACGCTTGTCTAGACGATTATACACTTTGCTTAAAACGAGTAAGAAAACCCGCCTATTTTAGTCTGTGATAAAAAACGGTACAATCGGTGTTTTTATTATCTGTAAACATTGTAATGTCAACACTTTAACAATTTAATCAACACATCATAGTAATAAAGCGAGGGCAAATAGAGCTCGCCTGTCAAAGTAATTCGCGGCCCGTCCCTCGGGGCTGGCAAAAACCTTTTTTTCTATAAAGCAACTTCGTCACGCAGCCAAGAACAGTTATCACACAAACTTTTTAATATCGTTAATTGAAGTGATTTGTAAAACAGCATGACTCCTTTCATTGCTTACAATTCTTTTAATTAATTACGATTCGGACGGCTTCCGTTTCGGTCCGCTGTCTCGGGGCTTAAACCATTTTTTATTAGAAGCGAGCGCGTGCGTACCGATTAGGTACCTATTATTTACTATGTATGTATACATTTTTTGTTCACCGTACTCATTTCTATCGCTGAATAAATTAACATATATTTGGTTATTAATCAACTCTATTAATGCAAGTTTATTATCAATAGTAATTAAAACGCGTCATCTCTTTTAATTTTACAAATAATTGTAGCTTCAAAAATATTACGAACATGTTTTTTGTTTGGTATTTTAAACTTATTCACATAGTTGGCTACTTATTTTCAAGTAATGAAAGTCATAAATTTGTAACTTAATTATACAAAAAGTCAATTAACTCGTCGATATAAAAAAGAATTTTTAAAATATTCAAGGAGAGTCAACATGGCGACGATAAAACTTTATTTTGATTTGAAGCCTCGACAATGTACAATTTGGTAGTAAAAGAGTTTAATTAAATGTAATGAAAATCATTCGAAACGGCTGCTTTTTTTCACCATCAAATTGTAAATAGTCCGCGGGTCGAACCGGTCGAAGGAAATTTCAATCGGCCCACCCCGCCGACCTCCTTTCGTATAATAAAATCATTAATCGTTACTTCTGTTCCAGTTAATTAATTATCTTGCCTTAATTACTTTTTTCGTGTAATTAAAAGAGTAGAATTCCCCTGTCTTTGTCCGTGTCGTGATTTCATTTTCCATTAATTTTTCTTTTGACTCCCTCCAATTTTGTATCGTCAGAACGGACGTTAGCTATACAACTCCTTTCATTATGTCAGAATCAACTCGTATTACAATTAAATGTAAAACATGGTAATAATCATCGAGACTCATTTATTGTCTTTATTTTTGTTCCTTTTATGATAAATTTGATGTTATTAAATATTTTAAAAGCCAAGATCGTTTGTCTTGTTTTTCTTCAACACTATCCGATTTGTAAACGTAATTAAACCTTTCCATGTTTCTAGAAGAAATGATAGAAGAACATTTTTGATAGATTGTTTGGCTTATGAATTACAAATGTATTATAATCGATGCGCTCACGGTCATTGCCACTAACGAGATGTCTACAAATATTGAATTAGGCATGGCCGGCCGCAGCGGCATTACAATTTTATGAGACCGACTCCGTCCGTCACCTCTCTTGTCCATCGGATAACTGCTAACTGAATATAATTCACATATTTGCATCAATATTAATTATTGAAGACTAGTCGTTGCCCGCGGCTCCGCATACATTCGTTTCTCATTTTGCTCGCTGAATTATTGCGTAATTGTACTCCGCGTATTACTTAGAATTATGAATAACAACTGTCAAAAAGTTATTATTTTCAAAACATAACATTACCGTGGCAACCGATAATGTAAATGAAGGTTTTATAGTTTTATATATTTTTCATTTTCCTCGGGAATATATTTTCGGGATAAAGGGTACTCTATGTTATTTTCTGTAACCTTGACAATTTAATTAGGATCGGTAAATTCGTTAACAACAAATAAACTCACAACTGCAGTTATAATATTACTTAAATAGGATAAAACAATTGTATTAAACCTGAATCTATATGAAATTGGTTAAAAGTGATACTTGTCAATATGGTTTAATTTATAAAGTGATCGATTTTATTTCATGAAAACTCGCTTTTCATGTTCGTGTTAATTGTAATTCAGTAGCTTCAGAATTTAATCCTTATTAATATTTTATGTATTATTTTATTAACAAAATTATATATTTTTAAATAGTTATCTATCAGAGCTGTTTCATGTGTTAAAGCTCGCAACAACATCCGCACGAATGAGTCGTCTCGAACGGTGAAATACCACGACCTCGCAAAATACGTGAAGTAGAAGTATGCTTCTGCGTTACGTCTGGTGAGTGAGGTGCCGGAGGCTCAATTCCAATCCTTTCCCTTCTTTTCCTAATAAGGATAGGATGGGAAGGGAAGAGGATTAGACGGAATAGGAAATATCCTTTTCCTGTGTATCACCTCCTTTGTCCATTAAAGGTAGGCAACGCTCTGCAACTCATTTCCTTGTTGCGTGGTGACTATGGGTAGCGGTCACTTAACACAAGTGACTCGCTTACTCTTTTGCCGCCTTCTTTCATTAAAAAAAATTGTCTGAGTAAAATAATTACAATTATAATGTCACATAAATAAGCGTAAGTCTTTTAAATGAAGTGTGCGGCTTTTTCTCTTAAATAGTCTATAGCTTTACCGTCCTCCGGAGAGCGGGGGTCGGCCATTGTACACTGGATCGTTGGAGTCTAATATGTAATCTGTTACCGTTCCCAGTGCCCTGGCTTCGCAGATGCTAGCAGCTCAGCTGTCATCACAGCAACAAAACATGTATGTGTTTTGTTTTTATTTTCCCTAACACGCAGTGTCTACCAAATTATCTTCATTAAAGCTTGTTCATTCATATGTTTCAATTGACATTTCACACGTAAAGAATCGCTAAGATAAGCTAAGAGTGGTGATAAGTTGGAAGACACGCGACAACTTGTATAAGCACACGCTTTGGAGTCACATGTGTTACTGAACAGCGCGTGCGCAGCATGTCTTTAAATCAAAATGTTTCAACGCTATTTAATACAATCTTATCTTGATCATACCGCAGGAAGGTATGCATACAATTATAAGTAATTACAGTTTTTTTGGAGTTCTTTCATTCGCTTTTCACACGTATACGGTATTTACATACGGATAATTACACCAAGAACGCCGTGGATCAGTACCGATGTTACATTTTGATGCTAAGACAAAGGTGTTACCTTGACGCGCCGGCGCACGTCGGTCCCACATCATGAGTTATCGTCGTGAGAGTATTATCTGATTTGTTATTGTGTCTATACATTACTTCTAACTTTCCATCTTATCTGGCATGATGTATTATTTCATTACTCTTTTTTATTATTATGTTTTTCATTTAGTATTATTCGTTTTGCGCAATTTAAAGCCAGGGCATTGGCATACGTTACCTTTCGCCTCTAATTGAATTCATTTTATTGTTACCGCGTTCGGTATTAATCAAACTGATTACTCCGCCGGCCTAAATTGCCTATTGTTTTTTTTTATTCTCCGTCGCTATTATCGTTAACGCCATGTCAATGTCCTGTGTTTCGGCTACGTTAATTTGTATCGGGGATGAGAGATTGTCCGTTGCGTCCCTCGGTCAAATTTTTCGGTCGCTTACTCGGCTTCCGTGCGTTCGGTTCGTGCAAAGCAAACAAAACTTTTACGTTAACTTCTAACGATACAATTTATGTTCGATACAGATTTGAGAAATTGGATATAACACCAAAAAGTGCGCAGAAAATCAAACCGGTGCTCGAACGTTGGATGAAGGAAGCCGAAGAGAGGTAACTATCATTGTTTGAGTGAACTTGTGCGTGGTACTGTACCGTGTCGTGTCATTTGGCCCTTGATGCTTAGCAACGATGTAAACATTTCTCAAATCTGGACTAACTGAGCTTCTATCGGCTAGGTTTTCTTTTTCACGTGCTCTAATGCTATTTCCTATTACTAACAATTGTATTTTATGTACACATTGCCAAGTTTTGTTCTTCTACATGTTCATATCTAACTGTTATGTATTCCACGGCGATGCTTACACCAATATTTATTTTGCTCTAATTTTAATATATTATTTACGTGTTATTCATGTTTCAGCATGGCTTGTTTAGTAACTAACCTATTTTGCATGATGATTGTCTTAGTTTAATGTATCTAAGTTATGTATATAATTAAATAAAATTAATAATGAAGTACATAGTAACTATGGCGGTAACAAATCTCTGTAGTCATGTTTCAAGAAACTACAATGAAAAAACATAAAATTGACATTGAGCTAATTTCTCAAACTCCGGTTACAGATGAAAATTGTTTCTGTTTTGTTAGATTTTGATTGCGTACAGAATGTACCGCAGGTGAACTGTACATTATCTACATGTAATAACCCTATAAAAAAGCACAAAATGCACGATATGAAAACTAAAAATAGAAGGTATGTAGACGACATTATACCGTTAACCTCTGCATCGCATGAAATCATCATTCCAAATGAGCCAGGTGTCGCTTAAATCTCCGACGGCCCCTTAATATTGTGTTAGGACCGGCTGTGATCTATCGATTTAACATTTTGCATCATTAAAATGCATTATCTGGATGCAACGGTAGGACTTTAACATTGCAAATGGTGCGTTGAATTTGCAATGCCCTGTCCTCCTCGGTGGTAATTTTTAACGAGCGCCTCTGTTAACGATAGCCCTTGAATTAATCCCGATAGCTCGTGCCTACTCTCCTCTTTATAAGCGGGATAACTAGCAAATCAGCTTTTTTAATTCCATTTAACCGTAATTCGTAGAGTTGACAAAAACCCTCGAGATAACGTTTTTATTTTTGGCTTAAACATTTTTTTCGATAAATTTTCGTAAATTCTATGCTTATAATGCAATGCTAATAAAAATTTCAAGCGCCTGTCGACTATTTCAATAACTTTTGAAGCTGAATAAAAATTACGTTACAAAATAGGTACACTTAGCCCGATAAAACTAGGTAGGGTAAAAAACTAATAAATGATATATGAAAAAGCGTGATCTCTTGACGTCTTGACCTCTATAGATTAGAAATACCCACATAAACTACGAAAGGTGTCCCAGGGAACCTTTTGTGATGGTTCAAGCAGTATCTGGTAGGAGCCTTCAGAAGGACGACAACGGTAATTTGCGTTGCCACCCTGGTTACCATGGTCCATGGTCTTAGAAAACTCTCATTTGGGTTAGACTACGTATAAAGTTGGATTCCAAATGGCTGATAAGTGAAATAGTTTGATACTGATAACAAGTTATTTTTCTACCCGCGCACCGTTCTAATGTAATACAAATTAAATTATTGTTCTCATGTAAGTTACATAAGTCTTAATGGGAAATAAAGTTCATTAAACCGAAACCGAGTTAACCAGCAACTCGCCCACATACAAAAAATACTTGAACTTGAACTTTCTATTGGTGAAAGAATTTTTAAAATTAGATCAGTAGTTTTTGATTTTTTTCCGAACTATCAAATCTTTTCCTATTTATATAAAAAAGAGGGGGGTGTGATTGGGTTATTCCTGTAACTCGTTACCTTGGGTGGGCGACGAAACGCGATGTGGCGTGGCGTGATACTATGCTATCTGTCCACGACTTTGCCTTGGCATATGACCTGACTCAACTGGTTACCTCCCCTACGTGAATCCTAGATGTTGAGGATCATATACTGACCTCACATCCGGACAGCTATCAGGTTTCCGCTCCGTTGGGCTCGTCGGATCACTGACTGATCCGGACCACAGTGCCCATCTCGAGACGCCCACGATTCCAACCGGTGGGCCATTGTCGCGTCTGGCACTACAGGTCGGCGGACTTTGGGCTTATGCATCCTACCCATGGGAGCAAGTTTGCTTTAAGTTGGATGATCCCGACTGCCGAATTTGCTGATCATGTGGTGCTACAGGAGATGGAACTCCTTGTTCCGTCGTCTGTGGTAGATCCCGGCCATGGTTCGGTCCTTGGTGCAAGTTAACATCACGCTACCAGCAGGAATGTTACCGAGCACGGGCCGAAGCATCAGCGGCAAAAGATGTAAATACCAACTTCCTCAAAAGAAGGTCCTGCCTGCCTCCAGGTCCTTCAAAAGCGTTATTGCCGGGTTTGCCCCGGAAACACGGCCAGCATTGGGGAGAGGCTAATGCGCCTTCCTTCTGGAACTCGAGCATTCTGGGGTCTCGCCCAAGATGTGCAAGGAAGTTTCTGTAGCCTATCGTTACCATCTTTGAGGAGGGAGGATAACTGATTAGCCCATACTACAAGAAAGTAGGCCGATCTCCTGGTCTCTCTCTTTGCATCCAACTCGACACTATTCCAGATTCTCCAGAGATCAATGCGTAAACCGCTTCAGTTTCTGGATATCGATAAGTCGAGTGGACCCGACGGAATTCCCCCTATTGTGTTTAGGACATGTGCTCCTGAGTTGATACCGATGATGCGTCTCTTTCGGTACTCCTTTTCCTTAGGCGTTGTCTCGAAATCTTGGAAGACTGTCTTAATACCGACCGATATTAAAGAAAGGCGACGGATCGATTCAATTATCGGCCTATTGCCATAACCTCTTTGGTCTCCGAGATAATGGAATCAACCATTAATAGCCAGCATGTATCTAGAGGATCACTGGCTGATTATCGTCAGTACGGTTTCCGTCAGCGTCGCTCAGCTGTTGATCTTTTGGCTTACCTAACTCATCGATGGGGTATGGGATGAGGCAATCGAGAACAAAGAGGAGATCCTGGTGGTTAGCCTGAACGTAGCAAAATCTTACGATCGGATTTAGCATAAACGGCTTCTTTCGAAGCTGTCTTCCTACGGGTTTCCCGAGAAATTATGTGAGTGGATTACGAGTTTCCTCGAGGGTCGTAGCATCAAGGTCGAAGTCGACGGTGCATATTTGGGCTCTATACTCATTAATGTTGGTGGCTGTGTACTGTCTCCCACCTTCTTTCTTCAGCATGTCAATGACATGTTGCAAAGTAGTAACGTTCATTGCTATGCAGACGATAGTAGTTGTCTGCGCTAATATTTCTTGGGATTGCGTCAATGAGTACCGGAACAAACTTGCGTCTGAACTTTAAACTCTATTGCATAATGTCTCGGATTGGGGTCGACAAAATCTTATACAATTTAACCCCAAAAAGACAGTTTGCGTGTTTACAAAAAAATAACCATTCGACGTTAAGCTCAACTTTGAGAGCACTCCCCTGGTTGCCTCAGCTAGTATCAGTAATCTGGGTGTTGATATATTGAGCGATGTCTAATTTTGTGATCATTTGGAAGTTGGCTAGCCAAGTTGGCCGACAAGAAGCTTGATGTACTCGGTAGAGTGAAGCAGTATTTCACGCCGGTCCATCGCTTACAGCTGTACAAGGCGCAGGTCCGGACTCATATACTGCACGCATCTCTGGGTTGGAGCTCCCAAATAGCAGCTTCTTCCACTTGACCGCGTACAACGAAAAGCAACCCGAATCGTCAACGATCGAGCTCTTGCTGATCGGTTTGATCTAGTGGCATTGCGAATGGACGTTAGTTCCCTTTGCATTTTTTACCGTTTTCACCATGGGGGTGTTCCCAAGAATTGTTCGGAACAATTCTTGCCACTGAATTTCGTCATCGCTCAACTCGACAGGGCTCCAACAACCATCCTTACCATCTTGATGGTTGGCATGCTACTACCGTGCAGTTTTCGCGTAATTTCTTGTCTTGCAAATCCGCGCTGTGGACAATTCTCTCGGTATTTCTAAACCAATACGACTTAGGGTCCTTCAAGAAGCGAGCGTAGGAAGGAGTCCTTAAAGGCCGGCAACGCATCTGGTGTTGCGGATGTTCATGGGCGGTGGTGATCACTTAGTTTTAGGCGACCAGTTACTCGTTTGCCACCCTTAACCTATACAAAAATGCGGCATGATGCGACAGATACATAACGCACGATTAATTATGGCACGTCGCGTTTATAATTTTAGGTCCAAACGGTAGCCTAAAAGTAACATCACATAGAATTTTTTTACAAGCTACTTATATAGATAATAGACTACATCACATATAAATATTAATAACAATAAATATTAAATCATCAATTTTAATTATTTTTTTTAATTAATTGGTTTATTATACGACTGTGTATTAATTCAGGCATCTCGTTAAATACTAAGCCAAGCAATTAACATTTAAAAAGACGCGCCAAATTTTATAACTTGAATGACCTTCCAGATAACGTACCATTTTATTGTCCAGTCGCCAGGCAATAAGTATCATAATGAACCTCCTTTCTTGACTTTTTTTTGTTTGTTGTTTGTCAACCACTATTAGACCGCTACCCATAGACATCCACAACCACGAAATGAGTCGCAGATGCATTGCCTACCTTTAATGAACAAAGAAGCGGAAACTAGGAAAGTTATTCCGCTGAAAAAGTAAATAAATTGAATAATCCTAAATCCACGTCCGTTATCCGCTATTATATAACTGGTAACATTCGTCATTGGTCTCTCCTACCCGAAATTTATGCAAAGGGATGTACAGACTGATAGCATTTCAGATCTAAAATATATTTACGAACATTCGATCTATAGACTTTTGACTCCTTGACGGGTCTCTAATAGGCACGGGGCTCGGTACAATATCCTTGACATAGACAATGCATAAGTTAATACGTGAGTAGACGCTGGACATGGCTCCATCGAATGATGATTTATTTATGTAAGCGTATTCAAATTAATGTTGTATTATGAAACCAGAGCGAGGTTCATTGTTTTCATTTTACGTACAAATGTATCGTATATAATTGTTATTGTTTATTTGAACTTGACATATTTCTTATACATCTCTCCAAAAAAAATTGTCGCGTTAACTATAAGAATAACACGGTTTACTTATATTTACGCCAATATTATACGTTTAATAAAAACTATTTGTACAGATATAATTTCGTTTATCGTTTCACTCAATCGGAACCGAAATTTACAATTTTCCAAATTCAATTCACATTTCGATATCCGTAATATTGTGAATTCTGTTGATGCCATAAAAATAGTAATTTAGCTTTACTACTATAGAAATGTATAAAGTTTTAACTTGTATTATCTTTCAAAAATATTTTTTTACTTACTCAATGTCGTATAAAACGTTCAAATTCATAATATTATATAATAAATGTTATGACATGAAGCGGCGTAATAAAAGCTAAAGTTTGAGGTTCAAGTTTACTGTAGGTGTTTAAGGATATTCTAATACAAGACGTTCCTAACCGTGAGTTCGCACTACCGAAACATCCGCATGAAAACATGTTATATAGAAACATTGACATATATTTCTATGTGAATATTTCTATATAACATTTTATTGTTGACTGAATACTAACTCCAATCTATGTTTTAAAATATTAATGAAATATTGTTTTTTTTTTTAATTATTATTGAATATTAACTAAAAAACACAGAGTCAACTTCTCTACTCTACGTTCTTTAGTTATTTGCATGTGCTTCTTGTAGCTTCTATGTGTAGCAAATACTAACCTTTTGTGCTACTTTTAGGAACCAATTTCAAAGAAGATTGTACTTTATTTTTAATGTTTATTTATATTTTTTTTTGCTTTTTCCAGGTACGCTTCCGGACAGAACCACCTGACGGACTTCATCGGGATGGAGCCGAGTAAAAAACGCAAACGACGGACGTCTTTCACGCCTCAAGCTCTTGAACTACTCAACGCACATTTCGAGAGGAACACTCATCCATCAGGTAAACGTTGGAAAGTTTTGCAGCTGATAACATCCTATACATTTAATTTTATTTACTATAAGAAATAATAAAAGTATGAAATCGGGGACTGATTTTACAGTAGAAAACGGAAACGCTATAAATACGCATTATTATCGTGCAATACTAAAATAAAACCGGTAAAAAATTGTTTTTCATTCTCCTAAATGTTTAAGGGCAAGATGGCGAGTTTATAGTTTATAGAATAATTCCTTTATTCAGCCGTTAACTTCTACAATTAAAAGAGAGAGATCGCAATAAAAAAATTCAATGATTACAAATGATACATACAATATTACAATATTTATGTATTTCGACACATATTTTTTAAACTTAAAACTGACATTTAAATTTTACCCTTATTAACATTAAAGCTCCTTTTTTGTACTTGTATAAGTCTTCTTCTTCACCCTGTTTTTTTTCTCATTTTTTTATTTTTTTTATGTGAAGACGGCACGGTACGACCTTACTGTAATAGCTTTTGGCTATGGTTTCTTTACGGCTGGCCGCCTGCCTGACGCCTACCCACCTCGGGCATGTGTATAAAATATTAGTAGATTATCGAAATAATTAACAAATTTCTTTGACTATTTCCAACCAAGCTTAAACTTTAGTTGGAAATGATTCTCGACAATAATCGAATAGCGGATTCGAAACCATGACCATGTTGTGCATGATTCGCAGTCTGTAACCTTAACCATTAGACAATTGGCGCCTTTTATATTCGGCGGCGCTATTCGGTTCATACTTGTATAATAAACAAAAACTTTTTATTGTTTTCAGGCACAGAGATCACAGGGCTGGCGCATCAGTTAGGGTACGAGCGGGAAGTCATCAGAATATGGTTCTGCAACAAGCGCCAAGCGCTCAAGAACACAGTTCGCATGATGTCCAAAGGAATAGTCTAAACCGAACAACAAATCTAGCAAAAATTAATTCCGTAACGATTATAAGACAAACGAATCCGGCAAATAGTGATGGGCAGTTTTATATATCGATAGTTTCGCTTCAAGCAGCACGTAGAGTTTTCAACGTGACACGTTTTATTTCGCAACATTCTACATAATAATAATCGATGTTCCCTTTCGATGTATCGTTTTAATAATCAACATTTGGCCTTAACACGAATCTGACACGATTCCAGCCAAGATTATAAAGTAACGATTTTTTTTAAAGTAAAAAATAATTGTTAAAATAAAATTTTCGACTGATATATTCGTCTCGTAGATACTTTTACAATGGATATGAGTGGTATGCGTAGTTTATAAAGATAGGTGTTTAGTACAAAAGACAAAGAACGAATGCTGTCGCATTGAAGTGCACTTTGAATGTAACCAAAATTGATCTTAAACTGTTTCAATGATACGGCTATATCGATGTTTAGGATGGAGTGAAGTCTCATTTAGGCATTTAGCCTCGAATTCTTATTATATAAAGCATAAGGTCTAAATTCCTCAAAATTGTGCACACACGTATTATATTTTATTT
>JWHW01034967.1:8647-26383 GCA_000931545.1 Papilio glaucus | reverse complement strand
AATTACTTGTACGGTGTCGTAAATTGTAAATATTGTTCACGTATTTTTAGTTCACTAAAACGTATTATTAATTTTACGTACCTATGATAGGTAAGTCCTAGCTTCTTAAGATATTTAGTACATATTCAAGTTTGGTTTTTGTTGCATATAATAATGGTTTTTACATGATTAAAAGTTTGCCTTAATTAAAAAAATTTGCAAATTGTTTGTTTATATCTATAAGGCATTGTCTAATCCGAAATACATATAACAGGAGGTCTTTACACATTATAAGCACATTAAAAATTCAGTGTACACATTTTTGGGAAGATACAAAAAACTAATAAAATTACCTCGCATTTGGAAAGTAGATTTTGAAATATTATATACATATAGATTTTTCAAAAAAAATAAATTAAATTATATATTATATTTTAAATCATCAAAAATTGTGCACACTGAACTTATTAAGTTCTGGAAGTTCTTTATTGTAACAATTTTAAGTTTATTGAAATGTTCATACAACTTATTTAAATAACGAATGACAATCATGTTTTAAGCTAATGTAACTTCGTTTTAAGTTAGTTTTCTTTACACTTTGTATAAATATTTAAGTTGTAAAGTTAGTGTAGGACCTGCTGTTAAGTGAATTGCGATGTTAGTGATAAGGCTGTAAATTAACGTATGTTAATGACCAATGAAAACCAACTTGTGATCATTAATATTTGTACTGTTACCTAATACTGTAACAAGAGTCGTTAAAAAATAATATTATAAAAAAATTGAACATATTTTTCGGCTGTTGAAAAATTGTAAATACAATATTAAGGATAATAAAAAAAACTATTTGGATTAATATTTAGGAAACAAAGGTGAAAAAAATATCGAAATTTATATTTTCAAAAATTATTACAAATGCAAAAAAATGTGTATTTAATGATGATAAAAAAAATTGAGGAATGTTCGGCCATAATCTAAATTAAACAAATAAGAAAACAGGATTTTTTATCGACTACAACACACATCACTACAACCACAAGAAGCAGTAAGGTAAACAGACAATCGACATGTGTGACGCGATGTTGCTCGTAGTATATATGTACTTATATTTATGGAATCAGGTTTTTTTTTATAATCATTTGCTGGGCTCCTTAAGTATTTACATCAAAACAGTTTCATCTAAAAAAAATTACACCAAAAAAACTTCAAGAAACGTAATAGATAAGCACAAATTAAAAAAAAATCAGGCCACCGCAGCCGATTGTTCACGTCTCACACTATCGTGGTTATATATGGTTAATTAATAGTAATTACAGGTATTTCAAATTAAGTGATATGGAAACACTCGAACCTTCTTTAACTTATAAACAGTCTTTATTGGATAATGCTTAAATCGTTTATTACTCCAATTTAATTAAAAGATAAAAGAATTAGTATTAAGTAGTCTTTTTCATAAATATTAAGATGTTACTTCTATTATTACTCGTAAATAAATAATTAAAAAACCTGATTCCCCACAAACATTAGCGTAATAGAACGAAGCATAGAATGCTAAGTACAAATAATAATTTTAACGATAAAACTGCTAGTCCCGTTACGAATAAAGCTATTTTTATTTTAAACAAATAACGCGCCAAAATCGCGTCACACCACTGGTTTTCATGATCCGCATGTATAATCTATAATAAAATAGTTTAAATACAATTATAAAGGTCTACTACACATAACTTCATCTGTAACACATATTCAAACCAAACTGTAACAATATGTAATAGTGTATTAATTTTTTCTTCCTGTAACGGTACCGAATGAAAGACTATGGCTGCTGGTTTATGAAGAGGGGCAGATTAAAGGCAGATAACTGTTTGACTGATTGTTTTATTGCTCAACCTTAAATATAATACACATGGGTCATCTTCATCAACTCATATTATCCAACACAACCTTGTAGCGTTTATGGACGAACACAACGTACGCAATTTATAAGAACAAATAAACAAACCAAAATAACTAAAGTTAAATGGCGATGTGATCGTAACATCGTGCTCACACAGCCGAAAACATTCACATAAAATATGTTATCTCTCTCTTTCTGTCTGATCAAAATGAGATGAAATTGTTTTATGTGAATGTTTTCGGCAGTGTGAAAACTCACGGTAAGACGTACTAGTTTAGCATTCTTTCTTCTTAACAACACTCTTTTCTTAACAACTTAAAGCAATTGGATTTTTAAGTATCTGGCGCATGATTGATTTCTTAGTTATTTCAAATTTATCGTCCTTGTAGTAACAGAAAAGGCACTGGAGAAGAAAATGATAAATAATTACATCCGGCGTAAGACCTTAACATAGATTTTTTCTACATATTAGTGTGTTTCTAGCTTTCTTACCAAGATAATCTATGTAGATATTAAGACAAAGTTATATTAGTTACACCATTTCAAAGTCAAGAACGGCTGAACAGATTTTTTTTTGATCTTTGATTTGTGTCTGCTCGAATTTTTTATGGTAGAAGGTGGCAAGCGAGTAAGCGGGTCACCTGATATTAAGTGTGTGGTACCCATAAGCGTCTGCAACAAGCTAATGTATTGCAGATGCGTTGCCTACCTTTAATGGACAGAAGAGGGGGATGAACAGGAAAAAAGATAATTCCTTTTAATACCGCCACCCGTTAAGTCCTCTTCCCCGTCACATCCTTGCCTTGTTAGATAATGTTGGGAAAAGGCTGCCTTATTAGATAATGTTGGGACTGGATTTGGACATCAGACGAAACGCAGAATACTTCTACTTCACGTCTGTCGCCTGCGATGTCGAGGTATTTCATCGGTCGAGACGGATAAAAAAATTATCGAGAAAAATGCGTATGCGACGTTATCTATATGAAATTATATCTTAGATGTCTATTCGTGTTGCAGAATAACTAATAAAAATACGAAAAATCACGAAGACGCGTTTTCTCATACATTTTTCGTGTGTGTGTAAATTAAAACAACGTAAATAAATTCTAAGCAGGAACGAAGTTAGCCGGTCAGCTAGTTGATTATAAATTATGTCGCTATCTTACGCAAGGCTACACTTCGCTATCTTTATTGCCTTATCCCGTTCACACAGCACACTTTCAATTCAATAATAAGATCTGTTATCAAAAAATACATTGCAGACACATTGCACATGGCATTTTTGTCGATAAATCCAACTTAGTATTAGGGGTGAACATAAATACTTACTCTTGTCTTTAGGGCGTCATGATCATACCTATAATTTTAAAAACAGTAATTATAAAGTAAAAAAGAGAAATTTTCTTTCTGGTAAGTCAAGGTTTTTTCTTCAGGGCTTCTTACATTGACGCCAGTATGAAGAATGACTTGCAAATTCTATTTTAAATTAAAGCAAAACGTAAATGAACAAGGTTCTCATGGGCTTTTAATTAAGCGATCAGCCAGGACGATGACACCGAAGAAGTTGTACGTGCAGTAGTGATAATGATGATTAATTACATTTGGTAAGCAATAGGTACGAAAAACGTCAACGCCTAGAATTATTCCAAACACCTCTCTGGATTCTCATCTCATTGCAAAGGGAACTGCAAAAACACGCATATATGTCTTCATCTCCTTGAAATACCGCCGATAATTCTCAAAGTAAATATTGAATTTTACAAAACCGGTCGTGTGTGAAGTACTAATCGATTGTTATCATGTGAGCCAGCTCTACAAAACACAGTCTCATAGTTTTAATTCCATGGTGTAGGCATAACATGATTTTTAGAGTGTGCAAGTTAATATATGAACTATAAAAATAAAATCCATTGTCTGTTTCAGTCAGACTTAAAACTAATTTACTTTCCCGCCATCCATCCGATTGGTGAATATGATTGCCGTTCTTGCCAATGACATATGTCAGTCGGGCTAAATAAACGTTTCGTTTTTAGTAACTTGACTTTTCTCTTTAACATTTAAGATTAAATCAAAAACATTTAAATTTATTTTTACAGGAAACATTTCTATATTTTATGATAGATTGTTAAAGTTTAAGCCTGTAGGCTTGCGTCTTTGATTTACTCAACTATACCGAAGTAGTCCTATAGCGAAACGTTTAGAAGTGTAATAGCAGCATAGCAGTAGAGGTTGAGTTTGAGTACCTATATAATTCAATATGGCGAAGATTCATAACAGCGAGTGTATAGTGTAATATTTAATTAAAATATTTACTAACAAGCAAGTGATAGTGAATTATAAATAACGAAAAACATATCTTGTTCTGCAAGATTGTTTGTAAAAACAGTTGTCTCCTGTTATTTATCATACATTTTAATAAAAACAACGGATTTGATATCATCTGACAATAATAAACGACAAAATGCGAAATGAGAAAAGTAATTACTGTATGGGACAGAGCGTTGCGTCATTAGCAGCCAGGAAAACCTCGCTGTGATGTTATAAGGACAATTGTTTTATGCCCAGGTCATATGAATCACAAGGTTAGAGGTTCATTAGCTACGAGAATGCCTACTGAGTAGTGTCGGCGAGTGGGCGCCGTTTCGATAACAGAGGAGTTTTGTTGACTTGTCTGATAGGAATCCGGTAGTGAGTAATCGATGAAATGATTGAGAGTGTATCGCGTCGCGCGTTCAGTAGTTCAAGTGGTACATACAACGTGCGCGCATCGGAGCTGGCGCGGGAGCGTAAGCTAAACATCTTCAATGTCACTGTTCAATTTTTGGACGATACCCAGCAATCGTTTCAAATCGAGGTGAGTTCGAGAACACTTTCTTCACGTATACGCTAGTAAATTAAACTGCCGACGGAGTAAATTATGGATGTTAGCCGTAATAATTTGTTAGAAAGCTGTAGGCTGTAAGCTATTAGTAGGGGCGGAAACATTTTTTGCGGCGTATTAGTACTGCAACTAAATTTTATTAATTAGCTGCATACTATAACTTGTTCCACATGCCCAGTTTCTGATAAAATTTCTTCATACAAAACAAATGTTAGACATAAAGAAAACATTTTTTCAAACATTCTGTCCTTTAAAACAGCTAAGTGTGGATGGTCCAAAAAAAATAATACAAATTCACACAAGCTTTTCTATTACCAATAAGTTTAAAAAAGTAAATCAGATGGTTTATACATGACTCCAACACAGTTTGGTCAATCAAGGACATGTCTTCAAACTTCACTCAGTGCTTTAAGATTCATATTGAGATATGACCTATACCTTGTTCTAGATCTTTAAATCTTTATCTTCTTTATATATTATTTCTGTGCCTGTGTATGTCACAGAAGTCCAAAGCGACTGTACAGATTTTGATAAAATTTTGAGTGTGAGTGGGTCTGGAAATGGTTTAGATTTACAATTAAATCCAGTAGGTGGCACTGCCATTGGGTTGAAGGGATTTAATTTATGGATAGCAAAAAATCTTTATCTGAGCCCGTGAATTGTAGGCAGGGCAATGCTTATGCAAAATAATGTCTGTTATGTTGACTAATAATATATATTATTTCCTGAATTGTTATAAATAGTAAGTTATATAAATAAGTATTAAAATGAAAGGAAGGGATGTAAAAATATTGAAATATCAAAGATCTATAAAACTTGCTGCGGTCATCAACATTCAGTTGCCTTAACCTCTTGTTGAAGAGAATGATTGCATCTTCTTGTACAGTGAACACAAAAGTCTGAACCGTGGTGAAATATTTTAACAAGACTAACAAATATATTATAGATTCGTTACTTGCTGTAGAAATGTTCCCTTGGCATGTCAGAGGTTATAGAAGTATTATTTTAAGTTTGTTTCAACTCAAGATGTATTGTATGTATGTATGAATGTAAACCAACAAACATCATACTTGGCGACTATTACACTTTTAATACTTAGAAATGTTGAAATTTTGTGGAAATTGTAGAATAAAGTGAAGTGAAATTGTGTAATATGGACAGCTAATAATAATATGAGGTAATGTGAAAAAGAAAAGTTGGTTTCGAAAAATATTGTGGAATTTATGAATTTTAATATAAAAGGTGCCTTTTGTTTGCAATCTTTACATCTTGTATACATCTAATACTAGTTCAAACTAGAAAGCTTATTTCCAGTTTATAATATGGTGTAGCCATATTTTGCCTTGTACTGTAGAATACTTTACAGCCTTGGACTATTTATAAATGTTTAGAAATATCTAATGGCCATCTGTGGATGTAAACAAAAAACAAGAAAGCGTAATGATTCCATGTAATCTGTATGTTTGTTGACTCTAGTTATATCTGCAAAACATTTCTAGTAGGATTTCAGTACCTGAATTCTTCATTATATCAAAGCTGCTACAAATAATTTATTTGACTTTGAAAGTATACTTTAAATTCAAGGGACTTAAGGTTTACATTGCTATAACTTAAAAGCTATAACTGTTTTAACGAAATAATTCCCAAAATAAAACTTCCTAGAGAGAGAACATAAAACCTAGGTTAGGTTGCCCTGGTATTGATACAACAGTATAAGCTTTTTTACATTTTGTTACATAACATGCAATATATAAACATATAATACATACACATCACATATATTACTATGGCAACTTACAACTTGACATTTACCTATAAATCCAAGTTATTATATGCGAAATATAGTTACAAATATTTTCAGCATAGAAGATAAGAAATAAATGTGAGTGAAGCCACAGGCAACTGCTAGTTTCAGAATATTAAAGCAATATCTAATCCAATTCATGTTTAATCATCATTAATTGTTTTGCATAACAGGTTACCATTTGTTTTCAGTCAATTGTATAGGTTCTTTGTTTTCTTTTCTATAAATATACACAAAAAGAGCTGAGTTAATTTGTCTGAGTCAGCTGTTTAATTCTAATTTGGGAGTTTTTATCAGGATTTATTGGCATTACTTTTCTGCATCAGGTTGATTTGAATAACCATGGGTTTCCACTGATATAAAATGCTGTTGCAATACAAGCTTTCTCTATGAAAAAACTGACATGACTTTTATGTCAATGTTTTCTGCAGTGTAAACCCATGTTAATGGTAACATCTTTAAATCCAGATCTTATTAGAATTTGTTTTTATTTTGAACTATGGTGGCAAGCGAGCAAGCAGGTCACTTGAACCACTATACCTGCCACCAAATATTGTCAAATATACCTAAATATTATTTTCATATTACTAGCTTTAGTTTCATAGGTTTGTAAACCCCTAATGTTTTCTTTTCTGAACCTCATTAAAAAATCGACCATATCTGGACCTCACATAAAACTTCTTACCATATGTGGAAAAGAAAGTGGACAATAAGACTGTCATTTAACAGTCTGCAACAACATAACGTATCATCCTTTGATCTAATGTTTGCCAGTAGTTGTATAGAGTTGTTCGGGAAAAATAAATCAGCTTTTTTATTAATTTTTTCAGAAAAAAGCAAAAGGCAGTGTCCTCCTAGAACTTGTGTTTCAACACTTTGAATTAGTTGAAAAAGATTACTTTGGACTGCAGTTCACAGAAAATGGATCACCGCCAAATGCTACAAACACAGAAATAACGGTAACATATTACGTATCCTAAGATAATTTCATATAACTGACCCAATTGCTTTGAAAGTTAATAAACAATTGATACATGTGGTTAATTATGGCATTGAACATAAATATTTCAATATAACAATTGAAACATAAATAATGTACAGTAGCAACTCAATTAACCTGACTAATTGTTGTCATTATTAGGCATTCGTATAATCAAATGGGTGAAGAATAGCTGTATTTTGTTATGTATTACATAACACATAATGGTGTTTATTTAACTTCGCAACAAAATCAATGTTTATTAACAAATTATTAAAAGATACATTTTTGAACATAGGTACATAAATACATATTTGTTTCTCTAAATTACTAAAGGTTTGCAATATAAATAGTTGATAAAATATTTATACAAATAAAAATAATGAATAGTTCAGTTGTTTATTTAAGGTAGTCCATCAAAAACGGACTATAAAACGTCAAAGGCCTACCCCTAAGACACTCCTGTCAAAAATGAATTTATAAATGTTTCTTTTTCTGGTCACTAATAAGTAATGAGTCAGAAACTTTCTGTATGACAGTTTTATCGTATTTTTAAATTTTATATCTCATGCTTATACCAATAAAACGAGAATCGTTGCATTTTATCAAACATTTTTTTTTATCTACGTGTTACGGAGTGACGTACAAACATTACTCAACAGACAATGCCATAAAGAGTTGTGAGACAATGCCCTTTGGGCTTAATTATCTTTTATTATATTTGCTTGATGATTCACACCTGCTGTTTTTTTTTTGTGGGACACTTGCATAAATCAACATATTTGTTTTATTTTAATTTGGAACTATTGTTCAATAGTTAGTTGATGTTCAGTGATTATGTGTCCAACTTCAATTTGACGGCTTGAGGTTCGATTTCAAGTTTGTTTGTAGCAATCATTCTTCATTAGGTTACATCTGTACGTACAAATAAATCACTATGATTTGTGCCCGCCTTAAGTTACTGAGCACAAATCAGTTTGCACTCAAAAATTCGTTGAAAATGAGCCACTCACAGATTTATTACCGAATGGTCTAAGAATTAATTTCTTATTATGTATGTTATACCCTAATAGTGACCATTATAACCTAAGATAGGCTCAGGTTATAATACTTCAGTATTTGTTTTTAATTTTACTTGTAGTTTATATTTACATTATCAAAAGACTGGAAAACCTTACAATAAATTTAAATGATTCTGTTAAATACGACCCTAAATCGACAGACCTACAGAACCTATGACATCAGAAGGCTCAATACCATATTTTCCTGTTACAAATGCTGTGCAAATACCATTATGGAATCCTTAATAAATGCGCCAACTTTTGAACTTACTTGCGAAAGTAGCATAAGACATTTTTCACAGTAGAATTTGAGCAATGTAATAAAATTATTAGTTAGTTCTTTGTTGGGAAAAAAGTCAATTCCTTTAACACTGAGGCAGTTGTGTTTTAATTTTAGAGTTTAATAAATAGAAGGGTTATTCAGGGTTAGAGAGTGACAGTTGAAAGTTCACAGGGTGTCAATCTTTTCTAATTCTTGATTTTTTAAAATCCCTGTAATTTAAAATGTACATGACAAAGATTTTTTTTTTCATTTTTCTGATAACCGTCACCACCTGTATTCGTTTTCGGCTTGACATTGAGTTATGGGATACCCTGGATTATAAATACAATATTATAGAAATATAACATTTCCCGTTTATGGTTTCTGCTCTCGTAAATAAAAATGTTTACTAAATATGTTGAAATTGTAAAATTGAAATGTCGTAAATATTTTGTCAACACGGATGTTTTATATTTTAATGTTGATGATCTTTGAATGTTTTGTACTTTAGTTGGAAACACATTTATTTATTATGGCAGGGAACGTCCCGGGAGAACTTATACCAATCAAAATATAGATAGATAAGGATTATCTATAAGTGACGATTTGTGCGTAGATGAACGAGAGCGGTGTGCTAGGATCGCGCCAATTAGAAATCTGTAATCTCTGCCGCTGTGCTTTAACTATTCGTACAAAAATAACGCTTTTATATTTTCAGCGTTGGCTGGACAGTGGCAAGTCTGTGAAGAAGCAAGTTGGTGTGAATGCACAATTCTGGCTCGCCGTCCGCTTCTATCCGCCCGAACCCAGTCGGTTATCCGAAGAGTATACACGGTATCTGCTCTGCCTCCAGCTGCGGAAGTTGCTGCTAGACGGTAGGATGACAGCGCCCAAGAACACTGCTCTCTTGCTAGCTTCCTTTACAGTACAAGGTAAGAACATAAATAAATAATATTTGACCATGCTCATAAAATCCAGAAGGCTAGGGCGAGATTACGGATTATATATGATATTACGGATACGGATTTGGGGTGGACCTAGCACACTTTTCTCGTTTCTGAATATATCGACGAAATACATGCTCGTCCTTTAGTATGTCACTGACCCAGTCAGTTTAAGTTCATCTAAGTCCCCTACCAACACTGCCCCATAAATTTGTCTGAACCCTCTTTCTTCATACATCCTATGAAGGTACTCATATCACTAAAGCATACTTCTCTCAATGTTGGCCGCAACATGGAGAAAAGTATGCTGGCCAGGCCAGCAATGTTGCAAATGCAAATGTGATGGATGTGCAGAACACGAATGGTACAATATGAGTATCTATGAGGAAGCCTGAAAGGTGCTTTAGCACTATTTTAGTAAATAAAAATTTAAGGAACAAAAAGTTTGTGGTATGGTATGAACATGTTATGAGGACGGAAGAATTGCATATGACAAGAGAAGTTTTAGACATTAATCTGGAGGGGTATGCTGGTAGGATAAGGCCTAAAAAGAGATGGATAGATTGCGAGAAAGGTGAAATAGTTAAGCCGGACTTGACAATTGAGATGACGGATGATAGATGACGTGGAAGGCGAAAACCAGTTTAGCCGACCTCACATAAACTTTTCCCAGTTGATGATGCAATCTCTTAGATATGGCAGAAATTGTGCTGTCATATACAAATACGTGTCAATTGTTCTTTTTGTAGTGTCTGGGTTATACTACAAAGAAAACATAAGATACAAATTAAAACAATTTAAACTATGCTACATTAGTTTCTATAGTGTATGGAAGTCATGACATTGATTCAAATAATGACTGACATATTATGATTTCTTACATTTATGTGATACATTGGAATAAAACTAATTCACAAGTTCTTGCAATAGAACACCGCTTCCTACCATGCTACGTGAGGCTAACTCTAATAGAGAAGATGGGTGGGTACTACCACTTCATTGGGATCCTGTGAAATTTAAAATTTATAAATTAAATCACAAATTAAGCATACAACTGCAAGTTCTCAAGATAATGTGAGTTCATTCTACATAAATCGGGTAAAAATATTAATTGAAAATAAGTTATTTAGTCAGCAATTTTCACATTGGGATGTCAGACTCCTCAGTCCAAAAAAACGAACAAAAAAAAAGCGCGGTAAAATAAATGCGATAAAATCCGTAAAATTAGTTTCGTTCTAACATTGTATTAGTAATGTTTCCACAATAACAGGCATTGTGTAGTTGAAAGATACAACAACCACTGTATTCAAGAAAATTATAATTGTTTGATGATGTGATTATTTTCCTTAATAAATCCGAAATTAGCATATGTCGTATGGAGGAAAATAAAATCCTATGTTTGTTTAAGACCAAAAGTAACTATTGTTTAAAAACTATATGTGCACATCACATGTGATTCTGAATAACAAAAATAGAATTAATAAATGTTAGGAAAATGTGTTCGAAGCCATTCTTACTATGCTATATCTAAGCCCTATAAAATACAATCCATATATCATCATCTACTGACGCTCGTAGCAGTGTTTCTGTATATCTATGTTGAATATCATTGGCAATATAGAAGTGATTTTGCGTTTAATTAAAAAAAAAAATATTCAGCTGAATTAGGCGACTACAACGCGACGGAGCACGGCAACGGATACCTATCGTCGCTTCGCTTGCTGAACCGGCAGTGCGCGGAGGACGAGCGGCGCGTTCGCGAGTTGCACAAGCTGCACCGGGGCCAGGCGCCCGCAGACGCAGAGGCCAACTTCCTCGAGCACGCCAAGCGGCTCGACTGTTACGGCGTCGAGTCGCACCCCGCTAAGGTACGTTTTGTTATGGAACAAGTTGGCAAACGAGCAAGCAATTCTGTTGAATTGAGGGTGACCGACGCCCTTACGTATCTGCAACAACCTAATAAGCAGCAGACGCGTTGCCTACCTTTAATGGAGAGAGGAGGGGATAAACGGGAACAAAGATATTTGCTTTTCCTATCCATCCTTTCCCATCAAATCCTCGTCCCCCTCTCATCCTATCCTTAATAGAAAAGAATAGGGGAGAGAAGAGGAGTAGAATGAATCCTCCTGTACCTTGATGATCACCAGTGATCAGACGAAACGCAGACTACGTTAACTTCACGCCTGTCTTCTATGAGGTATTTCACTGGTCGAGCCCGGCCCATTCATGTATTAGATGTTGTTACTGCGGGCTCTACAACTGTTATTAACTTGCTGTGACCTTTGAACTTCGCTATCTGGTAATGAGGCTAAATTCCTCTGGTCTTGTCGTTCAGTCCGGCTGGACTGTATCTGCGTTAAAAATAACAATATCCTTTGTAAAAAGGAAAGGATGGGATCGGAAGGTAAAGGGGATTTCACTGGGGAGTGGAAGAAAAAGGTAATGTACTTTTTTGTTTATTCCTTCCACTGTCATTCCACATTAAAGGTAGGCAACGCATCTGCAATTTATTAGCTTGTTGCATCTTCTATATAAAGAAGAGAAGTACGAAAAACCTATCATTTCAAAAGTTAAGAAACTTGAAAAAAGAAATTGCATCTTGAAGTTATTATTCTACTTAAAGATAGTTGCTGTAATTTGTTAGTTAGTTTTAACCTTTTATTTTCAGGACTACAGCGGAAAGGACATATTCATTGGTGTAACGTCAATCGGTATCGTCGTTTTCCAGAACACGATTCGCGTGAACACGTTCTCTTGGAGCAAGATCGTCAAGATCTCTTTCAAGAAGAAACAGTTCTTCATTCAGCTGAAACGTGAACCGGTTAGTTGTAATGAGTGTTTTTTAATAGAAATGAACTTATACTTTAGTATCGCAATCGGGGAAATGTAAAATTATGGTCTGTTCCAAATGGAAATGGAAATTTTGTAAACAAACAAACTTACATGGTAGCTGTTACACTTTTTATACTTTCATCGGTAATGGTATTAACACACCGCCACGGTTAAACTAAAACTAAACTAAACTAGTAAGTTTTGAAAGAATATGTACTAAAGTTGTATAAATTTACCAGTCGGAGTCGTATGACACGGTGCTCGGCTTCAACATGAACTCTGGTCGTGCCGCTAAAGCGCTGTGGCGCTGCAGTGTGGAGCGGCACGGGTTCTTCCGGCTGCGTGCGCCGCGCCGCCGCCCGCTGCTGGCGCTGGGCGCGCTGGGTTTGGCCGCGCCCACGATCGCACGCACCGAGACCCAAGCGCTAGAGGATGCGAGGCGCTCCAGGTCTACCAACAGGAGCTTCCTTAGGTAGCTAATGCGCCATTCGCCGTCTTTAAGAATCCATCAATTTCTAAAATGCATTAGATTCTATCCTTACAAGATACAAGAGAGAAGATATTATGTTTATACATGCGTTAAAATTTTTAATATTATATTTGTTATATTACATGTTACATATACATTATATTCGTGCTTTAACATTTCACAGCAACTTAGAATTTTTGTAAACAAACAAACGTCACTTATCATACATGGCGCTCGTTAGACTTTTTATACTTTCATATGAAATTTTGTTATTTTGTGTAAGTGAAACTATATAATATGGATAGTAATGTGAGAAAAAAGTTTTTATTCGAAAACATTTTGGAATTTACGATTTTTAACGTAACAACCTTTGTTTCCAAAAATTCTATCTTGCTATGAAACAAGGTATATTAATACGGCAGTCTTAAAGAATCCATTTACATGCATTTCTAAAATTTGGTTCTTTTGCAATAATTATAAATGCATTAAAAGTTTAACATTATAAATAATAATGTCGAAAATGAGTACACTGTAAATTAAAGTAAAGTGGCTTTGTACAGACTGTTAACAAGACATTGCGAACGGCATTATAACATTATTGGTTCAATTCTACATCCTTGATACAAGTGTAGAAATCTAGTATAACTAACTTTATGTACAGGCGCAGCAGTTCACGTACACGGGAGCGTTCCAACGGCGCGTGCGCAGCCTCGCCAGCACTGACAGGCAATGCGCGCGGCGCCCGCGTCACGCACGACGAGCCGCCGCCCAAGCCCGCGTGGGGTGACCAACAGCCCGCTGAAGAAGAGTGAGAGAGCAATATATATTATTTTCTATATCCATAGCAACACCATCGACTCTTGAGCGACACGATACTTGTTTTCGTCCTCTCGACCACCCTTGAATCGGAGAGATGCACCAATGTGCAGAAATTTCTCAATAGAAATAGTCCACGCCCAGGTTATCTAGGCGACCCTTGGGCCGATTTACTTTGTTGAGAGTTTGAGAGGCGAATGTCATATAGTTGTCATATGTATTACAGTAACAAATAGTAAAAAAATGATATTGTAATTACATGTAATGCACCAAGGCGTACGATTTTATTTATCTCTCCCTAGGTTATATTTCTATATATAGAAGTGTGTGCAAGATATCATGGCGATCTGTTTCAAACAATCTTAGATTCGTATTTATAATATTAATAAGGATAAATAAAGTAATGGCCCGAGCCGAGGTACCTGAGGGAGGCATCGACCAATGTAAGACGTGTCTTGTGATAACAGAGGCGGCGGTGATATACTGGAGAGCGTGCTACGCGTACCTCTATCGTACGCGGACGAGTCGGAATCATCATCGTGCGGTGGTGATGGCGGCGATGGTGACGGTGACGGCGGTGATGGCGGCGAGGGCGAGGTGTCGGTGCGGCTGGCTGCGGGTCCTGACGGCAGGTTCGGGTTCAACGTGCGCGGCGGTGGCGGCGCTCCGGTGCTGGTGTCGCGAGTCGCGCCGCGGACCAGAGCTATGCTGCAGGAAGGTGATCAGGTAACTGAAACGCTTCGACATCGGCAAAGGAACGATAGCCTAATGGTTAAGGTATCGGATTGCCGTTCATGACGTCGTGGGTTCGAATCCATTCGACTATTGTGAACTATCCATCCCAGCACAATCTTTTTAAAAAAAACTTACGTTAAAAGAAATATTAGTAATGAAAATGAAAATAATAAAACATTTTCAATAATGGATTTAGACCTAATTTAGATTTTACGATTCAACAGTGTTGGCCCCCGATTTAGCTCGGCCCACTTGTGATTTATCGATATACAACATATTGTCTAACATGTTGTATAGGTCCTGATTAAATAACAGATGAGGGTATAATTTTGTTATGCGGTTTCAACGTAAATTTCCTTAGAAGCCAATTGTGATGTAACGGCTACGGTTTGTGAATCGTCCTTACAGATTCTTTTTCCTTTCTCCGTGTATTTAATTTAATTGAACTTGTATTCCAGGTGATATCTATTAACGAAAAGGATGTTGACGAAATGACCCACGACGAAGTTGTACAGATGATAAGGAACACCAAAGGTGTACTGACGTTGGTCGTCAAACCTAACGGTGAGTTTATTGCCTTTTCTAAAAAGTATAAATAAAAAAAAGCCACTCATAGTAATTGTTCTAATCAGAAAAAGGTACGGGAACCAAGTACTAAAGTAACATTCCTTAAAATGTAAATAAAAATCAATGTTTGTAACCAAATTTTACATTCTTTGTTAGTTAAGTCTATATGCAAAACCATTAGAGTATTGGCGTTTCAATTTTTTAAGTAAATGGACCAAGTTGAATACGGTCTTTCAGATAACATTTCGGTCAGTGGGGCAGTGTTGGTAGGGGACGTCCAACGAGAAGTGATATCGATCAGATTAGTGACATACTAAAGGAGGACCATATAACGAGTACCCGTAACCGACAAGCATGTATGCGTAGGTGTATGGATGTAGAAGAAGCGAGAGAGGTGTGCCAGAGTCGCGTCAAATGGAAATCCGTAAGGGTTACTGTCGTGGGCGCATATATTTATTTTGTTTCTTTCGCTATAAACGCAAATGGACGATTTTATAAGTGACTGGTATTCTTGTATGTTACAGCGGTATACTCAGCCGAAGAGACCGTTGGCGCTGAGGAGCCTGAGGCGTGCTTTGTGCCATTAGTCGGTGGCAGCAGTGTCGGCGGGCGTGCGGCGGAGCAGTCCCTGCTGTTGCTAGGCGACGGGCTCGCGTCGGGCGCCGCGCTGCGACAGTACGAAGCTCTAGTACGACGGCTGGACGCCCCCGCGACCGCAGCTCGGCGACCGTGCAATTTAGCTAAGAATAGATACAGGGATATTGCACCTTGTGAGTATCGACACTAGCCGGATTACTTTTGATGTATTTCTCAACTCTACCAATCTTTTTACGTTATCGTTACAGTCTACTTCACATGTACTGAGACTCAGGTCTCAGGACGCCGTTGTGACGTTATTGAGTTTGCTCTATGACGTCACAACTGAATACTTGTGCCGTGTACATAGATGCTTTTTTTATATAATAGAAGGAGGCAAGGCAAGGCTCACTGCCGGTGATACAGCATACATACAGGAGTATATTTAAGGACGAATGCAATGAAAATGACTAGAATGATATAAACAATAGTAAGAAATGGTTGTGCTATTGGCAGTTAAATTATTAAGTCCAATTTAATAATTTCCTATCCTCAATAAATGTTGAACACTTAAGGCTGTATTTTTTTCATCAGACGATAGTACGCGAGTGGTGCTTAAGAACGGGCCGACGGGCGATTACATCAACGCATCGTATATCAACATGGAAATACCTAACTCCGATATTGTACTGACATACATCGCTACACAAGGTAAACAATTATACTTTATTTTGCCTTTTTCTTCCTTACTGTTCCGCCGTATTTTTATTCGTCTCGAAGCATAGCAAACTCCTATAGTGACCGCTGTTGGCAATTCAATGAATTCCTCTTTAAACCTAGTTGATTTTTTCTTGTATGTAATTATATTATTTTTAAACAGGTCCATTAGCATCAACGGTTGGTGACTTCTGGCAGATGGTGTGGGAGAGTGAGAGCAGTCTGATAGTGATGCTGACAGTGCTGGCGGAGCGGGGCCGCGTCAAGTGCCACCAGTACTGGCCGAAGGTCGGCACTACGCCGCTCAAGGCGACCGATTCGCTTACAATACTGACGCACAGTGAGCAGAACTTAGGACACTATGTGAGGAGGGAAATGACTTTAAAGGTTAGTACCAACATGAACCACATTATAACAGAAACATAGAGTTAATAATGTCTAAGACCTAAACAACATTTAAAGAACTGAATAACAATAATCTAGTTTACTAGATGTACACCCAATGCGCTGCAAGGCCACGTAAAGTAAAAAATGGTTGCTTATTCTGTTCATTTACGTGTTTTCAAATATGTCAACGTAATGTCAAAGCATGTAGAAAAAGTTCCATTATAAACGAAAAACACTTTTTTATTTTTAAATATTTTTGGGTCAGAAACCCTTGATGTCCTAGGAACACTACCATAGTTCTCATCAATGTTCACAATCTGGTTTAGGAACACGTGGATATTAAACATAAAAACATTAATGTTTATTTATAAAGATAGATGTGTCGGTAATAATCTATTTTTACCGACTTAATAAAAAAGGAGGAGGTTCTCGATTAATTGTAATCCGATAACTTCGACATGTATGAATCGGTGCTGAAAATTCTTTTTGCAATCGATTTGTTGTTAACAGATTGCTCCCGCTTAATCCTGATCCGATAAATGGTTCCAGGGTTATTCAGGGTTTTCGCGAATTGAGGACAGTCTTTTGTGCACTGTTTTACTGCAATTTATTTATGCTATGATGATCCTTATGACTATAATCCTTTTGTACGGTGTATATATATTTTTTTTCATTTTCTCAAATTTCTTTTATAAATCTTTTTTATTTTTTATTAGCGCCTTAAAACAGTGTGTTTTTTATGTAATATATAATGAAAATGTTATAGTGAATAGTGTTTGATAACAGGACAATGGCGGCGCGTCTCGCAGCGTGACGCAGCTGCAGTACAC
>JWHW01034946.1:358213-374376 GCA_000931545.1 Papilio glaucus | reverse complement strand
TCGGGTGGCCTAATTGCTCGTTTGCCATCATTTAATAAAAAACAGGCTTTATCCACACATGAACTAAAAGCACTCTATATATAACCCCTTTTAATCAAAGGAAGGATTTCTTTAAACTTAGTTTTGAAACTAAGCAAAACTGCATTCATGGAGTTTTGAATCGAACAGGTTAAAATCGGTCAAAATAACATCTTGCCCTTTTATGGCGTCCATCGATAATGTCAAAACGATAAGGATAAAATCGTCTAACGAACATGTAAATTAAATAAAAGGAAAAGCATGAATAATTAACATAATTGAATTAAAAGATAAAACCAGCAAGTTGATCCAAATGAGGTAATTTTGGAAGATACACAAATTGATTAGTACTTTTCCTGGTACGGCTAAAAAGTTCCATCCTGTTTTTGATAGTGCACAAAAGAAAATAAAAGGTATGTTTACTTAACCGAGAAGTTGCAATGATGCTATTATCTACAACATTTACTTCTCGCTGAACGAAGCGTGAAAAATTCTCAATTCCAATTTTATAAGTATGTAGTTAGAGAATATGAAAACTTTAATTTCAGTATTTCCTGAATTTCATTTTACGGAAACTTAAAATTTCATCTTGTATACCTCGATACTATACCACAAGGCACGCGGATAAAGTTTAATAGCTATAAACTGCGATGAATATCTGCTATCCATTGATCGAGATATGTTATTATTCCTTGCGAACTCATTAGTTTCTCTGAATTGATTTTCCGGATCGTATTTCAATAACTGGAAATGGAAATTTACTGCACACTAAGCAGATATAACTATCCGTTATATCTGGAGTTAATTAGTACTGAAAGGTTATAGAGTTTGTCCTAATACCCCATATTATTATGATTAATGTTACATAAGATTTCTTATTAATATAATTCAAATCATTACGATATAATTCACCATTATAATTATCATCGCATAAGCCTATCATCTCCAATGCCTTCCATTTCTCGCTGTCTGTCAACAGTCCATCTGCAAGGAGAACGTTGGCATTATTTCATTTTTCACTATTTTTATTTTTCAATCCATATTCTAATATGATTTTCTAACCAGATGATTTTGTAGTAAGAGGCCGTCTATTTGGGTACCACCGCGCAGTAGTCTACAGTCGTTGGGGTAAAAAAAAAGTTCGTTCGTCAAGGGCTTTTTTATTAAACTAGGAACACTGACAATTAAATGGAACATTGTTTACATACATTAAAAAGGCTCGATATTGATGTTTTAATAACAAAATTCAAGTGCAAGATATTATTACTTTAGAAAGCAAAGCCGAAAAGGAAAACAAAGAAGTACAAAAAAGGAATAAATCCCAAAAAGGTCACCGCGAACTCGCATTAAATGAATAATGAATGAACATCGCACTCAAATACTTTTTATGATTCACTTATACTTTTCTTTCATTTATCATCCGCCTAGCGTACGTCTTTTATATGTATACTATACTATAATGGAGTATACACCTTGATTGCCTGAACTCAAGTTATGATGGCCGCCAATATCCTCAGCATCAGAAGAACTGCAGATGCGATTGGTTTGGAAATACCATTGGATACAAATCATTCAACAAGGTGATTTTGCTCAGCAGTAAGTTGGATTGTGGAATTTAGTTTTGTCGTTTGATGAGTGAATCGATTTTATCAACAATCGCCATAATTCTGTCAAGTTACAGAAAACCTAGATAATTGAAATAGCAAAATATTCCTTTAGAATGAATTCAACTATTGGTGAATATGAAAATCGGCTAATGAGTTTTTGAGTTTATCTCGTTCATACTGACACAGCACGAGACTATTTTATGTTACCTGTTGCACGCGACTTTCGTTACTTATTTTCCTTCGCTGGAAATGTCTTGTTATGCAAGAAAATGTCAAAAAGATGTTATGGTTGTGTCATACATTTCCTATCCCTTGGGAAGGTTTGTTTAGAGATAACAGATACATTATGTCATTTTCTGAATCCCTGATAATTTTATGAAAAAGAATTCATTATGGACGGTTAGGTCTTTAAAGAGTAACAAACAAGCCCACTGTTTCGGCTGCGCCCCACTAGGTAGTACTATAGGGCACTACCTACCGCTGCCTGGGACAGCTCCCAATTGGGTGACTGGTGGCACGTTCGAAGGGAGGAGGAATCCTCCTCAAGGAATTCTAACTATGCACCCGCTCTTTGTGTTTAGGCAACATGTGTTTGGGTAGCGGAAACGCGAATGCTCGCCCTTTGATTCTGTCGCCAACACTCACATTCGCATTTATAATATTAGTAAGGATTGGTGTCGTGTTATATATCGTAATAATATGGAAATGTGGAAGTTGTATGTTGTGTTAAAGAGTCAAAAATAATTTCGTTTAATTTCCAGAGATTTCTCATTAATTAATTTTCATCGTAAACTTCTTTGTGTGACCGACTCGGCTCATCAACTTAATTACTGAGAGCAGCTGTGTCACGGGGATTGTAATTGATATCCTATGGTGTAACTTCATTGAAAACAATATCGATTGATTGATTGTCCGCCTCACCATAACTCTCGAGCCGCACAATATAAATTTCAAAAGGGTCTAATCGATGGATGACAAAAATATTCTGGTGATAGCCATTGTCCGAAGCCTGTTCCATTACGGGATATAGGCCAAGTGCTTCATAGGTGTTATAAAGTTTGAAATGTATATTAATGAATATATACTGCTAGTATTACTTCTCGTACACAAATTATATTATTTTATCTATTAATCCGAACCTCTCTCGCTTCTTCTAAATCCATACATCTACGCATACATGCTCGTCAGTTACAGATACGCCATATACCGCCCTTCATGTTATTAATCTGATCGATATAAGTTCTCCTTGGACGTCTCCTGCTAACACTGCCATACAAAGTATGATATGTCGTGTGCTATGTACTTGTGTGTTCCAAAAGAGTCCACGACTTGATTAAGAATGAATTTAAAAACGGACTAAGTATTTCGTACCCCAACTGTTACCCCAGTGTACCAAGTAGACTCTTTGCCAAGGTAAATAGACCGAAATCTACAATAAAATTTATGAGTGTGCAAGAGTCATGGAGGTAAATTTCACACAAAAAAACTATACGTCTGTTTGTCTATAGCAATATAAAAATTACATGAGCAAATATTTCTGTTATTTCTAGACAGAATATTGGTCCTGAAAACGACCAAACGAAAATGGCACTCTCATCTTAAATGAAACGCATAATAATACGGATTTTCGAGGAATGAAGGTGTTCTTTTCTGTCCCACCTTGCTCGGAATAAATTTGACTTATTAAAATGTTCAATCGTGCTTCGTGTCCGCCTATTACCATTTATCAAAGAAAAAGACGGCTCCAGATAACATTTTTATATTGTGCAAATTTCAAATCAACATTTAATTTCCGTTGCTCAAATATCCAACGCTTTCTTTCTTTCAGCATGGTCTGATAATTCTTAGTCTCGTATATAAATTGGTTCGACTGATAGTCAATAGTAAATTGTTTATTGCATTCCATAGTAATACATTGGTAATAAACAATTAGGTAAGTTTAATATGGACCCTGTCGGGCACATTTGTACGTGTTTGGAAGATCGAATCGAAAAGTGTTTATCGTCAGTAAGTCGGAATAAGTAATTTACCTCCCAAAGTGTTTGTTTATATTTAATAGACAGTCCTTGCAGAGAAAACATTGAAGAAATTTTCATCTCATTTTTCTCACGAAGCTCTTTACTCTTTTCTCTTCCTACCCCACACTATCTTTATATATATTTCTTGTGTGCGTTTGTATGTCACTGAACTCCTCCTAGACGGCTGGACCGATTTTGATGAAATTTTTCGTGTGAGTTCAAGGGGATTCGAGGATGTTTTAGATTAAAAAAAAGTAATATATAATTACTGTGTTTATTTATTATGTGGAAAATAAAGAAAGGAGTGCGTGCGAAGCCGCGGGCAACTGCTAGTAATATATATATTTTTAATTTGGTACATAAAAACTATGTAAAGATTATGTATCAATGCTTATAATGGATTCTCGGGAAATGGTTAGATAAAACGCTTAAAGAAATAAACAAAAAACATTAAAAGGTCTGAATAAGTTTATTATTTATCTTATTTCAATAAATTACATTAACATATAACATCAAATCCTATACTTACATAAAATATATTAATAAACATATATAATATGCCTTCCTATTATAATGTTGATACGGATAACCAAAATACGTATACTAGTTGTAAAATTCCATTAAATAAATTACACTTTCGTGTAAAATAAATATTATAATAGCGGTCCAATGAAGAAATTATGTTTTTTTACATAACCGTATGTTCGTTCAAACTTTTATATATTTAATTTTTATTTTTATGTCGTAAAAAATATTACATAAGTATTAAAGTTGTAAAATATTAAAATCATAAACTTCAATTTATTACAAAAATAAACTTAGAAATTTACAAAGCACAGCAAGATACACTGAAATCTGTATAATCGAACCTCGTTAAGTCGTAATCCTTCGTAAGTCGAAACAAATGTCATTCCCTTCCGCTGAACCCTTAAATACGCGGTAACTCGAATTATTTACACTTTGTAACTCGAATGAAATGTCCCTGCGAGGTGATAACACAAATTTATAGTCTATAACTCGAATTTCAAAAAGGTGACTCCGTAAGTCATAGTTAGTAAAATATAATGAAGTTACTTGCAATTCCCCGAAATCATAGCAATAAAATCTAAAAGTAATGTTCGGCGCTTCTAATCTATTGTTTGTGTCTTGTACACGTGCAATGAATGACTTTTCTTTCAGCTATATACCTTATGAAAAATATACGTAGAAGTACGGCCTTTCTAAGTCAAAATTATAGCAGTTAAATTCTTTGTATCTCGAAATTCTTGCTAAGTCGAAGACTCATTTTTTTGCATTTCCCTTGACATTCGAGTTATAGAGATTCCTCTGTATAATATAAATAGTGTCCTAAAATATACAGTTGAGCACGAAAAAGTTTATTTCTAGCATTTTATATTCAGGTATTAACTACTGGTCTTGGAAATTTAAATTTACAAGCGTTATGCTAGTGTACGCTAAATGATGCACTACTATATATGTAATGTTTATATTATTATTTTATATTACATAATTAAGATAATTACATATAATTCTTTTGTTACATTACTCTTCGTATACAAATTGGTAACCTTAAAAAATATTATACATAAAAAAGCCAAAAATATTTTTTATGAAGTTTTTTTATCATATTATTTTTTTTTTAATTTAGAAAATTTTCCATAAGTATTGTCAGGTACAAGCACTAAAGCTCTTTAAATATATCGTTGTACGTTTCAATTGAATATTTTACAGGTAATAATAAATAAAGTAGATGCTGAACATTAATTCGTAACAAATTTCGTTAGGTTATGAAAAACACGTACAGAAAATATGCACTGTCTTACTTACACTATTCTAAAAAACTCGTTAATTTACATACAAATATTTACATATTTATTGAATAGGATCTTAAATTATATGTTTATGCTTTAACAATATAATTTAAAATATTATTTACTAATGTCACGCAAGAATAGTTGCCTTCACTTATAAACATATGTACATATTGTAAAATTTTATTTACATTAATTTCTGTTGCATCTGCCCCAATTGGTTTATTAATAACATCGATAGATTAAGGTAACCCGACTTCTTAAACAATTATACATAACATTGACGGTTACTATATAAAGCCATAACCAGTAAGTTTAGTCTTCTTTTAAAAATATAACACTTTAATAAGTTTATTTTTACCTTTGAGCATTTCACATCTAACATATCACCAACATTTCACACGTATAAATTCACAAACCGGATGGCAACGTTCACGAACTAAGTTTATGCACAAATCACTCTATTTCGATTTACAACCATTCACAAAAATTTATTCATAAAGAGGCTGTGTGGGCACGCTGCCTTTTGATTGAGCTGTTCTTGGCCATGTGATACGGTACAAAAATTGGCTTCCTTCTTCTCCTGTCTCTATAACCTGAGAATCATCGATGTAAGATTAATTGAAAGTTACATTTCATTTTGGTACAAAAGTGTGGACAAAAGAGCAGCGCGTTGCCTAGTGTGTGAACTTCACCGCTAATGAATATTGGCAAGAGAAGCCGGCTTGGTTATCTGTCCTTAAAAAAGGATTCCTACTCTCTCCTTGAACCGCTTCGCATCAAGATGGCGTAGAGGTAATTTAAATTACTCTGTTATACAAAGGTCGATTCTTCTTAGTGGTTAGGTCATTTATATTCAAGGCAACAAATATAGGTTTGTTGAAAATGAATTTCATACAACTCCGTTCAACTAATAAAATCAAAATAATAATTAACAATAATAAATAAAATATGGGCATTTTTGTGATAAAGCAAGACGATGATCGAGGGCAGCACGTGGTGCGCGCCGCTACCCAGCGCCGTGCTGTGCGAGCCGCCAGTATGCAGTAGTAGACACCTACCTGTGTCACAGGGCGTGAGACGACGGTCGCGGGCAGCGCTGGGTGCGCGCCGCTGCCCAGCGCCGTGCTGTGCGAGCCGCTGTATGAGCCGCTGCTAAACACACTCCTCTCCTTCCAGTCCATCCAGCTCTACAATAATAAATAATTGACATACAAAAACCTAGGAGTTTTTAAAACTCTCGAACGTACTCCTGTGGGAACGAGTGTGGGGGAATTATAGAAGTGACGTGAACGTACCGTGAGTGTGCTAAACAGTTATAATGCTGACACGGTCAATTCAATGAGGGAAAAGGAAGGCAAGTTCGCTCTCTCCAGTATTGCGCAGCAGATGTATTCAATGCCAACTTCATTATTCAAACTAGCATAAGTATGTAGTAGGAACATGTTTACACTTTAATCTGTGTCAAAAGTTCGCCAAAAAATGAGTTTCACGAAAATGCAGTAACTTACTTAATATAAATAGTTGGTAAAATACAATGAAAATATTTGAGGTACCTGTGCGTCCAGTGTGGCTGCCCCTTACGACGCAAGCAGTGGACGCAGCGTCCTGACTCGAGGGGGGCGGCGTAGCTTGCTTACCAGACTCGGATTTCTCGGGGAAACAGCGCCTGCAATACTTATTTCATTTTGAACGCTGGAGTATACCACTGAACTATATTTTAAGTGAAATATTAAAAAATAGAAATCGTTTACAGCACCTGTGGAATTTTATTACTTCCAAACCGTAGGATGGAGTCGACCCTATTAAGCTCATGGAATAAAAATACTACTATTGTACTACAAGTATAGATAATTCATAATTCGAAACAATATTATACAATTAAAAGTAACGAAATAGAAATTACAAATTTAACAAAACGCTGAAATTGTTTCTAACCAAATATATTCAATTAAAATGTGTATTAGATAACCATTCATGTACTTTACATTATTATATTCATAGATAAACCCGTTTATAGTGTATAATTATGAAATTTGCTCTAAACTTCAACTGGTAATGTTGCTCTGTACTTTCGGAGATGCGACGTAACCGTGGTTTTACACTGTCGAAAACATTCACACAAAACATATCGTTATCTCAGTTTTTATAGAGAGAAAGATAGAGAGAAACCTTGTGTCGCGACAAGTTTATACGCCAGTGGAAATTCACGGTGACAACGTCATTCTGTTATCACGGATTCACTTATTTAGTGCTGTAGCCAGCCAGCAGTCTGAGCTTAAAATACAAAATTACATACATATGTGTAGTGAAATTACGATTTTTCAGCAAACTTCTTGTTTAGTCGATTAATGATACAAAATTATTTTTATTATAAAAATTATTTCATCCAAAAATATACGTAAAAACTAACTTACTTGAACAACTTGCACGTTTTCAATAAGTTTATAAACGCTTGTCTGAATTTTCTATTCATGAAGCAGTACGTAATCGGATTACAGCATGACGAGCAGTAAGCCAGGAGTTGGAGAAGCACTATCCCCTTTGACCCAATGTACTGATATAATTCATCAGGATAGAATAAATAAATCTGAAACGAACAATCGAAATGTGTTCAAGGAAAAAATATCTGTTCAAACAATTTTGCCCTTCCGCGCAATTTTAATCAAAAATGAGTCAAATACAAATAGAATTAGGAAGTTTGTATTTGAGATATATTCTCCTTGGTATTTGAGAACTAGAGTTTGATTCGCGTTGCTAGCATTAACGCCCGTTTTCTGAAATGTTTGTTATTTTTTTATTCAACTAACACTCTTTAACCGTCATAACAAATCAATTAAAGTTTCTTAAAGAAAAAAAAAACACATACAATCATAAAGACTGCCAACAGAAGTGAACACTTAAAATAGACGGACAATAGTTAAAAATAAATAAATAATAAACCCTTGTACCTTAACAATAAAATTCAATATTTAATACAAGAAAAATAAACGAACAAAAAGTTCGTTAAAACTGTTTCAAAATCAAATAAGCAAGTTGCTGAACCTATAAGATTTCCCCTACCAAATATCGTCTAACACGGCTATAGAAGTTTCTATAGCAATTAAAATGACATTTCATTGGATATTTGAAGGCCTTTCAGAAACCGGGCGTTAGTCTCCCAGCCCAAAATGGGGTCACACAGTGGACTTATACTCTAGCAGGTCTGTGCAGGTGGTCTGTAGTATATCTAATAAAAGAGTAATTTCACACTTACTGTGTTTATAACATGCAGAGGCGTCCAACAAACAAAAAATTCTAAGATGATAACAAATAGCATTCGAATGACCTGCAACAAAAGAACAAATTTCTCCATCCATTTTACTAATTAAATAAATTTGTAGTATTTTTTCTTTATTATCATCAGCAGTAATAATTGTATAATATAGGTATCACCAACAGTCCTCTATGTAGAGTGTGCATGGAGAAAGAAGAATTGCCGGCCCACGTCTTACTATGCTGCCCTGCAGGGTTAAATGCCTGCCTCACCGCGATCACTCCCGGCTTTTTTGAGGTGTTGGGTTGGTGGGAGTGGTCCATGTCCCACCCACACCCAAAATACGCGCTAGTGGTGGAGATGTGGAGAATAGTCTCCTACTAACTAACTATCATCAGCACGTACATTTACTGGACGTACTTCGAGTTTTACTATAAAGACCAATCTGAATCAAGTGATAAATATGACATAATGAAGCCTTACCTTACGCTTAGCTTCAATACTTTTATCAATATGTGTTGAACGCACCACATGTCGAAATTCAATATCATCGTGCATACAGTTCGTGTGCTCCTTCTTTTCGGCTTCTAGTTCATAATTGTTTTCCTGTTATTGATTAATAAAACACAATATGTTTGAATACAATGAAGATAATATATATGCAAAAGGATATGGATGCTTCTCTTCGTATTGCGTAAATCTAGTTGAAACCTACAACAATGGCTCCATCTCATTACATTTCTTAGCCTCTTTTTCTTAACTGCCCTTCTACACAATGGCTAAGGGAACACATCCGTACAGTAAGCGACTATTGTTACACATCGACCCCTGGATAAAGACGATCCAGTAATTTCAGCTTCGTAAAACATATTATCTATGTGACTGTTAGTTCTTTGTGCGATAGAGATTACACTTTGCGAAACTAAAAATAGCAGATTATCTTCTTCCAAAAATAGCTGATTATCTTCTTCCAAAAATCGATATGCAATATTTATATCCACATACTATCACTTGTTTTCGTTTTTGTCCCTAATGCAGCTGTTCCGATGGGTAGTGGTAATTAGTTAACATCTGGTGAGCCACTTCCTTGTCTGCCACCTTCTACCATAGCAAAATCTTCAATCTATTCATTCATTCCAAATGTTGGCAGTAATATTCGGGTTGTAGGTAGTAGGATTGAATGAAGATTTTTGTTATGGTAAAAGGTAGCAGATTTCATAAGTCCTCGGCTATTTAACAGCCTCTTGATCAAAGACCAAAGGAGTGGAAGTTTATTCTATGACGAGATGCACCGGGTTATGTGAAAAGTCTTGTTTACAGCAAATTCATTTACGACATCCAAAAAGACTGCACTGGAACATCATCGAAGTATTTTTTCCCATATTCATTTAACATCAAAAACAATACTTTTTACCTTAGTTAAATTCTTCGAGCCCCAAGTGTCCCTGTAGCAGACGTCTCTCTCTTTGCTCTTCAGAGTCGGCGTCCGTGAGAGTAAGTGATTGCTTTTGCAAGATTCTTCTCTAGTTACTAAAAATAATACGTTTCTATCAACTGTTTAGTTATTGTTGTATTAATAAAAATAGTAATTTATTTTAGACATTTTTCCATACTTTGTTGTTAGTTAAAACAACTGAAATTAGTAGTAGGTTAAAATGTATAAAAGATGGATATTATAGTAGGGAAAATATTTTTATGCGCTTACATTGCAAATATACCTTACGAGATAGATTAAAATAATGTATAGTTCGGAACTGTACATCTACGAAAAAGTATGTGAGGGTATATAGTAAGTTATCCTTAAAAGATAGATGAGCTATTAAGGATAACTTACTATACCCATTCTAACTTCTAAAAACATAGTCACGTAGAATGTGGAAATTGAAAAGCCATTTAAACGGACACAATATTATTCCTTATGAACGTAAATGTGTTAGTTACTTTCAACATTTCATGCACATTATGATAATCGCTTAAACATACAATTTAAATAATATCTTAGGAGTTGGGTAAAATGAAACCTATGCGTGGAAAAATAAAATCAAGACCGGGCCTCATACCGCCGAGCCCCCCTTGCTGTCGCCCGCTGTGCTCAATGTGCTTTCAATAAAAGGTTCGACACAGATATAACCTATCCAACAATTAATACAGCTAATAAGGTAAACATTTATTCTAACACAGAACGACGACAACTACCTTTTTCTTATATTTGAGGATTCTATTTCTATTCGAAAAATATTTCCTCTTCTGTTATAAAAAAAAATTATAAACAAAGTGTTTACTCTTTATATATATACATAGTCGGGTCATAAGTTCTGTATAGTTGTATATATAGATTTATTATTAACTTACAATTTCTTTGCCAGTTGAAGTTGTGCTGAATCTCATGTCGCATGCCTCGCCAAAGCTTGGTGACGATCAGACAGTAGGCAAACGACATTATAAAGAACGGGACCAGAAGGAGAGCTGCGTCCAAGCCCAAATTGAACGTTCTCTCCAACTCTAAATTCGTCCAAACTTCTCTGCACTTGTACGCTAAATGAATAAATTAGCTCTTACAACAAAGTATTCATTTAAAAAGAACTCTATAAAAACACTATCGTCCGTTTAACAAATATCAGATTTCAAGGAAATTACCAGGAAACTAACAATTACGAGTCTTAAACGGTTAGGTACAAAAAAATATACTTAAATACAACGGACCCAACTTTGCTTAGCTACGTTAATGCTCTGTGGCCCAGTATAGATTTATTTAACAAAGTTATAATCTTTTATTATGACTTAATCCGCTTAGATAGAATAGATCGTAAAGGCAGCGTACGTATATCGTAGTTATTCGTAGGAGTTGCTCAACAAAAAGTGATTATGTTATATCAAACTTGCCTAACTGAAAATAATGTTTAAATATGACTGATCAATGAAGGCTTGTGATTTTGCACTTACATTATTAATAAAGAAGATATCAAAATTAAATGAAAATACTTTTAAACCAGGGAGCGATGGAATTATTCATTATCCCGAGGAGTGTGTCGAAACACCGGCTGCCGCTTTCCAATTTTATGTGTGGTCGGCAAAATAAGTTTTCGTCTTCCATTTAGATATATCATCCGTCATCACAGTTGTCCCTTCTTTCTTAATCATGTCACTTTTCACGCACCTTTCCATAGTTTTAGGCGTACCCTAACCTTTTACTACTTAGTTTTACTATACTTGCTTTCAGGCTTCCATAATAAACTCGTTTCGTATGTTATCTATGCTTAAATGCATGCTTAAACAGATATGCCATTTGGCCCAACTGCTTTTCCATTATTCATATCTCACACAGCCATTTTAACTTCATTCATACTGATTTCTTTCACCACAACCCCTATTGTTCTTGGTAGAACACCGTTCCAATCATTCTCCTCGATCGTCAGAATTTTTCCTCTTAATTCTTCAATATCTTGACTTTCTCATTGTTCGCGGAGATACAGCTGTGTTGATATTCCAAATCCTAGTACAGTTTTCCTGCGCTTTTGCAGCAGTGTTCCAGAACTACAGTAACATACCCCATTAATGTTTTAGATAATTCAATCAGGTATCGGCTTTCGGTATTTCATTGCGGAACATTAAAAAGAAAATTAATTTGAAAGTACCACGCCTAGAAATTGAGCATAGATAATCGTAGTATCGTACAAATATGTAGAAGGATTCTTCTATATCTCCTGGAACCTCCTATTACCAACGTTTCATTAGGATAAGTATTGGATTTTACCAACGCTTTAGAAGAAAAGAAAGAAGGAAGGCTTAGTTGTAGTTCTAAGGAAACCCCATACTAATACCTTCCTAGACCTTCTATTCATTACGGTAGAACCGCATCTGATATCCCTTATACATAATAACTGAGAATTATTACCGTTTCCTCTCATAGGTTGCAGTGTAGATACGATTAGTATGGGCGAATTCAAGACCAGTGATAGCATCCAAACCATCGCAATCATTTTATAGGCGTGGCATTGTGTCTGCCACTTCCTCGATTTTAGTGGTCTGCAAATTGCAAAGTATCTCTCCAGAGATATTGCCACTAATGTCCATACGTCAACCGATACGGATACGGCTAAAAAAAAAGTAAATGTAATGAACCATAATAATTTCTTGTAATAATATTTGCATTTCTGAAAAATATATTATCTTCATTACCATCACCAGTGTTATCATCATGATCATCAGCCATGAGACGATCGGCAGAAAATCAGTCTCTTGCCGCCCTCAGCCAGCTATCTTGTGGAAGGCCTACTCACGCTACGTCGTCCACTTCGAAAATACCGATGTAATATAATTTCTTCTTACCTTGTAAGTAAGGAATCAGCTTGCACAGTGCAGCACCAAATAGAAATCGTCTGTATATCTGTCCAACCAGTGTAAAAGGTAAACAGAATACGCCAAGCAAAAAATCCGATATCGCCTAAAACGAAACAGGAGAGCATTAAACAATATTTCATTGTATCCGTGATCCGGACATCAATTTCAAAGGATGGCTGTTGTTGTTTGTGATTCATACTACATGGTGAATGTTAAACTATCTTCAAATATTACGCCAATGTGAACATTCAAAGTTATATTTTAAAAGAACCTATGTAAGATGGATTAAAATAATGTTAAAGCAACAATAAATAATATTTTTTTTGTTTTTGTTTTTGTAAGCTTTATGATTTTTAATGTATAAATAAAATAAAATAAATGAAAAAAGGAACTTGATAAAAACTATAGAGAACCTTATGGGAAAATGTCGGGACACTTGATACTACACGAAGATCTTATAAACACAGTTATGGAAGAAAAAATAGGAGAAAAGAAAATGAAGGGAAGGCCGAGAAGATCTTTTATGGAAGAAATAAAACAGAATGCAGACGTATTGTCGTATCAGGAAGTCCAGAGGAAGTCATTGTAGGAAGGATTGGAGATTACTCCACCGAAATGGGCTGAACACTTAAATTGATGATGGTAATAATAAATAAATAAAGAAAACAATGCCACGATGAATAAATAAATAAAGAATATAAATGTAAGTTTTGTAAATCAGTGTTGTTTTACATATTACAAAAAAAATTAATAAGTACCAAATTCAATAAATACACATTAGTGACTGTCCTCATTCGACGATTGCTTGCTAGAGTCGTGATTACGAGACAATTTCCAGATATTGACAGCATGAAAATAATGAAATATGGCGGCAGCACAAAACGCCATTCATAAGCGTTGCTGACGATGCTCGAATTCCTAACTGATACCATCGTTGTGACGCTCGATGGATTCCGTGTCAGTAACAACGAGCTGACATTGTAAATCAGCGTCAAATTGTTATCCTCCATGTTTGTGAAAGAAGTACCTAAAATAAATATGTTTCCGTTAGTTCAATAATATATATAGCACGGGAGCCGACAATGTTTAACTTGTACATCCTCGAGCGTCGTGGGGCGAATTGAATTTTATTTATTTATTTATTTAATATGGTTCATCTACAAAATTGCAGGAATTAGTTTCACAGTATACATTTTATCAATCCTATGTAATCAGTAACATGTAATCTCAGTTACAGGTAAACACAGCGTATATCAAGTATATGTATGCATAAGCATTTTGAAGATTAGATGGTAAGAAGAAAAAAGTTAGATGTTTGAGGTTGATAACATTTTTAGTTTTAGCGGTGGGGAAAGGGTCTTCAGTCTTTATTTACGATGTTTGTTACCTCGGCTTGTTGAAATCGTCAGATTATTTTATGACGTTATCCTTGAACTGTTTCCTCTAAAATTAAAATAAACAAGACCGCACTCGAGGATCGGTAATGGATTTGTATAACAAGCTTATGATCTCTGCACTCCTTTTCAAAGCGCTTGAATCGTCCAATTATTCGAATGCACACTTATTAACATGTAAACAACCCCTACTTTAATCTGACGCGGTCGGGTATGTCCGATGATCTATTTTTATTTACAAATTTATGGCTATCCCAAGCGCGCGACTCTACGTGGATGACTGATTTGTGGTGTAGGGTACTTAACATGGTCCAAGGTACCCCCGATATGAAAATCTGACGCACTCGAGCACAGAAATCCCCACTTCGGCTCCCGTACCAATACTTCAAAATATTACAAAAAAAACTCTAATAATTTTAAGTTATTATCAATCTTAAAATGAAATTATTTTTTGTATCCCCATGATCCCGATCCACAGAAGAATCCAAGTTTATGAAAATCATAATGAAAAATTCAGTATCATAGATTTATAGATACACTCGAAGCTACTAAGAATGGATTAAATAGATGTTCACAGACTATTTGCAATTACAAAAATAATGCATGTTGATTTTAAATTTTAATTTATGTAGGTACCCTCAGCTGTAATCCTGTTTTTTTTTTTTTATGGGAGAACTTGGCAAACGAGCAAGCGGAACACGGATGTTAAGTGAGCGCTACCCAGAGACATCCGCAACAAGCAAATGTGTTGCCTACCTTTAATGGACAGGGGGGGACATAGACAGGAAAACGGATATTTCCAATTCCCCGTTAACCCCCTCCCCGTCCAATCCTCTTCCCGTTCCCATTCTTATGAAGAAGGGGTGGGAAGGGGAAGATGACTGAAATTAGGCCTCCAGCAGCTCAATCATCAGACAAAACGTAGAGTACTTCTATTTCAAGCCTTTTTTCTGTGAGGTCGTGGTATTTCACCGGTCGAACCGGCCCATTTGTACAACAGATGTTGTTGTTGCGGGCTCTACCACTGTTAGAAATAAAAAAAAATATCTATATAAAATATATTATATAATAGATCTTAAAACTAGAAATAAAATCCAAACTACTCATAAAAGAATGGAGAGAAGTTATTTAGGTTTAAAATTATGTACAGTAAAGAATTTAAACATTCGCAAGAAAACCAATAAAACCGATGCACTAACGTTCTCCCTTTGTAGGAAATGGAAATGGGCACGGCATAGATAGAAGATATAAAACATGCAATTCTTTTATTCAGTATATGTCGTTGTGAGGGTATAAAAAAGGTTCATTACTATATAGATAAATAAAATTGAAGTGTCTGTATATAGTGCCATAATAATATTTTCATACGTAACAAATTTTTTTTAAAAAAAATAATGTACTTTTTCTTACTTTATAATTGTGAATGTTGTGATGGCTTCTCACAACATAAGTAATAATTAGAAATCAATGTTTTTCTTAACTTTATTTTTTTTACATTAGAATTATTTGATACTATGTAATGATTTCTTATATTTACGCGAACACTACACATTGGAATAGAACTAATTCTACGGATCTTATCGCGTTTATTTTATGTTTGACTTTACATCGCTTATAACACGAGCAGCGGTGATCACCGACGCCCAAGAACATCCGCAACACCAGAGGGACTACAGATGCGTTGCCGGCCTTTAAGGAAGGAGTACGCTTGCTTCTTG
>JWHW01034946.1:345661-357924 GCA_000931545.1 Papilio glaucus | reverse complement strand
ATTTAAGTTATTGTACAAGAAATTTAATTATAAAGGTAATCAAGAAAATTAATGAATTCTCACAATAACGTTAAAGCATCCAAATAAACAGCGCGAAATGAATACTGGCGAAATTACTTCCTGACATATTTCTTAGATGTTTGTGAGAATCCTTATATATGAATTCAACTTAAATGAATGTATTTTTAAATAATAATAAATGAATTTTAAAAGTGAAAATAAATGATTTTCATAATTAAGGCAAATACAAAGTGTCAAATAGCAGTTTTGTTTTGTGTACTAGAAAATAATTATAGATTCCATAAGAACGTCCAAAAACCTTGTTGCTTTACTAACAAATGAATCGAATATACTTGTATATTGCGAAGAGAGCCGTGGTGGTTGCCCAAGATCACTCTTCCTATCAGCAGTAGTGGTTCTGCGCGGAAAGGGGAGATGGTTTTGTGGTTAAGGGGAGGGCCCTGTGTAGCAGTTTGTGGTCAGCAGTGGGACATAAAGCTGCAAAACTGGGAGCAGCCACTCACTTTTCTAGAACCCATGACCTTTAGATAACAGGTTCTGGGGAATCCATCACCCTTTCTGGAAGAGAAGTGGGGAGAATTGTCCACCCGGAATACTGGAAATGGAAACATCAATAGTAGTACCATTCGCTAAAAAATAAAACAGGAGATTTAAGTGATGGATAATTGAACAATGTGTCATACTACATGATGCACAGTTTGACTAGAGAATGACTATCCTCTGAAAGCGCTATCTTCACACTCAAAGACACATATTACACACAACCAAAAATATCAATACCTTTGTCGATCTGTCCAATCGCACTCACATCACACATCACACGCATTGTGAAGTGTCTCTAATTAGTGTATTAAATTCATCATCTCCGACCTTTAATCAATCCTATTATGGATCAGCTGATTGGAGCTCAGCCAGAGTAAAATTGGCTGCCATGTTATGGCGTTGCTATAAATAATTTAGGCTACGCGGACGACATGGTACTGTTAAGCCCCTCGGTGAGTGCATCAAGGAAGTTGCTACTCATATGTGAATATCATCTTAAACTTTTTTTGTTTAAATTAAAGAATATTGAATGTAAAATATTTTACCTAACTTACCTACTATTTTACCTAAATGTGTTGATTTATTTATTTATATATCTCAAGCCTAATGTGATTCTGTATAACGCTGTCAAAACTTTTCTTAAATAAGTTAAGTCAGTTATTGATCTACAGACAAATAATAAATATAAAAATGAACTTATTTTATTTTAAGAACTTAAGGTCTTATAAACTTACCTTATGATTATTTTAGTAAAGTTAAATTAAGTTACCACGAAGCTTAACCATATGTCCATTATTATTTTATAACTCACATTTAGCCTAAACTTTTATACATGTTTAACAAGTATTCAAATTAAAAGTATTAATAATAAGTCGAACACCGACAACACTATTGTAATTCTAAACTTTAAAAAGAGATTAAAAGTAAAAAAAAAACACTAATAACTTTTTAGCACACATATATAATAATTTGCTAATTTTTGCGATTATTTTATGCAAACTCTCCGTCATATAACTTAATTTTCAAAAAACATTCGCGAAATTGGAACACGTCCAGAATTCCGATCGACACTAAACTTGTTGAGCTTTTAAGAGAAGCGTCGGAAGCGGGAGAGCTTTCAAACGACTGTGTCTTAGTCACACACGACTCGGTAGCGAGCGCAACGCATGCGCGGATAATACACGGATTTATGTGTATAAATATATATTATTTAACCAAAAGAGAAAAATGTTTTAAATCATGTAACAGTGAATAATATAAAATGTGTTACAATTATTTTAATCTTTACTTCATAAAAATATTTATTGTTCATATTTTTATGAAGTAAAGATTTATTTATTACTAGTGATCTGCCCCGGCTTCACCTGGGTAGCACTAGTCACTATCTAATAATAAATCTGAAAATTTCATATTATATACATACATATAATTTTTTTTTCTTGTTTTTTTTTACGGAAATTTAACAAAATTTTTATTGATTTATGTTATTATCTTTCCTTTCTTTTCTTTTTTTTCTTACTACTATTTATTTGTTTTAACATAACACAGATGAATCTATCCGGTCTATAGTCTAGTTCTATTTTTAGGTGTTATTCCGGAGAGGGTTTCGTCGTTCTCAAATCGAGTAGAACTATTCAGCATTGCACAACAAACAGCTTTAAATTCATGAAGTGTAGGCGTCATGCTAATATATGCTGCTACACGATGTTACTCTTGAAAATTGTTGGAACGTAAACAAAATGATTACCTTCTTCAGTTTAAGGAACACAGAAATAAGTGCAACCGTCTTTTATTCTCCCGAGTATTTACTAATTGGCGTCGAGGAAAATCAGTGTGTGCGTTAGTGGAACAGAACTTTGAAAGACATATACATTTTTATTTATTTATATTTAATAAGCCAATTATTACCATCTTTTTGGGTTGAATTATTTAAGTTTGTGAGCACATTTTGTGTATAACCCTAAAATGTGTCTAGACTATTATCTTAATGGAACGCCTTAGAAAAGGCCCATACATTATTTAAATGTATTTATTATGCCACAAAAAGGTTGGAAAGTTTAAATAGCGCTATTTTGTGTAACTCTTTTCTTAATTTTCACCATAAAAGGATTTAAATAAGAACAACCTATATACTTGCCTATATACTTTTTTAATGATTGATTATGCTAAAGATTAGGCGCAAAGACCAAGAGTATAATATATATATAGACACTGACGTGAATTCAATTTATATAATGTGTGTAGATTGCAGATAGTAAGTACCTGTGTCAGCTGTGAGACGAGTGTCATGAAAGGCGCAAATAATATTCAGTTTGCTGGTAAAGTCCAAGAAATACACTATTGTAAGCGATCTTCTTTTGAATTAAAGTATTTGTTTCGTTGCGGTCTATTTACAGTGCACGTGCACTCAATTCCTTGCACGACTAGAAGCGGAAAAATAGAATTCTATTTAATTCGTGTTTTGTTTCAATTTTGTATTTCATATATTCGGTAAAAACATTTGTGAGTCTTTTACTAACATATGGATAAAAATGAATTTATATAATATATGTTGTCTTAAATAAATACATAAATCAGTATGCGCTCACGCCCGTAGACCAGAGGAGTAGGCAGAGATGGATTTATATTTGGTGCGTTCCTGGCACACCTCTCTCGCTTCTTCTACATTCATACATTCACGCATACATGCTCGTCGGTTTCAGTGCTCCTTATTTTGTTAATAAGCCACTAATCTGATCGATATAAGTTCTCCTAAAGTGATTGGCAATGTTGGTAGGGGATGCCCTCCCCTACCAACATTGCCACTCTTGAAACATAAATTTCTTCGTTGTTCTCTCTTCATTCATCCTTTCAACATGCCCGAACCACGCATACCTTTCTCAATTCTAGTCACAACATTCACTTTTAAGCCACACTTTTCCCAGATAATGTTATTATAAATAATCATTGATGATAATTTTTTATTATTTAAAAAAAAAAATATGTTTTGTGTACATTTACGAAAGTTCCGAGCTCTTAACATATTTTTGAAGTGAAAACTTGTTCAGTGTTAGACGCTATTTATTAGGGGAAAATGTATAGGTTACCTATGGTGCATGGTGTCCGTTGCACACGGGTGCGTGTATTCTGCGTTTCGTCTAATGAGTTAAGTGCCGAAGGTCTTCATTCAGTCCTCTTCCCCTTCCCACTTTCTTCACAAGGATAGGATGGGAACGGGAAAAGGATTGGGCGGGGAGGGGTTAACGGGGAAAAGGAAATATCCTTATTCCTGTCTCTGCCCTCCTCTGTCCATTAAAGGTAGGCAACGCATCTGCAACACAAGTGCTTGTTGCGAATGTCTATAGGTAGCGTTCACTTAACATCAGGTGATCCGCTTACTCATTTGCCACCTTATTCCATAAAAAAGTAAACACGCTAGCCAAGAGAGATCATACAAGCTTCTCATGTACATCTTGTCGATGAGATAAATTCCTTAATCAAATATAGCAGAATAGTTCCGTCCACAACCACTTCTCCCAACGCCAGCCCTTTACACAGTATTAGTAGCAACACATATCAACAGAAATTTCCTTCTTTCATTGGAAGCAATAGATCTATTCTTCAACCGGATAAAGTTTTTGTAGATAATATCCACGCCTCTGAATTTACATTAGTCACACTTTTAACTACTGCAGTTGACACAAACTACATAATAGTTGATTGCGAATCCAGCGTCTTGAATAGTGGTTAATAAGCGAATGACGGAAATAATCTATTAACGCTTATGACTGTTTAAGTGGTACGTTCCGTATGTAAACATTGCATAGAAAATACTGAAGGAATTAAAAACGTATTAGTGTCAAATTATCCACAATTTATAAAACGTACCGACAAGTTTTAAAGAAGTCTATTGAAACAAGTAATAGAAAATTTAAAAAACCCGACTGACTGTATGATGATCATCATTCATCACATCATCATATTAGAAATGACACTCCAGGAAAAAATAAGAATTAATGATATCTCACTGTTTAAAATCAGTCGCATCGTGTAGACCACAGGAGGTCACAAAGGAACGGATATACATCCATATACGTATATGCGCGTGAAAGATAACACGATCCTTCTGGGTCAGTCGGATAATAAGATAAACGTTCATGCCGTTTGTGGGGAAAAGTAAATAGATACTATCTTAAGCGGTTTATGTATAGAGGATTGGAAATGGTGCGAGACATCTCGTCAGATACAGCTATTTACCGTTTGACAAGCTAAAAAGTCTATTTCCACAAGCGCAGTTTTGTACAAGGGTGTTTGTACAAATCTTGTGAACACCAGATTGACACAGCCAAAGTCACGTTGCATCTACGAAAAAGTCGAGATTGTCTCGTCGCTTCATTAAAAGCTTTCTTGCAGGAATAAATAAAATAATGAAGTAATTTGCAATGAATAACATATTTTATTACATAATCTAAAACGCCCATTGTGATAGATTAAACTGTAGTATCATGGTTAACAGAAACTGAACGTTTCATATCAAAGACAGATAATGCCTCAACATCGCTTGTTCCACCTAATCGTAGCTTTACTGGTCCATCCGGGAAAAATCTGCTAGAAAATGTAACTTCACCATTACCAAAGAATAATTCGATTGAACTAGCGTCAATGTAAGCTTTCAAATGTAATTTTTTACTAGGTCTCCATTTAGTACGGCGGACGCCATCTTTACCTCCTCGATCTAGAGTCACTAGACCTTTTTTGTAGTCGTAACTAATTAATACTCGGCTTGATTCATTTGTAGATTCGATTGATATGTCTAAATCCCGGTTGCTCGGTGCTTTGATATGAACTTCTCCAGCTTTATCATTTAGCATAACTACTGCACCGGCACGTGCCTTTCCAGAGAATCGTGTACTTCCTCTAACTGACGCTATTTCTTTTACGGGACTTTGAATTAGGCGATTATCTTTGTCGAGTGAGAGAACTCTAGGAATTGTCATTTGACCTGTAAACCCGTCCTGTGCTTCAGGATATGTCTGCTCCCACATGTCAAACCAAGCAATGACTATTCTACGTTTTGCCTTATCTAAAATAGTTTGTGTTGCATAAAAATCATGTCCATGATCCAATTCAATAAATTCAGTTTTAGGAGTAAATATATTCGTATTATAATCAAAATCTCCAACGATGTATCCAGTCTGATATAAATTTCTATATTTATTTCCTGATGGTTTTATTCCTTGAGGCGAAAATAAAAGAACAAAACGTCCATCTAATTCAAAGAAATCTGGACATTCCCACATATATCCCAGAGATCCATCAGATTCATCTAAAACTGAGGCGAAACTCCAGTTTATTTTATCTTTAGAAGTATATAAAAGTGCTCTCCCAAGGGTACTATTGCTCTCATTATCATGGAAAGAGTTTCCTAGTACCATATAATACGTGTCCTTGTGCTTCCAAACCTTTGGATCTCGAAGATCTGGTTGATATTCAGTTCCATTTATTATTGGATTAGCCTTCAGTTTCGTAACGTTAACTCCATCAGTACTTATGGCAAGAACTTGGTGTTGTTGATGATCAGGATTCTGTCCGGGATAGTTCACATTACCAGTATAATATAAATACATTTTATCATTCTCGACAATAGCACTTCCAGAAAATACGCCAGTCTTATCGTACCACTCGTCTGGATACATAGCAATAGGTAAGTGTTCCCAATGAAAAAGGTCTTTACTTTTGGCATGTCCCCAATGCGCTATACCAGGTTCAAGGCTACTGTTGGGGTTGAATTGATAGAATAGGTGATATTCATTTTTGTACACACTGAAACCATTTGGATCGTTCATCCATCCAGACACCGGGGCCAAGTGGTACAGTGGATAATACCTATCGTTCACATTTGCGGTAGCTCTGTAACAAAGCAAAATAAATAGGAAAAACTTCCTCACCAACATGTTGACGTTGCACTAGTCTATGATTACAGGCGAATATAACATACAACAGATCGCGTATTCTTATTATATAGTCTCAATGTCAATTCGAATACAATTGTTATAATATGTACACTACTCTTCGCTATGTTGTTTTGTATTACAAGAAATGGAATAAGTATAATGAAATAATTTTGTCGTGTTGATTCAAGATTGTTACATATTGTCATTTAAATTTAACAATAGACGTTACATTATACATAAGTAAGTACATATAAGTAAGTAATTTCCTGTAAACGAGAAAATTGTTGACCTTGATTGATTAATTTCCTCAACTCATTACTTTAAGCACACATTAAGATTTTAGATATTGCATAAATCAAGTGCAATGTATTTTGCGGACATTATGTACTACTAAGTATCATTGAACACTGACAGAGGACAAACAGTAAAAAAAGAAATTTCCTTTTCCTGTCCCTCCTCTATCAAATCCTCCTCCCGTTTCCATCCTATTATCATAAGAAATCAATAGGAAGAGGAACAAAACTAGGATAAAGATTAGGCCTCTGGTACCTCACTCAATAGACAAAACGCAGAAATACTTCTAATTCACGCCTACCTTCTGGGATGTCGTGGTATTTCACCAGTCGAGGCGGCCTATTTCTGGAAAAACCATGGTAAATCCATAGTATTTTTTTACCTTTTATCTTTAACCGTATATGTTTTTAACCAACTCAGTCCGGGTGAAAACAGAGACGGAAAAAAATAAACCCTCTAATGTGACAACATACAAAATATATATAATCTATAATCAAAAATAAAAAATATATTATAAAATATATAATCGCTGATAACGAAATAGAGATTGTTTTTATTTGATCGTGATAAAAAAATAGATTCATATTTAAGGTTTATAAACTCTCATTTTTGTCTACTGTTTTTTATGATTTAAGGGATGCATAAGATGCAGAAAGTTTTAAACTGTCGATTAATTCAAATTCAATTATAGTTTAAAGCAACCCGTGACCGCTTATATTATCACAATAACTAGGAAATTTGAATTATTTTTAGTTCTGTACCAATTTTAATCAAATTCACCAAAATGATCCGACTAACCTATGGTAATCCGTTTTTGTTTTTTTTATTAGCAGAGCAAGATGTCCAAGACCTGAAATAGAGAACAAAGAAATTATATCGACAACAGATACATTACTTCTTTTAGCCACTTTTAGTTTTGAATATTATATCTGTTGTGCGAATAGCCTCGTCTCGATCGGTGAAATACCACGACCTCATTGAAGACAGGAGTCAAGTACAAGTATGCTTCTGCGTTGAGTCTGATTAGTGCCTGTTGCGGTGCCGGAAGTCTAATTCTATCCCGTCAAATTGTCAAATTATTAGAAATGGATGGGAAGGTGAGAAGGATTTGACGGGAGACGGTAAATAAGAAAAGTAAATATATTTTTATCTGTTTGTTCCTCTGTCCATCTGCAACTCATTAGCTTGTTGCAAATGCCTATGGGTAGCGGCCACTTCATATCGGGTTAACTGCTTGGTCGTTTGCCACCTTGGCTTAGGGAAAAAATGATTTTTTTTAGGATTAGATTCGGCTTATTTGCCGAGCAACAAGCCGCCTAATGTTCAGTGACGTCCAAGGAGAACTTATATCCATTAGATTAGTGACATACTAAAGGAGGGTCATATAAGGAGTACCTGTGACCGACTATCATGTGAGATGTATGGGCTGGAAACATGTTCGAGGTTTCCGCTTATTGCTTCGCTACAAGAGTATATCTGAAGGTAAATTTAATAAAAAATATCATATAAATAACATATGAAAAGATCATTACAAAATAATTATCTTAAAAGCATAATATTATTAATTAAAATGTGGAGTGTGGTCTGGTGTGTCCAACAGATAATATTCGATATAAAAAATATTTAAACTCATAAAAAACTTATTTTAGACACTTATAATTAATATCGAAAATAGCTTATAAAAGTGCTACGTGTGTTCTCGTATTGATTTTTAGCTAAATGTGTAATTTTATATCTAGTCCAGTTCTAGTTTAGTTCTAGTTAATATCATGAGAGGTCAGAACTAATTAGTAGTTCTGACCTCTCATGATATTAAACATTAATTGATGGCCTGTAAAGTATCCCAATTGAAATATTGATGGCGAATTGATATTTGGTGATGCAATTTTGATCAAAACCTACATTTTATTCAACGAAAACAAAACTAAACAAGTTCCTGATTATTACAACCACTGATACAATTATTATAACTTTGGCTAAATCTGGCCTGGCTATAGTTGGTGGAGCATATGGCATTTGCCTCATGCGTGATGGTAGCTGGCGAGAGCAAAGCTCTCAAGGCTGCGGTAGCAATCGCACAACGTGGGACCCCATCTCTTGAGGCGAGCAATGGACTCACAATGCGCTCTGCAGGTCGATACCTGTGCTGACTATGTCTTGGTGGTGATGCCTTATTATACACTTGACCGTATACAACACGCATTGACATGCTAGAATCGATTGAATTTGTGCTTCCGCACTAACAACGAGCCAAGAGCTCTTATGCTAGTTCGCCGGCGTTATTTTACGGAATCCAATGGTCTAACTGTTGTCCCTATTTCGGGGAATAGTTGGTTGGCACTCACCGCACACGACGGGGTGTTTGTTGGAGCCATGTGCCTCCCCACATTTTTTTAAAAGAAATGCGGGGAGCGATATACTCTTGTATCGGGTATTTTATAAATATAATTGTAAACCTCTTACAAGTGTTACTTATTGGAGCCTTTTGCAAGCGTGCAACCTTTCTAGAACTTCATTACTCGTGGTGAATATACATTTCTCCAAATATAACCTTAAAGAACCAATTACTACAAAACACAACGTAGAACAAAGTCCTCAACTAAACTAGAAGAAATTATCATTGGCCAAATAATTAATATACCTTGAGAAAGATCGTAATGATTTTCATCCTGGTCACAGATATTTTCTAAGTCGATTTTATATAGACTTCGCGTCTAATTTTTCTTACACTTTTATAAGGAAAAAAGGATGATGGTTAAAGTACGCTATGAGGCGGGAGTTCAATAAACGCTCTACAGTCGTACATAGTATAAAGGTTATTGAGATGGGTCGATAATTTACAGGGTCAGCACGACTGCCTTTTTAAGGCACGGGCTCCACACTAGCTAATTTTCTACTTAGCCTTGTAAGCCAGTGATCCTAATGTTTTACCAGCGGTGGCAGTGATGGGCAGAAGTTCCCCTCTACCGTCTTACATCTCACGTCGATATTCGCATCGCGCGAATGCTCTTCTCAGTGGCCACGTTGACGTGCTTTTGTGACGTTAGATTTTTTTATCAAAATTGAATTTTGCGTGAAAGAGTGACAAATATCCATCCATAATTACTACCGTTTACACTACTAGGAAGATACTTCCCTAAGTATCTTATTGCGTAATGCGATAAAAATAAAGGTGACGTCCTACTGTAGCTGTACTGTGACGTACGTTATTTATGATTATGTCTAAACTGAGATAGCATAATATCCGTAGTTAAAAATTTTTGAGTACTGATAAATTAATTTCTACTCACCTAAAAGTTTGCAGGAATGATTTCATATTAAATTCAATTAAATAAATAAAACAGGCACGGATTCTCTTAGTGTTAAAACGCACGATTCAGATTGTGTCCTGTACTGTACGATTTGCCTCACCATAACTGCTTTATCGTATGAAACGGGTCAATGACATTGAGCGGCGAGGGTTTGAACAAAACGAAATTTATGTAATCATGTTATCACTAAAATTATTAATACACACAGACTTTTTTGACACCGTTACTGAATACCGATAGATTGTAAGTTAAATACAATAATAACTGTTACAGACAATGACGGTAAGAAATTGCCTATTCTCTTAGGAACGTCGCCTTGAATTTATATATTACTTTTTTTTTAAATAAAATTAACGCTAAGCCGGCTTGTATCAGTTACTTCTGAGATGTATGTAAGTATGTAAAAGTAAAATGTTAATATTTCCACCATAGTTCATAATTTCCGGAATACCATTGCTTTGAACCATTTTGTTGACGGGCTATAATTATATTACGAATGATTATTCGCTTAGGTAAAAATTTACAACATAGTATAATTAATATTAATTGACGTATAAACTTGTCGCAAACATAATGTCATCTCAGTTTTTTCAAAAGGAAAGATAGAGAGAAAGCTTGTTTCGATACACGATTTTACGTCAGTGGAACCCCACGGTTAAATACGCAACATAGTATAATTTTAATAATAAATCAGCCTTTTTTAGAATGTTCCTCACTGCAAGGATGCAGGCCTCCTCTCCGAGGGAGGGAAGGGGCCATAATCCACCACGCTGGCCCAGTGCGGGTTGGTGGATGTCACATGTCGTCGAATTTATTGGTTCTAAGACATGCCGGTTTCCTCGCGGTGTTTTCCTTCACCGTTTATGGAGCAGTGGTGATGAAATAAATTACACAAAGTAAAACGCCTGCCTGGGTTCAAACCCACGACCTACAGTATGTAAGTCGGGGTCTGAACCACTGCTCTGTAATAGGTAGTAGAGGTAAATAATTTAAGGTCAAGAAATCAGAGTCTTTAATAGCAATTTATAAATAATTATGTTTTTATGAGTAAGTAAGTAAATTCAATGTTTTTTTTTATAAGCGAAGGGGCAAACGAGCGCCGGATCACTGAGGTGATCAACGACGCCTATGGAAACCCGCAACACCAGACGAACTGCAGATGCATTGCCGGCCTTTAAGAATAGATAGGCTCGCTTCTTGAATGTGCTTTAAAGCACATATGTCTGAACACGTCATTATTAGGATTTTTTTAAACAGTTTGTGTCATTGAAATAAACATGCTAGAATTATAATTTGCTAATTTATTCTAAGTCACCAATCTCGTACATTGCAGACTAAAAACATTATCAAATGTTTAACACCTTGGAACATAAGTTTTATACATACACAATAAGATTGAAATTACTTTTGATTTCATTCTATTCCTTGTGTTAGATAATTTGTTAAATCGTTTGTCCGACGTAAGCAAAGTTGTCAAAAAATAATTGGCCTCGCGCGAGACAACCTTCGTATACTTTTATTGCGGTCAGATTTATTATTATAAATAAATCACTTTTGGCAACAACAAAAACTCAATCGATAGACTGGAATGTTGGAATGCCCTGTTAAAATTAGTAGGTACCAACAAAATATGTTGACCTTTTGGGACCTTACACCGCGCTTATGTGCTTTGTTATGAAAGAAGAAATGCACTAATGCTCAATACTTCGTACACTTAGAATTGTTTGATTCAATATTTTGACGATAATATTGATGCAAAGACCGGCTTTGCTGGGTTTTTTTAGAACGAATTCTATATCGCTTGTTATTCCTTTGTTTGCGGGCTAGACCAAAAAAATATGACAATGAAAAACGCCACTAAAACCTGATATCTTTTTACAGTAATTTATGAGGCACTTCCCGATCACCTTGGAAACAATTTTTCCAATCGATTCAGTTTGCCATCAATTTTGAGAATATGCAACCATCCACGTGGAACCAAAATAGTGATACAACCTGAATAACAAGTGGTCTATGTGGAGTTTTGGCTAAAGCGAAATCATCGACACACAGGTCTATTCGTAAATATAGTATAGTGATTATTATGCAATAGTTATAATCATTCCTCAAATCAAATACATCACCAATTTCTAATATCAATTGGCTCTATTCTAATCTGTTC
>JWHW01034946.1:292286-313186 GCA_000931545.1 Papilio glaucus | reverse complement strand
CTCTCATCTATTCTTCTGCATTTCGTCTAACGTGAAATGCATGCCTCATTCTCTTTCCATCTCTTTTACCTATCCCTTTCATTATCCCCAAGTTTCTTCAAAACTCCGGTGCTCACATATCATGTCTGTAATGTCATTTATTTAGCTATATTATTTCAGTCCATATAGACGTATCTCAAATTATTGTGAATTCTAAAACCGACCAGCTAATGAACATGACGAGAAGGGATGCGCCCGATCAATAATAGTCCTCGCGACATTTGACTATCTCGGCGACGAAATTGTCTTCGATCACACTGATAAAACAAGACATATGCATGTACAACCAATTATTCCCAAGGAGGGTTGGCGTCAGGCAGGCGGCCAGCCGTAAAAACTGTAGCCAACCTAAACAGTATGGACTACAATCATACTGTGCCGACTTCACAAGAGTGGGAAAAGGGCAAGATGATGATGATGATGATTTCAGTCTATATATATAATCATATCAATGTAAAATTACTGTCACCGCTTTTAAATATACACTACAACTACTACAAGTATATATTACAACTCAGAAATAATTTGATATAACAGACAAAAGTTAAGTAAAAGCAACCACTCTATCGTTGTATTTGATGATTGAATAGTGAAGGCTGCAAACGTAAGGTCGTAAGTTTGTCCAAGCAATTAGTTTGAATAGTTAAAAGAAATTATTTCTAGTCTACTGATTACTCTTTAAAAATGTTTAAACAATCTTACCTATCTAATACTGACAGTAGACATAGTACGCAGAAGAAATAGTATGTAGCTACATACGGCATGGTCACAACAGCGTGGAATGATAAATGACTACCATCAAGACTGTCCGAGTAACTGATAAGTAGAAGATGCATTAATGAGAGGCCTCCCAAAACACCGTGGCAGGCGGGTGCACAGCTGCGCCAAGCCTTTTGCACAGTGAGGGCCACATCTAACGGTGTTAAGTTACCTAATCTGAAAATTAAATAAAAACCTAACTTGAGAATTGATAGTAAGTATAGGATAACTTCTATTTCAACCCTTATTTTTATGCCATTTCAGGTTCATCTAAGACAAATTGTAGCCTATGATCTGCTCGAAGTTCCAATCTATCTCTATACTAAATAATTCATGAAAAAAAATAATTCATCGAAATCGCTGTAGCGTTTTCTTTTATGGAATAAGGTGGCAAACGAGCAAGCGATCACCTGATGTTAAGTGAACGCTACCCATAAGCATCCACAACAAACACATGTGTTGCAGATGTGTTGCATTGCCTACCTTTAATGGACAGTGGAGGTCATAGACAGGAATAAGGATTTTTCCTTTTCCCCCTTATCCATCCAATCCTCTTCCGATTCCCATCTTATACTTATGAGTAAAAAGTGGGAAAGGAAAGAGGATTGAAATTAGGCCTCCGGCACCTCACTCATCAGGCGAAACGCCGGTATTCTGTGAGGTCGTAGAATTTCACCGGTCGAGCTGGCCCATTCGTGCAACAGATGTTGTTGTTGCGGACTCTACCACTGTTAAAATCATATCAATATAAATATAACATACAAATAGTTACGTTAATAGTTATATAATACACTTGTTTATATTCTATTTTTGTGTATGTTGTTTATATGCAGTGACATAGTTACCTAAATTTTGTTGAATTCTATATTTATGTTTAAATTTTAAATTAACTACTATTGATTTAAAAAGTAAATTATATTCCATAGATAATTTAAGATTTGAAGGCAGGAAGTCACTTAGTGATCGCAACTTAATCTATTATAATGCTAGTAGTCATAGTAATCACCTTAAATATTTATCTTCGTCCCTAGACTGCTGTCCCTGTAGGATTCTATCTCTAGATACTGCCCGGAATGTACCACCACCTTGGAGATATATTTTATCAGTTCTTCGAGAAGCGAATGGATCAAGCCTTTCATCATTTGGTGATGTCAGAGGTGATGGTGAAGAGAATGGGTTGTCAATATACTGTTCATGATAGGGCACATTGGACTCCAACCTCTCCAGCATTGTTGTTAACTCAGTTGGCCTAACTATAACCAAATAGAACAAGTTTTATTAAGACAGTGAAAAAGAATGTCATTATTTTATAATGTATGTTTAAAGGAAATACAATTTTCTTACAAAAAATACAATTTTCCATATAAAGATCATGCCTAGATAGCCAAAATGATATTGGGATGGTAAGTTCACTACTTAACTTACCCTATTTTATTTTAGTCATATGTAGATGCACACTAAGGTAGAGGTTGTCCACCTACAACTTGGTGGTCAACTATAAAAAGGGAACTCAAGAAAGTCTAAGTGTCTGAACCAACAACCCAAGCTAAATTATCTAAGCATAGAAGATAGAGAGGAGATCCAACCCTGAATAATGTGAAAAGGGAGACAAATAAGAGTCATATGGTAAAGCCAGTCAGTAGCTAAAGCAGTTGTGTAAATAGGACTGGACAGCCTTCTCTATTCCTAGGAAAGGATTAGTAGAATTAAACTTTGTTTCAGTTTAATTTATCTTACCTGGTTTTGTTCCATTTTTACTTTTGGTACCAGTTTTAAACACTTTAGGGCTCACATCTTTACCGCTAGCATCACCGCTCCGCTCCTCTCTAGTTTTCCGCCGAGTCTTCCTCGGCTTGTGTCTCGTTTCTCTAGAAGTTCCATTATTATTTTCCAAATCATTTGGTTCAATCTCTAGCTCACCACTAAGAGTCACCACTTCATCTTTGTTGTATTCTTTCAAGTAATCATCAACCTAAGAAAATTTAAATTATTGAAAAATAGTCAATGATTACATAGGGATTAAAAGAAATACTGTAATCCTGAATTGAAACTCCATAGCAACTATTAAAACTTGCAATGGTTCAATTGAATATGAATATTTTTAGAATAAAATAAATAAATTTGTGTGAGCATAAAATATGCAGAGATTATGGATTTCCATTTGTTGTCTTCTTTACTATGTCACTAAACTGATCAATATAAGATCTCCTCCGAGATTCCCTGCCAATGCTGCCACTCATTTTGGCAGCATAAATTTGTTTTGTTACTCTCCCTGCTTTATCCTTTCAACATGCCTGAACCACCAAAGCATACCTTTCTCAATTCTACTCACAACATCCACTTTTAAGCCTCACTTTTCCGAGTTTAGGAATATTTTTGTATAAAATTCTATTTATGATTTAAATTAAAATTGGAATTACAACATGAAATATTTAATATTAACCTTCTCTAAGGCACTAAGACTTGATCCCGGCACATCAAAATCATGAAGCTCTCTGTCTCTATGTCGGGATGAATGCCTCTTCTTTTTTCTATATGATGGGCTCCGCTTTTCCTTATGCCCACTGGAGGGTCTTGACAATGTCTTCATGAATTTTTCCTCTATACCATTTGGATCATGTGAATAAAACACAAAGGATGGGTTCTTATCAGATTTTTTTATTTCTTTCTCCACAAAACCTAATATGCCCATCTTTATTTGATCATGAATAGGAAGTTCAACATCAAGAGATTCTTGTTCTGAATTTACCCAGCTGTCTTTTATTTTTGTCTTCTCTGCCAATGTTTCTGGCTTTCCATCAGCTGCAGTTGATGTATCATTTGGCTCAGAGTTCGACACATGGCCGTTGGAAAGTTTACGTGAACCTGATCTACTCCTACGTATCTCATTCCCTTTGCGCTTAGGCGAAGGCGATCGGGCGGCAGTGTGCACTTCAGCGATCTCTTCCTTAACTTCTACACTCTTACCTGCCTTCATTGTTATTTAAATTTAATAATTTTCGAAGCACTACATTTGAATGCAAAACTAGTAAACTTTTTCTCTTTTACTGACTAAATAATATGTTATAATAAACTTTCGAGAAATATAACGTATATTTTATACATCACTGTAGGTTTTGTGCCCTTGTGTGCGAAGTAATTACTTTAAATAAATAATTTAATGCACTAATAACAAAGGAGTGCTAAAATGTCAAATGTCAACGGATGACGTCACATTGACGTCATCCCTAAGTTGCTGCTCGTTCCATTTCACGTGTTAAAATTCTGAAATGCGATTAAGAAATAAAAAAAATACAACAAAGTTCATTTAACCCATCATAGACATTTTTTTCATTTACAAATGCTAGGGCCCGTTAATACGCGACTCTAAAAGTATAACTGCCGGCAGGTCATGAAAAAATTAAACTAAGCTTTTAAAAAAATGTTTGCAGTCACTGGACAAACGGCAGTTGTGAAACATTACAGTTAATATTTCAATTTCTAATAAATAATAAAATAAAATAAAAGAATATGGGTCAAAATAATAAGCCAGAATAGAATTACGTATTAAAAATAAATATATTTTACAAATACATATACGCTGAAGTCCGTAACCCAGAAGGGTAGGTAGACATCATGGACTTCTATTTGGAGCGATCCTGACACACCTCTCGCATCTTCTACATACATACATCTACGCATACATGCTCGTCGATCACAGGTACTTCTTAAATAAGTCACTAATATGTTGGATATAAGTTCTGCTACGACGTCTACTGGCAACACTGCCACTATTTGTTGCAATAAAAAATTAAATTTGTGTGGGCGCGCGCACACACAATGGAGCTGGTGTGGTAGAAAGGTCAAACAACATTAGAGCGTCGGGGCGTTTGACGTCACGGCATAATGGTCGATTTTACTGCCAAGGCGCGCCATTATACGTTTCACATTAAAAAATCAGGAATCAAGAAAAATACATAGTAGTATATACTAAGTCACATGAGATGAACTTTGTATTAATCGTGGTATTGTGTGATTAGATTTCGCTCGGGATATATTACGGCCGTCTCCTTTGGGGTAATTTCTTTAGTATTATGTAAAGAATTTTCCCTAAATCAACTCGCCAGAAGTTGGCAGCGTTTTTTTATCTTGTATTCATCGTTCATCCATTATGTAATACTGATATTCTTTACAGATATATACTCCGTAGAATTTTATTCGGTCTGCATTGATAGACTCTCGTGTAAGCTCTTTTTAAGCGTTAGCTCTGTCAAGTTCGTACATAAATATATTATTATAGACCGCAAGCTATACGTGTAGTGTGGATATTATTCGTCCATTTTAGCATAGATGAAACAAATAAACAAATTGAAAATAATACACGAAAAAGTATGTATATTAGTTACAAGATAGATGGCACTAAAGCCAAATTCCATCTAAATTATCTTGATAGACATTTTGCAATTGTATGACTTTAGATTTAGAATAATTTTGAAAGAACTTGTGAAACCAACCCCAATTTCCTTTCGTCATGTAGTTACTATTTTTCGTGTGGTCAACCAACCTTATCACGAAATAACATTTAAAACAATAAGCTCTACAACAAAGGTATCTAATGACTACAAACAGCACAAGGAGTTGCATGCTGATAGAACAATAATAATAATTTCTAAGTTAGGTATGGGCGCCGCGCCGTTCGTACCAGCTGGCGACTGGACTGGACTCACAATTTTGGAATGTAACCGACCTTTAGGCAACGCCTTGATGTGTCGCAAGCTTTGAATGCGTAGCGGAATATCATTCTTATCAATATAACATCACAGGAGGATTTTTGTGAGATGAGATTAGCCCACTTCCATCGGGATTAAACTAATACGGTTTGTTCATATAGATTGGTAAAGCCACCCAAAAACATTGATCTTATATGCCTATTTTGTTATGTACATAATATGTAATAACCAATGCTTTTTATACATATTTTTTTCTAATATACAAAAGTTGCACAAACATACTCTAACAATAACTACCTCTACTATTCTAACTTAAAGATATATTTTAAATACATATGATGAAGATTACATACATTACATAGAAATATGATAATATATGTTTTTTTTAAGGATGTTATCATATTTCTGTGTATCTAAAATATTTATAAGAGAAGCTTGAAATTATAAATATATTATTTTAAAGTCTTATAATAAACTCGAAAAGGATTTCAAGTTCATAGATAATAAATTAAATTAATAAAGAATAAGCTTTAAACTTGGACCACGCACACAATTTAGTTTGAGCTTAAAGCAAAATAGTGGATAATTATTCATAATAGCACAGATATCGATACGAGTATATGAGAATGTAGTTTCCTTACACGTTTATCTCCTTAGTATGAAATGTCATAATTATTTAAAATTTAGACAAAACATTTGTTTTAAAAAATTGATTTAATTTTGTTTTATATAATTTCAAAGATATTATTTTCCTTATTCAAAGTTAGAACTACACTGTCTAAATTTTAATTTGTGAAAAAAAATTGTTTAAATCATTGTGTTTATATTCTCAATGATGATCATCAATGATCAAACTATATACCTATTTAAAATCACAACAAAATGAAATGATTTTAAACTAAATATTACAACGAAAAAAATATTACAAATATACGCCCAAAAAAACAACGACATCGGATTAATAAATACCGGTTTTTAATAATAATAATTCCATTTCTCATCTTTGCTATGAGTATTAAATTGTCATTTTATTTCTTTCTGCCGCGGTGTAAATTAAATTTCACGATTTAACCCATAAAGCGACAATCGATTGCTATTACCTTATTGTAAGGCTTAATTCTGGGCTTTCCTAAATCTTTTTCCTGTGAATTTTTTTTATATTTTTAGCGCTTGTTGTGCCACGAAAACCCTGCGCAGTACAACTTATAATTCTAAGAAGATAAGTTATAAGAAAGAAAGTGGTTTTCACAAGCCTGGATTATCCCAAAAAATGTGGTTGGATTCACTACACACGGAGCATAATACATCAAACCATCTCCCTAATTTTAATATATCTATACTCGAATGCTTTAAAATTATATTACCACTAGTAATTTCCCGCGCTCATTTTCCTAATTGCAAATTTCTATAACTTGATTTCGTGTAGTAACTTGTTATTACAGGAAAATATCGAAAAGTTGTTATAGGTCGTCATGATAACAATATGTCAAAAAATTGTCAAACTAAATTTCCTTGTCAACTATGGTTATATTTTTCTATAGGTATGTTTTTTTTTTCGGGAAAAAATGTGTACTGAATTTCATGATGAGCAGTAGTTTACGGGTGAAAGTGTAAAAACAAACAAACAAACTCACGTTCGGATTTAATATCAATTTGAAAACATCTTAAACAGGTCGCAATAATGAATCACGGCTTAGTCGTCATCTTGAATGATTCCGAAACCTTGACATAATTTGATATTGTAATTGGAAAGTATACCTACAGATAATTGTGGTCACATAAAGTAAATGTATAGGCTATTGACAATATTACCTTAATGTTCTTGGACAATTTAGTTGCCAGGTCCAAGTTTACACTAATACCCGGTCCATAGTGTACAAATCACCGTTTTAAAAATAAATTTAAGATGTACATATATTGGATAAAAGAATTCAATATTTGTAAGGTTATAGCTACGTTAAGTGGTCCTTTTTAATTAGTTCTATTTTTAAAACATACACTGGTTATAATTATTGGAAGACATTGTGAATAATCCATGTGGCATTAAAATTGGTAGAGTAGAGCCCGCCACAACTAAAGCTCTTGTGCGAATGGGCAGCAGGCAGCAGCTCGGCCTGTGAAACGACCTCACAGAAGACAGGAGTAAGGAAGAAGTATTTCTGCGTTTTGTGTAATGAGGGAGGTGCCGGAGGCCTAATTCCAGTCCCTTCCTATCTATTTCCAGTCCTCTTTCCCTTTCAATCCTTTTCTTATAAGAAAAGAATGGTAAGTGAACAGATGAACTACTTGCTTGTTTGCCATCTCCTTCCATAAAGAATGTATATTATGTCTCATATATTTAAAATTAATTATTCAATCGAGTTGTCAAATAAACTAAAAACTGCGAGTGTAATACGGTCAGGACATAATTTGTCTCCGTATTGTAATGGTGCAAACTTCTTGACGTCAATAACAATGGATTATCAAGTGTCATCTTACACAACAATTGGCAGCACCACCTCTCTCCCCCCTTTCCTTGAGCGAGGTCGTTCTCCCCTCCAGCTGTAGCGAAAGGCCGCCACTTTCACTCCAAGAATTTCGGTAGTGGGTGAATGCTGACGTCAAATTTACGCAATGTGATGCAATGTCCAATTACAATATAACACTTTTACCCTTCTAAGTAAGGGTGGATTAGGGATTTTTTGGGGTAAACATTAATGAACTTTTAAAAATTCAGCGAAATAATCACAAATTTTTATAACTGACAAAATATTTAAGATCTTATGTTTTTTAAACGAAACTGGGAGGTTATTTTTGAACTCAAACTCTACAGTTAACAACTTAGACGTTATAAAAGGTAGATAAGCAAATGCACAAAAATATAATTTATTTTACGTTTTTAGTTTAAAATCATCGACGTGCGTGTATGGGATTTAATTTTGCAAAATCGATTTAGAGCAATTCTTCAATCATTCTACTATCGTGGCTTTAAAGAGATGGAGTTAAAGAGTTTGTTTACTTTGACTGTCTGTCTCAACAGGCTAATCATAGATGTCTAGTTAGCCCGATGACAAACGAACAGAGAGCGTACCCTGGTACCCTGGGAGCGTACTCTAAGAAAAAGTCATTATTAAAGTCCAGCGGCAAAAATGATTACCCAGCTTAAAAGTTGTTCACCACTTCAAATAAACATGTGTCTAACATTTCGTACGTTTTATTACTTCAATAGACTAAATATATATGCATAGGTTGTCGTTCAATAAACACAACTGGTTTTCTCCGATTAAAGTTTGACATTCATCGTGAACAGAATAAAATTAACAAAACACCTGTTATTTCATTCTCAAGACGTAGTCCCGACTTAAATTTCTTTTTTTTTTCTTTAATTAAAAACGTGGTATTAAATGTTATAAGAGGAGGCTTTTATTAATCTCAGTATTTAAAATGGTTTGATGCTTAATATTTTGTTGCAACTAAACAAAAGAATTAGTATTAAAATTATTTCGTAATTAGTAAATAAGAAAATATATTTCCGAACAAAACGTATAATCTATCGACTTAATTACTTATCGTAGATGGATAAGTAGAAAATAATAATAATAAGCACTCACGCCCTAAACCAAAAAGTGTAGACAGAGATTAAGATTTGGTACTTGGCCCGGTCCTGGCACACCTCTCGCATCTTCTGCTATTATACATCTACCCGTACGAGGTCATCGCCGCCTTGTACCTTCTTTCTTTATATGTCTGTAGTAACTAAGTATCTTCAAATTGGTGATTGGTGCTCATTAATGTGTAGAATAGCATAGAAGGTTGGGATTTGTCTAATGCGAAGCTTGCTCGATGCATATTGAAGGAAGGTATAATAGTAGTAGTACTTAGCTTCCTTTGCTGGTGCTTTACTTTTGCATTGCTTCCTTTATCATTGCTGATTGAAATGGGATCATAAACATACTGTATATTATTTCTATACAACGCTGATAATATCCACTCACCATTTACACATTACATCTTTTCGCTTTAATTTATAAAAAAATAATAGAAACTTTCCTCATCTCATTGGAGCGAATGACGATATTTTGATACTTATTTTCGAAACACTTGTATCAGCTTCAAAAAATTGTGGTTATCGTATATTTCATACTGTGCCCAGTCAAATATGACGTCATAATCGTAATTTACTTCTGTACATAACAATCAAAACTCAAAAAAGCTCTCAATTCTCAATTAAATTGGAAACGAAAGGCCGGGAACATACCTATAGCTCCTCAGGTACTGTAGATGTTCAAGAGCGGCGCTGGTTACTTAACATCAGGCTCTACTCACTTGGACCCTTGTCTGGTATAAAATATATAAGACGATAATAAAACGAAATATCCTTTAAATGGCCATTTAATATCATTACGGTGTTACATTGATTGATATAGTCTACATTAGTTTGGTCCAATAATTAATTTTATTGCTAATATGGACGCTAACTGCGTCGCAACTTAAATTAACTTAGTCTAGTCCCATTCAGCCCAACACCATTTTTTCTTATTAAGTTAATTACAAGAATAATAATAATTTACAAGTTTTTACATACACACGTCGGCCTGATAATTCTCTTAGCAAAATTTTGTCCCCAATAAATTTGAATTTTTCGATGTCTATTTGGCACAAAATTTTTAACTGCCAATATGTGAAACAATAACCGACGTATACTTACAAGCAAAACTACACCTATACATTGCAAGTGTCCCTTGTTCGTGAACAATATCACTCTTAAACATAATAATATCAAAAACAGTAAAATTAAACGTAAATCACAGGTCTCATGCAGTTATCTTTCACGCACAGGTACGTCCACGTTTACATGTTGACGGTACCATCAAATATACGAAAATGAACTCTAATTTAAATAACATAAAATTTAAATTAAAATCTAAAGTAAATACTAAACAAACGAGTAAACTTTTGAATAGTACAAAACAAAATCGTTTCAAAGTATTTACAACTATACTTAATTAAATGTTCATAGAACGTACTAGAAATATATCATAGATATATGGGATAACAATTACCAGCTTTCGATAGACAACCGCTAATGTAATTGAACTTACATTCGATTAAAAAAATCGACAATTGTCATCTAATCACCGGTAAAAAAGAACTTAAACTAAAACAATCGAATGACCCCGTCCAATAGAATTCTAGAGAAAATTACCTTTCCCGAATTGTATGGAGGGGCACCAATCGGCACCATACAGATGTCCCCAGGCGTACTCGCCCTTACTGGGATCTGCTTGGGCGATCGACAAACTCTAAGACTGAGCCACGTTTTGCGTTAACTTCGCAAATCGCAACCAGCCCTCGCACTGACCGCATTACCGCGGCTCTCAAATTCACTTATTTACAATAAATATTTACAAACTTAAACCTAAATTAATGTAATACATTATTACAGGCAGTATGGATGACAGAATTGATAGACGAGCCTTTGACTCCTCTCAGTTTTCTTCATGATTCCTTTCTTATAATACTGCCGTATGCTTCTCGACAGTTTGTCGTAGTTCATCGCCGGTCTGTTCTTTCGCTTGCCCCACAGCCTCGCGACACGGACTGAATCTTCAATTTTAAATACACCGTTACCTGTACAACGAGACATACATTAAACATCGTTTAATAAAACCGCGATGCAAATAAGACGATAACTTTTGTTAGAACAGTGGACGTGGTGGTGGATACGATTGTAGATTTATTAGAAAATCGATATTTCCGCACGATTTGAGATTTTAAAATAGTATTTTTAAAGTCTTAAATAGCCGCAAGGATTTTCGACAAACACGAATTTAGTATTACGGGATTTCTTGTATAGTAGCGTTCGAATAGAATAAAGATTAAGTCGATCGGCTATTAAATTAAAACATCTTTGAAATACAAATTGAAAAGTACAGAAATAAATGACCTTCGCGAGCGTTTAGGATTCGTTACAGTCGTTTAATTCTTAAGCACGATAGTCGAGTCGATATAGATTTTCCTAGAAATCATTTCGGAAACTTAGACGGAACGAATTTCAGTTCAAGTTATCGGAGCATTTAAAATTTTAAACGCGACCGACAGACGAAGGGGAAAAAACTTTTATAGTTAAATGGTGAGTTAACAAAATAACCTATAAATCGTAACAATGTCGTACCATTGATACGAGCGAGTCACGAAGTTGAGAATTAACCTTTGCCGCGCCACACAACACTGCTGTAACTAACAGATGTCAAGTAAATGGCTCGTTCACCTTGGTACTAGAATGTCGTTATGAAATTCCCACTAACACACTTCGATTGTATACTACATATTATATTAACCATAACTGAATGCACACAATGAAAACTTAACTATGTATTTACGTCATAATTCATTAACGCTACTCTTTGTAATTATTCCCGTAATTATAATGTGATAATATTATATGATTAATTATTTTTATGTATAACTATTTCATTGATCTTTAAATTATCACTTCTTTTGTAATGGCCACTTTACACTATCGGATATTAAAAATCATTTCGATTGTCAAGCCTTCGGTAATTTATATTAAATCATTTACATCAAATAATTTGTTGCTAAAATAAACAATTAATAATATAAAAAAGCATATTAAATAAGTTTATATTTGTATTTTTGTAACATAACAACAAATATCTTGAAATTGAAAAATATGCATAATTAATCAACGGAATAATTATACCACTTATGTTGATTTTTATAATTACTTCACGTCTCAGTCATTCTGTTGCCAAGTTAGATAAAATACTAAAACAAACTACTGATGTGCTCATTTGAATGCGACGTGGTGTTGTCGTGGACTATTAAATGGTTATAAATAATCTTGCGGCTATTATTGGACTTATTCTGATTAAATTAATCATATATTCCGTTTAAAGCATAATATTCTAGCAAAATAAAGTTAAAAGGGAATTAATGGGAACGAATTATTATATTTATAACTTTACGTAATAGTAACATACAAGTGATATTGGTTTAACGCGTATGTAACAAAAGCAGTTCCAATGTTTATTACAAATATTGCAAATGAATACTCGATGGACATTAGATGTTGAACTGATTAATATATTTAATTATTGTTTTAACTATATTGTGTAATTATTTGTGTAATTTTTTTTTGGTATAAATATTATTTTAAAGGTGATATCGCATCGATATAAAGAAAACATAACTCCTTTGTTATCTTTATCTATTTAGGTTAGGTTGTGTGCGATATATTATAATATATTCTTTTGTTTTTTGTCTTATTTATTACAACAGACTATATCTTATTTATTATTAATACATTATTATCGGTTTGGGTGTGATTGTATTCTTAAGTTATGTACGATATTCACTATATATCAAAAGATTAACTTACTTCGATCCAACCATCGAATCGCAGAGCCGTGCACTTGCGGCGACGCCAGAAGCTCCTTCAGGAATTGCCAGAGATGTATGTGTGTACTGCCGGACTTCGCCTTGCCCCCCGCAGTCGCTGTGCTCACGCTGACTGACTCTGAGTCTTCGTCTGTGAGAAAATATTAATAATATAACCCAATATATCTACACAATAGGGTTTACAATAATAATATATTCTAATATCTATCTGTCTGTGAAGGTTGGTAACCCTATTACGAGGAGACCGCCTAGGTAGACATGTAAACGTTTAGAAATCAACGTGGCTGCAGATACCTAGGTTTATTTAAATCCAAACGACCTTTAGTGTAAAACCCACTGAAAGACACTAAAATGCTTACGGTAAACGCAACTCTTGAGTTTAGTGTCTGGAGTTCTATTTAAAGCAGATTTAATGTGGGAATGAACGCTTCGTTTTATCCCAGTAATGTTAAAACGTTATTTATAGAGTAGCCAAACACAATAATATTTTAAAAGAAATTTATTTTCAAGATTCTTGTCTTAGAAATCGATTGCACGAGTTTTCACATGCGAAAATGTTTGTATGTGCTGAGACGTACATGTTGTGCACTAAGTTTTGATGAAAAGAGGATGGCGATGGCTGATCTTTAATTATCCCATTTGGGTTAAAAGACGTTTAAAACATTGCATGCAAATCAAAAATCTGAACCTTATTTATTTATATAGTAAATATGTGTACTTGAGACAAGAGATCTATAAAGTACTTGTCCAAATATTTAAATATACTAAATGTGAAATAATCGCATATTTTTGAGTATGGTGTGTATTTTTTTTACGAATGATTTCAACAACTTTGTCCAACAATATTGTCTAATAAATGGTCAAAAACTTTATATAATGTGTTTCTACTACACATTGTAAAGTCTATAAAAATAATAACCAGATCAAGAAACACTAAGAAAAACTCATACTCAACGATAAAATCTAGTACAATCAATAATGTGTATGGACGGTCGGATGGCTTACTTGTTTTTTTACAAACTACAACAAGAGAGCGACAAATCTATCTCGAACACATAAGTGACCTTGCATGCCCACTAGTACCAGTTCATAGTTTCTAGGTCACCGGGAAACGACGCAAAAACTGGACTTAACTTACATTGGGTTCGAGCTTAGTGAGTGGATCGACGGAACCACTATGGGATAGGCCTTGATGGATTAAATAACGGATCGTGGCATACTAAGAAGAACGAATCAATATTAGACCAAAACAATTTTACAACCATTCCATAATTTTATTGTTAAATGTCAATTTCTAGTTCTTAAAATCTATTATTTTCTCCACAAACAATTATTACCGCAAACTGCAACTATACAATGAGAATGTTCGTACAATATTGTTCATAATATAAAACCTGAAGTTATTACATAGTCAAATTTATCAAATCTAAGGACATGATTGGGGTTTCGCTTCTCATTAATGTAATCAAGTATTTTACATCGAAGATACACGTTGTCAAAGACATTTCTTATGCGAAGGACAAACACAAAATAATAAGAATGACCGCATTCAGCTTTTAGACAAATTATTCAGTGGAAGATTTAATCACATTGATAAAAGCCGCAACAATCGCAGTTAAATACAAAACTATCGCCTTTGTTTTAAGCGAGACATCAAATGATTTATCAATTATTGTCGTATTGTTAATCTGACATCTAATCTGAGAAATAAGAAAATTTGAAATTTATAACACTCATTATTTGTAGCAATTACTAACTATACTGTATTTTTTTTGCGTTCAGCAGTTGAAACATTCCATCGAGATTATTATTTTTGCTCGTTGCATTTTATCAAGCATCTTTCTTGTTCAGTTCTATCTCGTTATCCTCAAGCCGAGCGTCAGTATAAATCTCTCCATGGCGCGCGCAACGCCCGCGGAATGTTGACAGCTCTAAGCGATAATTGCCGATAGCTGTTTCCTGTGCTACTATCCAACACTCTTTTTCTATAAACTTGCAATCTCGATTCTAAACATGACAAGGATTCTCACTATTTAGCTATCCAATCGCCCTTAATCTTCTAATATATTTAAAAAAATTGATAATCATGTTATTAGTGTTTTCATTAATGACATTGTGATTTGCGTTTAATTAAATACTAAAATATTCTTCTATTATTACTTGCAGATTCTTGATTGCTTCATAAATTATACGTACTAATGAAAAAGATTAGATATAATTCCAATCGTTTTCAAAAAATGCATATTAAGTTTATCTTTCCATCATAATAAGTCTTGTACTGTATATGTAACAGAATGCGCCGTAACCATTCCATCTTTATTTTCAATTCTCTCGTAAAGCATGCTTATAACTGGGACCTATACAGTCGGACATTCATCATTAGGTTGTTTGTCTCTAACGTCGTCCGTATGTGGGTCCGCAGCGTCGACTAACGGTTGATCACAAAATGCATGAGTCTGATGCATCGATGTGCCACATCGCTCGGCCGATGCAGACCGTTGGACGACTGCTTTTTGTTTCCATTTTATTAACAAGGCACATAATTTATAGAGGATATGATAAATCTATAGCAATCATTTAGAAAAGTGAACCTCTTCTGAGATATCTTTTTTGTAAAAGAATAATTGTTCGAGTTTAATGTTCAATTTATTTTCTATATCAACTACAAATTCTGCACGAAACAATTTCACGTCAGTGAGTTGACCGTCTTCAGTTGGATGATTTTCAATGTTGTATTTAAAATAAAGATCGTTTAATCTCTTTAAGTCCAATTAAGAGTTTAAATTATTTTCTAAATAAATTCCGTAACTCAATACACGTTTGTGAAGCATCGATCTAATAAATTATCTTGATTTAACAGCGTTGTCTCAAGGTCGTATAATAAATAGATCGAGTTATAAAAATGCTCAACGAACTTAATAAAACCGTAGTAAGATAAAACAAATGAAACCTTCTTGATCTTATAATGAAATCAAAGATCTTATAGTTTCGTCACATTATGAAATATTGTGATAATCATTTCTATGCATATACAAGTATATGTTATATGTACAACTAGATACAACATACAAGTGAAGCATACATATTTAAATTTTACGATTCATTATCTGTAAATGATGTAAATAAAACGTTTGACAAAACAAATGATAAACTATTATTTTGTCCTTAATCCAATAGACTAATTTAATGTTTTTATCATAGGATCATGTCATAACTTGATTATTCTATAGTAAAGTGCACAACATAAACAATTTCTCTGTCTTTTTTATATTTTCTAAAAAATATTACCGCTTAATCAGAAAATTCTTATGTAACCTTTAAAGTGAGTTATTAAGAGAGTATTACGTATAAGAACTAATTCACATTTCGTGTCGAGCTTCTAAAGAGCAATAGATAAAACTTTATTTCTTTATAATAATTATTATATAAATATTTCTTACCATCGCTCATGTCGTCAGCTGACGGTAGACCAGCTGGGGCAGGCTTGGGCGACGTCTGTTCCTGCTCTGACCAAGGCGCTGGTCTCCAACTCTCATGTCTCGCCGCCTTCCAAATTTCCAGTTGTGCGTACAGTGTACTCCCAGCCTAAGACAATGAAAATATAGAAATTAATTTCGATATGAGTGACTTTTGAGGTGAGTAGTAAAAGCATTTTTACAAATTAATCACAATTGGCGCCAAAGTGCCGATGTTATAAAAGGGTACATCTGCACTGCTAGGCATGGAATCATAATTCGACTACTTTCGCTATCTTCTAACAAAAACATGCAAACTTGATTGATGAGAACCTGATTCATGGTTAATGAGGAAATTAAAATATTGTATTTTCGGAGAAGTAGTTGCTGGTAACCTTATTGACGGTTCTTACAGCTTCATTTCTAGGTCCCTTATGTAATCTAGGGGCCTAGTTGCTGAATTTAGCAGCTATCGGTCTGGGAATTAAAATATTGTTTAAATAAACTACGTACTTAAATTTACTTATATACATCTAATATCTAATCTAATGGTATTCTAACTGAGGAATCTAATCACGTTTTCAGAAACAGCTCTCAAAATTGATGAAAGCTATAAAAACCAGTGAAGGACTTTATCTTGTTTGCAATGTATTGTTTTAAACTGTATAGTTAGTTCGATTTGTATGCAAACAAGTGCGGCAAGCTTGAGTCCACGGACTTTCATCGGCCGGTGAAAGTAGCGAGGCGGTGGCGCGTGCGATGACAATGCTTACCTGCGCATTGGCCGATTAGACCGCTACGAAGTGTCATAGTGGCTCCCGCAAAAACATACAGTCTTCCCCAAGCCAACAAATTTAACTAAATATCTTAAAGATAACTAACCCTTATAAACTATGAAAAAACTTCAGAGAAGCGTCGGTCAACGGTCGTGAAATTGCAATCGGGTGTCATAACGCCCGATTGAAATTAAAGCCCTTTAATGAGTTATCTAATTTATGTCATAACACTCCGTTTTCCTTAACGGATTTCCTTGCGTAGTTACTTTTATGTATGACTGGCGTACGTAAATGTACTACGTAACTGTCTTGCCTAAGCTTTTATGTAATTACAGTGATTGCGAAGGAGGAAGTTATATTATAATAAACCATAATTGTGACTTTTCCCTTAATTTAAATAGCAAATTATAATTTTTCTTAATGGTTTTCTTATTTTTAGTTGACTCATTAACTGATATGATGAAATAGGTTATAATTCGAAAAAAATGTTCAGTAACTCCTGCAAAGCATAAATAGCAATAACTTAAATTGAAAACAATTTAGTGTGATTAAGTAACTAATTACTTCGACAATATTTCATTGTTTATTTTTAAATGTTAACATAACTTTTACTTTTTCATTGTTTTCTTTACTCTTGTTATTCAATAGCTTTCATTGTTATTTACACTCTTTTTTGTTTTATGTTTTGTGTTGCAATCTGTCGCGAGAATTATGTAACTTCAACGCGTTAAACTGTCTAAAGTAATCATTCAAAAAGATATATACATATCTATTTAAAGAATTGAATAAAACTGTTAATAAACACCTACTTTAATCTTTAATGTAATTTCCTCAATTATTCCTTTTTCTTATGGTAGACAACAATTGTCTATTGTCTTTTTAAATTTATCAATTCTTTATTTTATTTCTTACTTTTGGCAAATGCAGTTCAACTTATTTTACAGTTGCTTGCTCGTATTAAAACAGGGATTGTTTATCTTAACATTATAAAGTTCATTTTCTTAACTTTTTAACTTGTTGCTTGCAGTATGGCTTGCAGTAATGTTGCAGTATGGCTTCGATTTTTAGGCCACGTGCTATTTCGGTATAATGCAATACATATCATTATGTCAATGACCCTTGCTCTCTGCAGATATGTAAGATCATTATAATTATTCGCTACGTAGTTAATGATTTCTCTTTACGTTTTGTACATACAATGTTTGCTCTGCCTTATCAGTAGCGCGACAAACTGCGTTTTGATATCGTACGCCCTCAATAGACCCCGGGGTCATTCGATTAGAACAATAAATTGTTCTCCAATGACGCTAATTTTCGTCTTATTTAATTGTCTATAGCTGTATACACATTTATAACAAAGCAAATGTACTAATGTTTGTTCCGAATTAAAATTGACATTTCGTCAATGGATTATAAACAAATTATAATTTACATAATGTATTCCTAAGCATATCTACATTGAAGTGAGAGAAGTACACAAATATATTTACACTGATAAACAGTAAAGGGGCAAAAGGGTGAAATACTATTTTATGAAAAGACGATAGCGTTATTAATTGTTAAAAAGTATTAATCGCAGGCAATAGCTAGCTAAGTCACCGTCGTTTCAGCCAACTGTTATCCACTGGAGAACGAAGGCCTCCCACAAGCTACGCTGCGTCGATCCGTACGTGGCCGCCATTCTAGCACCGTTTGGAGCGGAATGTTCCCTCGCAAGGCGCAGATTAAAAGTTAAGTAATAGAATAAATTTGTTACATACTTGTGGCGCCCTGCGATTGAACTCTTCCTCTGTGAGTGCGACGAGCGCGGCGCCGTCCATTGCGAAGTACTCTGCGGGCACGGGCGCGAGCCTGAAGTGCTGCAGCGTGAACATCACCCACGCCTGCACGTTGTCTGTGCTCCACTGCAACGGGTCTACAGGTACGAGATATATAGGATGTTATTAATTGTGCAATCGATTAAAAATATTTACAATAAGATATAAGAATATAATAAAAATATAATGTTCTCTTGTACAGTACAAGTACAAGCCAGAGTTCATTTATGGTTCACAAGCTGAACCCCACGGTTTCACCCGCCGTGCAATTCAATTTAATCGATGTAGTCCAGCCTAAGCTGACCCCTATATAATATTATTGATCATATAGATTAGAGATGAAGTTATATTGAATATAAAATAATTTAGAGTTTTAGGAGATGAAGTTAGAAAAACAATTTCTTAGTGTTCGCCTAATCTGTGTGAAAAAATTCAATGCTCTAGGCCCAGTACTTGGACTGCACGTTAATGTCATTCAATCAGTCGGTTTATTGTTTTATATATACATATAAAATAGCTAAAGGTAAAATGAATGTAAAACGAGAAAATGTAAAGAAATGTCGATTAAAAATGCTTTAAAAGAGCAAAAAATTATGTACCAGCTTCAAATATAGTTACCGTTCAAACGATTACATAATAAAACGAACGTTGTAAACGAAATTTAAAGTTCTTGTTGACAGTTTTATACCGTTATTTTAATTAAAAGTCAATAATGCTTCGTGGCGGTACAGCGACGACAAAAAACTTATTTGAAATGATATTTTCGATTTAAATGGAGGGTATCCACCGCTACCTCTACAGTGACATGAAGAAAATAAATAAGTTAAAATCATTACAGCTTTAATTTATCATTAACTAAATATCACGAGTCACTCGACATGATCATATCAAAACAAATTATATTTATTTATTCCTGTTTTTCTTAAATTTTAATGCAATTTAAGATAATTTAATACTCATTCAAATCAAGCAGGTCAACTCACTTTTAGAGCAGTTGTACAACACAACGCATACAAACTAATATATTATACACATATACATATATAAAAAGATTACTAGAGTCTTTTCCAATTAATTAGATTTTTTTAATACAATAAGGTGGCAAAAAAGCTGTTTACCTGATACTAAGCCACCGCTACACATACATCTACAACAAGCTAATGAGCTGGAGATGAGCAGAATAGATAGTAATTGCAATCTCTTCACACTTTTCACCGATTTTGTTAAATTTCAGATATGACAGGGACTAAGCCTGTCATCTTTTTAGTACACAAGAATCCAAACAAAAGAAACTCAAGCGTATTGAGTATCAAAACAACTGCTAACCAGTAAACACGCTTGACCATCTTATCTATTACTTCCACTATATGTACCTATGCACATATTACTGTCAGCTATGGAATTATTTTGTTGACGATCACAATAAGCTTATCACCATCACAAATGAATGAGGAATATCTGGTATCACTACCAGATTAATAGTGAAAATTATACGTCATTGTACAATGTACAGTCGTGTACAAAAAGATTTGAACAGACGAAGTGTGAAATATTTACAACGAACAGCGCCCGCGGTTTCATCCGCCGTGCAATTTAACTGATATGTGACCAGCCTAATTTGAACCCTATTCTATGGTTTATTATATAGATCTGAGGTCAACTTACATTGGATATTTCTCTATACAAGGTTTCATCCCATAGTTAAGGAATGAGTTCAGAAATATCCAAAACAAATATACAAAACTCAGTTCAAATTTTCAAGTATCTAGACCCAGTAGTTTGGGCTGTGCGTTGATATGTCAGTCAGTCAGTCCGCTTCTTCTGTTATATACCTATGTATTTATATAGAGTAACGTCATGGATCATCGCTAAATTTATATCTGAATATCTTACGCAACCACACGAATAAGAAGTTCTGAGAAACATATCTAAAATAGTTATGTA
>JWHW01034946.1:266051-292120 GCA_000931545.1 Papilio glaucus | reverse complement strand
GCCGACCGCAAGAGAATGTGATCTCTGGGCTCCTCGATTTCTAATTTAGGCGTGATATATGTCGACTGCTGGACACTTTCTTGTAATATTTGATTCTCTTTTAGTAATTCCTCGATATCTATGTATTCTTCGTGGTGCGAAACCGGTGATGAGTACTGATGATAGCTGCTGTACGAAACGCAGGATCCTGAAGGTGAGAGGGGGTATGGAGACGCAAATTCTGGTACAGAGAGTCTGTTCGGTTCCTCCTTGATGTAAACAGGAGGGGAGTATTGGAGGGAATTATAAGGGGAGGGCGGTTGCAACGCCACCGTGGGAATCGATCCTTCGTCGGACGAAGGAGATGGAGTGGGATAACCTTCGAAATCGTAGAGTCGCTCCAAGAAGCTGTTGTTATCCTCTGGATAAGGAGGCGGGGGCTTCACGTGTGGATTGGGTGGAGAGTGCAACATCGGTTCTGGGGGAGAGGCGGCGCCTAGAATGCGCAGGAGATGATGAAGGTCAGCGGGTGAGGCGGGGACTGTCCTCTCTCCCTGAGAGGCCGACGGCGGGCTGCACCCAGACCGCGGGACCGTCTGTGGCATCTGTGAACAATCAATAAATACTTTAATGATCAAAAACCTATGACGCATTATCCAATAGACAGATTTGAAGAATTATAGGTACAATATGTAAGTTCGACGCGAACTTACGTCACGGCGAACCATTTGACGTGTAGCCAGATGTCTCAAACATAACATTCTCTTCAGTTTCATGGCTTGTTTATTTATCTAAACGTCAAAGAAATCTAAATTTAGTCGTGACTAATAAATTTGACTAGAATTCTAACTAAGCCGCTTAATAGAACGAGATCGAGACGGTGTAGAAGTATGTAAATCAAATTATTAATATTTTTATTCAGCGTAGAATGCCAGTCCGTGAGAAAAAATTGTAAATTACTTTTGGATGATTTATAATACTGTGAAAGATGCGAACTTATTAATCTTATCATGATGATGATTGATGAACTTATCACTGGTGTAATTTGCTTAATGTCTGTGAATAATTTATTTTCTAATTGGCACGTACTCTGAGCAACGCGAGGCCCATTGCAGCGCATCTGCCATACTGACTAATAAACAGTGCATTTTCTGCGGCGAAAATCTAACGAGTTCAGGTTCGACCGGTCGGTTGAGATAATCAAATGTGGACAAAAGTGTTCTTGTTTGCTGATACATTTTTTGCGCCTTAGAACAATGTGTTTAGTTCCCACGTAACTTCTCAACGTAATTACGATCGTATTAATAGCAAGAAGATTCCTGAGAACGCTGGTACTGGAAAAGTCCCATCAGATATGAATAACGAGTAATAGTTTATTTTAAAAAAATGTTTGTATTGTTATTAGTCCTAAAATCGTCAAACTAACACTCCGGGGAAGAATACAAATCTAAGGACACCTCACTCTTCAAATTCGTTAAACCATTTGGGTTTCATGAGGTCACAATGTAAGGGATGAGTGTCCATACATTAGCTTCTGGTCAGACGGGTAAAAATAGATCATAACTATACATCCATTTCATACAATAAATCCAGGAAAAGAATAATGATTTATGAATTTAAGACAAATTTCTCTTCCTCTATTGAAATTTTGCCTAAATACACTTTTTTTTAAAGGCATTACCTACAAGAAAGGCAATAATAAATCAGGCAATGGACGATACAAGATTTTACAGTAGTGAGCAAACAGGACTTTAACACAAGCCGTATGAGTTTCGACCCGGGCCCCGAGTTAACAAAATTAATTCGCAACCATTTTCTTTAAAATCAAGAATGTATACGGACGGACAAATTTATTGTTATACAGGGATATAATTATAATTAACAACAACAAATACCACCCAAACTCAGAAGTACCACGGTTTAATTTGAGCAATTTGTTTCATAGTAAGGCATCGAATCAGAACGGTCAAATTAAAACCCTGAACGCATGACAACGTGACCATTTAAAACGATTTAATTACATTAAAACGTATCCTATTTTAGTTACAAGTTTATTATTTTAAACAGACAGCATCCTGTCTGCGCTTTAGTCCACTTAGTAGTAGGTAATATTTTTTTTTGGTCGCAGCTATTTGACAGGCCAAGATATAGAAGCTGCGTGCGTTTGAATAAATGAATAAATCTGCTCAAATATGCCGAAGCTATCCGAAGTATGCGGAAATGTCGAATCCTTTGAAAAATATACGAATATTGTTTGCACCGATCATTTTAGAGCATCGAGCCATGATGTCATTATATTGTTGACGCGCGTTTTCTAAATCAAATGTGTCAATTTTACAACACGGTCAAGTTAATATCAGAAGTAACGAATCTAGGAGACATCGTATTAAAACCAAAAAATCTCAAAAATCTCATCGCTGAAATATTAAAAGCCTTACAAAATGTAGCACGGTTATGTATATAATACTGTTTCAGAGCAAAATATGCTAAGGATTCAATTAGACTTGTTTGGCTGGTATATAGTAGCTCGTTAATATTGATAATAAATGCATGCATCGTCGACTATATCTACAAATTTTGTTATTATGGTTCAAAGAGATATAGTATATATACATATAGAGCATGCAAAATAAAAATCCGCGATCTCTATCATGGTCACGGGCGTATATGTAAAGTATCAGTGAAGCGTGAGTCATATGTTTTATTTATAACTAACATTTTTTTTAAATTGATATTAATATTTAATGGATTTTATTTAATTGATGTTAATATTTTATGTCGATAAGCCATAATAAATCGAAGGCATGCACCGCGTGACCGGTCGAAACGGCCGCTGTTACAATTTCAACGAGGCCTTGGGTTTTTTTCATCGCATACAGCCCGTGCTTTAGCTGCGCACGAAACCCGAGATCAATGTATTCCGCCTTAGATCGCTAGATTTTTTCAGCCGAACCGAGTCTGCGCTTACGGTACCCTCAAATGACCATTAATAGTATGTTTTTTGTTATTTCGTGGAACGATTGAACCTAAAATTTAATCGCAGATAAGAATCAAGTCTTTTATAAAAAAATTGCTCTTCCAATCAGATAGTTTTAATGTTATTATACAAGGATTTTTATTACCTCCACATTTTTGTTTAAATATGCTCTCTAATCAAATTGATTATTGAATTAAAACTCCTGTTTACACACACATGCGAGTCACGTGTAACAAACAGACATTGGAGGCGATTTTTTTGTATAATTCAACAATAACCACACGAGTCTCGTTAGATGCTAGATGTCTCCAGCAGATTAACTTAAATTGCCCATTAGTCTGAGTACACCGTACTTCAAAGTAATTTATGTCATCCACTTTACAATGCAGGCTAAAGAAAACTCTACGAAACAGACTTAAAGACCTTATTTGCCTGAAGCGATAAAGGGTGTATTATTGTAATTCTTTGTAGACTGTATCCTCCTTACTCTCTTTAAGGCACTTAGGCCAACATCAGTGAGTAATAAAAACGTGTTCTGTGTTTATAACATATCGTACACATATAAATAATATTATATTCAAAACATTGCACATATTTCATACATAAAAGTAATAAGGTTTATCTTTTTACTTTATTTTTTATTTATTTCAGATATATATAAAGCCAAGTTCAAACGAGCGTTAGTGGCGTCATAACTTCGGTCAAATATTATCTAACCTCAACAACTGAACTCACATGCAGCCGCCAAACTGTATCCATTTCGAATGTCACAATACAAATATAAATCCGCACTCACACGTTCGCTATCGTCAGCTGAGACGGGGTTGATGCACCTTTGACGTCGCGTCCATGATCTATCGAGGTTATGTTTGCGCCGGCGCGGGAAATATATTAAAAATTCGTCTGTTTTATTACGCGAGGGTTTATGTTTTTTGGCCCATGTTAGCGCGTGTGCGCCGTGAGTAGATCACGCTGCCACTGAGCTCGCTGGCCGCGAGTTGAGCCTTTGACTCAATGAACGCCTGCGTCACATCGGGAAGTACGCCGCTACGAAACCAATATCAAATCTTAATAGAGCCTGCATCCACTACGATATGCTACGCCATACGTCACGCCAATCAATTGTGTTCCCTTGACGTCTGTGTAAATACAAATTCATATCTAATTAGTTAATTTAATTTCAAACTGAACCTTAGTTTTAATTTGAGAACGATGTTTATTTATAGATCTTGCCCTTGGAATTTAACGAATTACTTTTTCTCCTTAGGATTTGTTGTTATCTGTTAATAATTCATATGGGTTTTATGTTTTTTTTACATACAACCTTCAGCTACATATGTAGCTGAAGGTTGTATGACAAAGTATAAACAAAAATCCAAAAATAATACCGACAGAACAGTCAATTATTTTGAATTTATTTATATCGTAGGATGTATTTTTTTGCTTGAGTGCATTGTCAAATCACTAATTTATTGAAAAGACTGGACGATGCTACCAACAAGAAAAGAGTTCACAATGCAACCTTCTCATCCTGAAGTCGATTGTTTCTTAATCAATAAGAGTAAACACGTGTACACAGAAGAGATACTGGCGGAATTCCATGGAGATAGAAGAGAACGGTAGTTCTACAAGAATTGTAAATTAGCGCGTGATTATTACCACGAGAGATGAGTGCCGATCGGCTAATTACGAAACCTGATAGAAGGGATGCGCCCGACCAATAACAGTCCTCGCGACATTCGACTATCTCGGCAACGGTCTTTGATCACACTGATAAAACAAGACAAACAATTCCCAAAGAAGATTGGCGTCAGTACCTACACGATTTTCCATTATGATAAATTTCTTTTCATTTCAAACCAAACAACCTGATGTTTATAAAGATACTAAACAAACTAGAAAAAGCTGCAATTGATTTTTGCTTTTATAGTAAATTATACAGTAGGGTGACATTTTGCCAAATTATTATTTAAGATAACTAAATCCGCGTTATTTTTTATGCAATAATAAGTAAGACTACTCTCCCTAAATTAAATTAAGGTTGCATTTTGTTCACTTAGCAATGACGTCAATAGAACAAGCCCGACTTCCTCACTTCATTCATGGTCTAATTATAAACTTACGTATAGTTACAACACAATCAAACTATTCGTGTAGACATACACACACAAGCCACCGCCATACACTAGCGACGCCTTAGTATGTGGGAAAAAACTTTGGTTCGTGATATAATTGTTTATATACACAGCCGGCAACAAGATATGACAAACGGCTGTTAAAATGTGCAAACTAAAGTCGACTTAATTGCCACACAATAGAGGCGAAATATGTTTAAATATTATGGTGATATCCATTCAATTTCATTGTCCATTGTACACTTAAACATCAGTTCTAAGAATTAGCTTAGTGCGTAACGTTCAATAACTAAACATGTTTTATTAAACAGATAATGTGACGTCTATATTAGAATAATTTTCCTTGACAACTACCTAGTTATTGGATAGATAGTAAATTTAAACTCTTCAGTTAAAGACAAGAGATGATGTATAGTAATTTTCTATTCGTTGAATAGTAATATATACGATATAATCTTCTTTTCTACAACCTTGATTGTATTTCAGGAAGTTAGGAAGTGGAAGGCGTTTAAAAAAGTATTGTGTCACGAAAAAGGAATTAAATTGTGAAAACCCTAATGAATTGCATATTTAACAAGCTTATTTTACTTGCCATGACTCAATTTAGAAATCCCTAGTGTTACAACTAACCATGACGAATGCAAAACGAAATTGTCAGACCATAACAAAATGTTCGGTGCAGTCGTCACAACGCCCAGTCGACGAGGTGTACACGTTGCGGTTGTCCCATACTTTAGACATCGACGAGTTTGCGTTGTAAGCTTATTGAAGTGAAAACTTAATAAGCCACGATTTAGATATTTAGTACGGGAAAATCTTATAGGTTCGCGTGAACAGCATGCGACACGGCATCAACAAGCTTATTTGAAATTGGTACACTTTCGATGAACTTTTTTTAATTTATTTTTCTTTTATTCAATTTTGAATTTTCTGGTTAAGATGCAAGGGTTTATTTCTGTTGATTATTTATGTTTTTTTGAACTATTGTCGCGCCGTCTCACCTGTTTTGAGTTTTAACTTGTTGGCAGACCGCCAGTGTTTTTAACTAAAATAACATTTTAAAATAAAGAACTGACACCAATTAAAGAAAGTTATTAAATTGTCAAATGATGAGACGAGCGAAAAGTTCCGCTGAAAGTAGCTTGTCAATTTTATGATACAAAACCTCGAGCGAGTCACCTTGAGACATAAAGTGCTATAATCAAGAGAAACTCGTTCACATTTGTACATTAACTCGACGTTTAACACTTGATGAAACTGTATGCGGTATTGTAAGTGATAGAGCTCTCAAGAACAACATGTGTTACACGAATGGGCCCGGTAAAATACCAAGACCTCACAGAAGACAGGTTTAAAGTAGAAATATTCTGCATTTCGTTTGATGAGTGAAGTTTCGGATGCCTAATTCTAGTCCTTTTCCCTTTCCTGTCCTTTTCTAATAAAAAAATAATGGGAAAGGAAGAGGATTTGACGGAAAAGGGGTTGAATAGGAAAAGGAAATATTATTTTTTTTGTGTATCCCCTTCTATCCATTAAAGGTAGGCAACACATTAGCTATGGGTAGTCACTAATGGTGAACCGCTTGCTCTTTTTCCACCTTCTCCTAAAAAAAAAACTAAACACGCATAAAAATGTTATAAATTAGTAGAAAAGTTGAGATAACTTAAAACTATTTTCATTCTAACTTAATTCAATTTCCGAATATAAATATACGTATATGTACTTATTTTAAAATAAATATTGCATATATTTTTTATTACGAAATAAACATTTGACATAAATGAAAACTGTTTGGACTATAATTTTATACCATATTACTCATTTACTTTTTCTCTCATTCTTTCCAGTACTTATCTATTGTATACAAATGGGCCATACAATGTAAATTCATATACATTTTCATTCCATAAAGTGTATGTGCACGTGAAGAATAATAAGTAGTTATTACGTGTGCGACTTGCACTGCACTTATGTAAGCGGGAATGCCGACTGACTAAGATATCGTCTATACCATTACCGATATCCATTCATAACTAACGCCCGCGCACGTCTGTCATAGTATGCAAAAAATAATTAGACCTTGGGGTTTTTAATAACGCGCTATTTCTAGCACGCTGTATATTTTTCGACGGTGTGCGTAGTGAGTAGATAATTCGTAGCTCTAATGAGTTTCAAGACTATGAAGGTTTGTTTATGAAAATAATTTTTCGAGATTTATATAGGTTAAACGATTACAATATTCAGTACCGCGTGTACTAATGGCGAACTGCGAAAAACTGATGAAACCGTATAAAGCAAATGGAACATTTGAAAACGGAATTTTTGGTTTTACGTGCAAAATATCACTTGCTTTTGTCTATAATTGTTATGGTAGTCTCATAATTTTTTTTCCTTAAAGTATTAACAATCAAATTCATTATAAATTTTGACAACTTGGTGAACGTAGTCAAGGTCCGTGTCGTGGTATACTTACGTAGAAAAGTTATGGTAAGTAGCATCTTGAAAAGTTTCTATATCAGTATTTAATGTAGAAAAGTACCATAAAAATGCTTTGCAGTGGCTTTACGGTCAATAACATTCAGAGATTGTACGATGGTATAATCGAAAATATACGTATTTTTATTAATTATATAATTTGTAAATGTAATGTAAACCCACCTGCAAATAAATGTTTTGATCCAATATATTCCATGTTTGATAATACATCACTATTACTATTAATATATAAAAAAATATTTATAAAAAATACTACAATGAATGTTTTCATGTATCACTTCAAATCGATAAGGCAAAAATGTCACTTTTTTAATATCTTTTACTTTTATCACAATGAAGCAAACACTTATCACCGGCCAAGTTATCTTTGTGAACAAAGTTCATGAGTAGAGATAAGATTATTTAGAATTTAAATGCATTATATGTTAAAATTTAAAGCAAACGAATACTAAATGGATTTAATACAAACGTTTCTGAACTGAATGCAGAGTAAGAGAAGAAAATTGTTTTAAGGATTAAAATATACTGATGAAAATTAGGTTCATATTTATAATTGAAAATGTTAAAAATATGTCAAGAAATGTCTCATGGAAACGTCTTGCCAACTGAGAAAGACGATGTGATTTTACTGACATATCCTTTCTAAGTACTACAAATATTGTGGTCACCTTTGACAGAATAAAGAGGAATGCCAACATTTTCCCACATAAAAATTAATAACATTCAATAATTACATATAACTCCAAATAAAGAACTCAAATTCTGCTAATATATTTTAAAAAGAAATAAATGCTTTTTGTTAGCGTGATGGAAAACGTCGCGATCTAAGGTCAATTTACAAGTATTGCAATGCAATTTTTTAATATTTTATCAACTTTATTTGATGCCTTTAATAACACTTTGGCGCCAAGTTGAGTCGCGCAAGATGGAAACCGGTCGCCAAGGCCTTTGGGTTTCCCGCTCGAACGCTGTCAAACAAGATGGCGGATAATGTGCACACATGCACGTATACCTTTGTAGATTCGCGCACGTAATTGTGTGTTGTCACACAAAGGAATAAAGCTCATATTTGATTGCATACACGTGATAGTGTACGCTTTACATTTTTTTAAGATATATATGTGTAACTTGTTTAAAATGTTGTTTTATTATCATTTTAGTTTTATATGGCTTCACTTAATATTTTGAACAGCACTTTTATGAAATGGAATGAAACAGAAATATCAATAACGAAACTTTTATCATTCTTTTAGCATTTAGGTATTTATTATTTCAACGAAATTTGATAGAAAATGATATATAACGATAAATTTATAGATTAAACATCGTACAAAGAAGTAAGCTATTTGAATATAAATTATTGAAAACTATTTAAAGGCTGTGTGATAAAGTCACACGTCTTATTTATTTAAATTTTAGGTTAAATTATATTTTTTGAATTCTAATTAAATTAAAAAAAGATTATTTACGACATCTACGTCTATAATTATAAATTAATTGGAAGAAAGAGATAAAAAGTGTTTACATACTGACACAAATATCGTTTGAAAATTTACAGTTTCATAACACATGATAGGAATATAGTACAGATTAGACATTAAACAGATTTTTATTTGCCTTTTAAAAGATATTTCAATGTTTAATTTAATACGTAAGAAGGCATCAACATTTTTAAAATATATCTCACTTAAGATATTTTCTTAAGTATAACGATTTTTTTAAATATTTATACCCTTTGACGAGAATTTTAAGCATACCTTATAAAACTATAGTATTGCTAAATTGGTAAGTTGCCATCGCTAAATTTACGAAGCGATGAATTATAACAGTTATATAAAAAGTGTCATTACAAAAATGAATTTATTCCGAGGGAAATAGGGTTTAAATTTATTTGCAGGCGAAGTAAGGAGTGCTAGAGTATCGTGAAATTATTTTGGTATAAAGATATTGACCGATCGGTCACGGGGCAGATACTAGTTAATTAATTATTACTCCTTTGATACCCATCAATTATTTAATTCATTTAAATACTTTTATATTGGCTATGCCGAGTGTAAATTTAAAGCCAAATTTATTGGTACCGATTTATCACTTTTATAAATATTTCTACTAATGATTTGGGAATACCGAATAACATTAACCTTACAGTTGTCTGCTTGTTTAATAATTAATAATCAAACGAATGATTCCAAGATCTTTCTTCGATATAAACTTAATAATATTTATTACATAGAATCGAACATTTGTAAATATGGCTTTTATTGCGTGCGACAGATTAAATATAATTGTTTATGTATGTTCGAAAATCCTGATATGTTCTGTTTAAAGATGGTGAGAAAATCATACTATATTTAATTTAAAACTCCATAAACATTTAAAATTGCTTTTATAGTAATTTACTTTGTAGATAATTCCAAATGGGAGCCTTGAATTTGACTGATTAATTTAAATTTTAACGATTTTCTCAATGCAATTTCTCTCAGGAAGTTGTTCAGCTTGGATCCATATTTTGGCCACGTAAAGATTTGACTATAGGGTCTTCAAATGGAAGAATTGGTCAGTAAGTTCGGACAGATTTAATAGAACTTATACTTCAGAAGGCACGGAAGAAATTTTATTAAAGCTCGCATGGTTGATTACATTTGCGTCATTCTTTTGCGTACAAATCCAGTGCAATAATATTAGTGATATCTGCCGCACTTACATGATAAGCTCAGCTGATATATCGTATAGCCACAAAAAGAAGCAGAGTGGATACTGCTAAATCATCTATATAGAATGGGTCAAACAGTTTTTGCTTATTTATAAATGCGAAAGTTTGGAGGGATGGATGTTTGTTACTCTTTCTCGCCGAAACTGCTGAACGAAACTGGATGAAATTTAGCACAGAGATAGATTGTAGTCTGGAATGGCACATAGGCTAGATTCTATCCCGGAAAAATGTACGGTTCTCGTGGGATATATTTGATTTTCTTTGTCACAGATGTATATATATTATTAGAGGAAAGATAGTATTTTTGTGTGTTTGTACGTTGTACGTGTGTAATAAACAACGTGACCGATTTCAAAATTTCTTTCACCATTAGAATGCTACATTACTAGAAAAATGTAGGGGAAAACGATTGCGAGCGATGCCGCCGGCAATAGCTAGCATGTAATTAAGTTAGAAAAAACAACGACTAAGATAATTCGAAAAAATTATCTGTGGATAGACGATAATATATACATAAATATGATATGATATATATAAATATGATACGTTATTTAATAGCGATCATTGTAATTATTTCAATGTATCACCTGGCAACATCGACGTACATAAAACAAAACAATGAATAAACTTAATGTATTCAAAATGAATGACATTTAGCGACAAGGCCATAATATAACTATTGGTAACATAACAACAGTCGATGACGCAAGTACTGCCCGTTTCCCTTTCACCCGAGCGATTGGTCTGCTTGTTATTAAACATAATCTGTGGGCTGAGAAGCCGGTATTACGGGTGTGTTTGCACCGGCATTGCACTGGTTCAAGTACTAATTAATATATTCGAATTATTACGCGGATTCTGGGTTTCCCTTTGTGCATAGATAATATCGATTATGACCTAAATACCGTTTTCAATTAATTAGAATTGAAGGACGGATCTTTGTGAACCTTTCATGTTTACGTTTACATTTATTAAAATCGAGACCAGAGTTGATTTCTTGTGAAATAACTTTATACGCTCTTTTGCGAATGTGATAAGTGAAAAAAAACAACAAATCTGTTGCAGGTGCGTTGCCTACTTTTAATGGCCAGAGGAGGGGACAGACAGGGAATAGGATTTTCCAGTTAATCCCCTCCCTGTCCAATCCTCTGCCTTTTCCATCCTATCCTTATGAGCAAAGGGTGGGAAAGGGAAGAAGAGTGAAATTATGCCTCCAGAACCCCACTCATCAGACGAAACGCAGAGAACTTCTACTTCACGCCTGTTTTCTGTGAGGTCGTGGTATTTCACCGGTCGAGCCGGCCCATTCGTGCAACATATATTGTTGTTGTGGGCTCTGTTAAACTGTTATATAATTTTTGAACTATTGTCGCACCTGTTTTGAGTTTTCACTATAGTCGGCAGTACTTATGACTGCCTGGGTTTTTTTTAATTCCTTTAACTATATGTTAACATTTAACAAAAAAAATACTGTCGGTTTAATTCCGATAAGTCACTATAGCATTTCGAAGTATAAAAACTCTGGTAAAACCCCTTTTTTGTTCCTAATTAGCACTTACTTGTCACATAAACATGTTAGTCGCTATCGAATTGTACTAAATAGGTTTTCTTGAAAAAAAAAACTCGTTGAAATGACTTTTATACGTGAGCGACGTCTGGACAAACAAAAAATGTTATGCAAGCAAATTATTTAAATCGCCATCTTTGTTTGAAAATTCAGACTTATTATTTGTTTCTTGTTATTAATTAATTAATTAGTTATCTTAATTGTATTAAATAATATAACTACTATCGGGTTATGATTAAGAATAGTTTGTTCCAAATCACGTATAAAAGTTTGTAAAGAAATAAACGTCACTTACCATACATGGCGGCCATTACAATTTTTATACTTTCATAGGAAATGGAAGTTTTTGGAAATTATGAGATAAAATGAAAATGAAATGGAAAATGTGAAAATATTTTAGGATCAACAAATTTTAGCGTAAAAGGTTTTACTTTGTTTACAAACTTTACATCTTGAGTTGGAACAAACTATAAGTATGTTGGCTACATGCATAAAATGTAAAGATGAAATAGATTAGGCAATTACAAAAGGCACGCCGTAAATGTGACCTAACGATGCCACATTTAGGACTAACCGCAGACAGTCGCAAGTGAAGTACGTACCTTTTTAAGACACTATTAAAAATGTTAAATCTTAGATAGGTTACAGACAAAGTATATTAACTGTTTTATATTAGAATAGATTAAATATAAATGGTTACAAGTACCTTCATTTTTATTAGTTTAGCAAACTCGGCTATCATGCTACAGTTGAACATAATTTAATAAAAAAGTAGTCAGTAAGAGGTACTTAGAACTGGACTTTGAGGTCGCTTTATTCATGGGCTATTAATTTTTATGTCTGTGGTACACGGGCACAGGTAAGTGATAAATCATCATCTAGGATCAACTTACAGGTTTGATTTGTACCAAACCCTCTTTCAATCTGTAAGTAACATACTTACATTAATTAAAGTTGAATTAAGTTATTTTTTATATTCATACACAACTAGGTTGAGGAATTGTAAAAGCAAAAAAATTAATGGAGCTATAGGTTTTAATGTTTTGTAATTAGTATAGATGGCGCCACAAGTTTTGTACAAACTGAAAGTTCATAAACAATGAAATAACCTCAAAGACAGAAGCAATATTCGAAGGTGACTCATGCAATTATGAAATTGGTCTGTCCCTAACAGGAAAATTCTAAAGAATCGCTCTATTGCCGAGTTTCGGTCAGTCCAAGTTGAGAAACATTGTGACTCAGCCGGTGATAATTACGTTGAATAGTGTGTGGCAACGACGGAATTTCATTTTACAACGTTCTTACTTCGCTTTTATTATTATGTATAATTGTTGGAATCGCATTTTGATGTAAAATAAAAGTAAATTGTTAAATATCGCCACACCGCGAATATTCTTTATGGTATTTGAACTTTTTGGCTCAAAGTTTATAAAAAGAATCAAACTTTAACCAGTCTATTTTAAAATACTTACCCTTTCTGTTAATAAGACATTTAAGAACAAAAACGATCTTGGATTTTGAATGCTACGTGACACGACTTATTTTAATTTACTTGTAATTTGACTTAATTATACAAATAATATTATAAAGAGAAAAAATTTGATTGTTTTTTTGTTTGTTCCGAATAAACTCAAAAACTACTACCGATTTTATTTTATTTTTTTTTGTTATTTATCTACCAAAGCGAAGCGGGCAGGATTGTGGATGTGAGACAAATTTTAAAATTAAATATATTATTAAATAAATTAAAAATAAAATTTTATGTTCTAAACAAATTAATATTAAAGTTTTTGTGATTTTTTTTCTTCGCTAATAGGTAATAATCAAAACTTAAATGAATACACGTTAAATTTAACACTATCTGATTTGACCTCTACAGGGGTGGAGTCGGTCAACCTTATTTACATTAATGTGACACAGAAATGTGTCAGCTTTATGTAAATACGCCGCAGCTCTTAGAATATCTAATAAGCGATTCGTTCAATAGTATGTGGTTTCGATCGAACCAATAGTTTAAGTTAATTTATTTTTTATTAATTTTTCGTAAAAAAAAGTTGACCGCTTTGGCTTAAATAAAAGCACGGTTTTAAAGTAAGCAGTTTTTAAATAAAAAATGACTAAAATTATTGAATGTTCAATTATAGAAAATTTGGTTTTGGTCCAGAATTCTTTTGTTAATGAACTTTGACGTTCCCTAAGAATAGATACGAAACATATAAACTTTATTAGGATATGCATGCATTACGCATTATATAGTTAAGTTAAGCGCTCGCTATGTCAGACTTAAGTCAACTATGTTGATGGCGTAATAAATAATTAATTAATATATCTGTAAACGATATGATTGAGAGATATACCCGGTGGAAAAGAAAAGCCTTAAAATATTTCTTTGTGTAATTAAAAAAACAGTTTAAGCAATATTTTACGAGGTAACATATCGATTATTAAAGTTAAAACTGTTAAAACTTGTAAGTGAAGTGGAAGTCGCAAGATTGTGTAATATGGCAAAAAAGATATTCGATAGAGGCGCCTCCCACTAATTTGTTTCTTTATCATAAAATAAACACTCTCTAAAAGTTTGAGATCTCAGGTAAGGTAACACTATCACATTTAAAATTAATTCGGAAAAAAAACAATTAATATATCTACCACACACACTACGTAAGCTACTAGAACGGTTGTCATGACGACATGTGCATAGTGGCACACGAGAGCGTCGCTGAATCACGTAACTTAACAAAGTTCGTCCTCGACCTACATGCACTAAGTGAAATTCGGAGCGCGAATAATCAACTTATTCTCACCGCACATTCTCAGAATACGATTACGAAATTTAGTTTATCGAAAGTGTTCGTCGACAAATATTCGTTACACATTTTGAAATTTATTTATGTTCAACACACAGAAATCGTTTAAAAAATTACAGGTGATAAGAGGATCACTTGCAGTAATCAAACAGTGCTAAAAATAATCTTACATAGTACTATAAGAACCTAAACGTACCAGTAGTGAGTTTTTCCATATAGTGGAAACAAACTTAAAATAAAAAAGGAAGTCAGCTAGTAATTCAGACTCGACGACCCTGCTTATTTATAAGATATGCAAAGAATCGACAGTAGCTTTTTATTACCTAAAAATAATTTCAAATGCTAGGGAACCACTTCGAACAGGTCAAGAACATAAATGTCATGAAGACCTAACTACTAAATAATAAACCTGTTCGTCGAGCTTTTATGTTTTAAAAGAAAACATTTAATATCTTAGGTCTAGACGGTATAATAACAGCTCAGGAATTTGTCTGAAGGCAAAACGGGCGTGTCGAAATAAACATTTTTAGCTATTTTATTACAAACATTGCATACTTGCAACCAAGCCGGCATTTACAATACATGATAGCTCCAATACATGAACATTAAAAAATATTATTTTACAAGCATTAGTTTTGATTATTAAAAAAGAATTATGTTAACAAAAAAAAGGTTAGCAAAGTGGGATGACAACATTACACGGTAAGAGGAAACGCGGCAATAATGACGCTGACAGAGTGGGACAACTAGGGCTGACACATTCTCATCTGCGACAAAGTACACGGCAATTATCGTGTAAACTGTTATGACGAGCTCCCTGTACGGTCAGGAATATTTCAAGCACGAGAACGACATGAAGAGCGTCCATAGAAATGTTAAATATTGACGGAAACAATTTTATCGTTGGCGCAATGTTGTTGGTGTACGTTGTAAAGCTTATTTTACACATGTACATGGAGAAATCTCCGAAACTCTCGACTAAATTCGAAAGGTAGTGCATTGTTTAAGATCTATTACTCGACGTGTATTTGAAAACGCTGTATTTCTTTGCCTTTTTTCGCTTAAAGTGTATTCATATAAATATAAAACAGACTAATATGTAAATACTAATAAAAAAATTAAATTTGACTCCTTAATTACCTTTTATCATATCAAAATTGACGCAAATAAAAGACAGCGCTGGGGCTCATAGTGAACCATAGTTCTTATAGTGTAATAATATTAGGGCCAATTTAATGTAACTTGATGAGGGAAAATATGTTGTCAAAATTCATTCATATATTTTCACATGTCAAATAATAAACAAAACACATATATCAGAAGTGAGATGAGTTGAGAGGCGGAGACGAACAATTAGAAATACATTATCAGCTTTTAGCAAACTGACGTCTGCCATAAACATGACATGGTTCATTTTCAATAGCTGTCAATCACCTGTTCACATGAGTTAACTGATTTTTTGTCTCGTCCAAATCAGTTAACAGTAAAATAACATATATTTCTTTTTAAATTACATAAAATTAACATAAATAATAGACTATTAAGCTAAAATAATGCAATGTAAGAAACGAAAGATGTTAATATATTAGATTAGTAAGCGATAAGATATGGTCACCCCGGTAAAATAAAATTAAAAAAATTCGCCGACAAAAATGTAAACCAAACAAATAACGTAAAAAAGCAACACTGCTAAAATATATAGTATACCAGTGAACCCAGTAGACGTTGTCTTGCTATTAGCGGGTATTAGCTATAAAGATATAACTAACTTGATATTGGGTAAATTTTAATATTGCATGATAATAATAAAAAATATATGTAGACGTCCGTTTTTTTTTCACCGGACGTCGGACCGTGTTTTTTCCCAGATTTTTGGCGATGAATGATATATATAATTAATGTGTGTCCGCACCGGATACCGATCCGGCCACCAATTTACACCGAATGCATTGCAGCTTTGCAGCGCGACGGACACCGGTCCGGCGTAAAAAAGGAACGGTCGCCCACGCCAGTGTATTGGTATGTGTAGAAGCTGCCGGATGTATCGTCCGTTTTTTGAAATTCGAGTGCCGTCTATCTACGTTTTTATGTATTAAGTTGATATTTATTACTAGAATCAATACATTGACGATGTAAATTATAATATAAAGTCATTACATCTATCTATCTATTATTATCATTGTCCATTTTTTTATTTTTACTTGTTTATCGTGTCACAAGTACCAACTCGACAACTGATTATTTTAACCTTATCATTGTAGTAAAACTTGAAATTTATTGTCTGCAAATTTTTATTACGTACATTACGATCGGAGGCCAATATAAAAACCTGAAAAATTATAATTGTAACGCAATAAAATTAAAATGTACGATCTTGTTTATTGTATTAATATGCCTGTGAATTTTAAACTGTAAGATGGTATTACAAAAACTTGGGCTATTTGTAATGAATGTATACAATAATTTGTTGTTTCTGATAGCTTACAAGCCATGAAAACAACACCTTATGATGATTTCAGTAAAGTTTATTTCGTAAGCTCTTTACAAGAGTGGAAGGAGGTTTTTATTCTATTATAATCATCTTACAAGCGACCTTCGTAGGTACACGTACAGCTTCCGAGTTCTTTAGTTTTAAATAGTTTATGCATGTGATCTTATAACTGCGTTATATGTTAAGACGAGATGACATCGTAACGCTTTGTTCACGAGGGACGCTGACATTTTGTTGGTTTTGTATTGCTCTTCTACTGGTAGCAGATACATCCCTATTTATAGCAGAAAGAAAACAATCAACCTTCTCACTTTATTTTTAGCTAACAATCCGCCCCTGTTTCACTCGAGTAATACACAAATAAAATATAGCCTAGATTACACTGAAGGGTAACTCTCTATTGCTGAAATAATTTTTAAAATTGGTTTAGCAGTTTTTAAGTTTATCCCGAAAAAAAAATCAATTTTTTTCTCTTTATACTAAAAGCGAGCAATTCTTGTATATAAAAAAATATATATATTTCGGCTGCACTAACGATTTGGATGTAATTTCGTATTTATACATATATAGTTGTATTTTTTAATGTATCTATATTATAGTATTTCCTATAAAAACGCGAATTTTTACAAAAAAAAAACGATTTAAAAAAAATTTTAGAGCGCCATCTCTCGGGCCGTAGATGATAAATCATTTGACAACAATGCAAAGTTTACTGGAAACTAAAATTTCAGTGACATCACGCTAGATGTCATTGTACGAATTCTAAACACGTATCTTCTGAAAAAAAAACAGAATCTTGAGATGACGGTCTACGACGAGACGACGAGATACGACGTACGAAATTTAAATCCTCTCATCATCCGTTATTCATCAGGGGCTGGGCATCACAATTGGATTGCCGAGGCCTACTGGGGCCAACACTGCTAAACCGTTAAAACCAAATTAGGCTGAACCCTTGCGTAACTTGCCGTTGGCGATTCTATGGGTCAAGTTTATGTGGACTTACGAAGGAATGTTAGACTCGAATTCAATTTGACGTATATATGACAGATGATAACGCAGAGCGAAGCTCTGTCTGTACCTTTTAAGTATTAAAGGCGATGATTGTTTTATAATATTGATTTGAAAAACTAACTTATTATTCAAAAATTTATTTGGCTATTGAGGAAATCTACCAGTATAGCTGAATAACTGGTTTTATAATGATATCTGTAATGGCCTAACAACATATAGCAACTGGAATAGTGCCCAGGTGTTGACTGTGTAGAAAATATCCGATGCTTTATGATGCAAGTTTTGACATTATCTCTGATAAGTGGCAATAAAAATGTAATTTGTTTTTGAATTAATTAAACTTTTAACTAAAAATTAAAGAAATAGTTTTGGTATTATTAGTTGTTCTGAAAACTATTACAATAATAGTAGTTAATAATTTAATATTGTTGAAAAACGATAGGGTTGCCTGGACTTAGCTTTTTCAAAGAATTAATTTATTTATTTATTTTTGATCGTTGCTTAAAGTAAATCGCGTACACTATTTTATATTTACTGGAGTAGACAGGGATGGAAATCGACCGGTTTTTATCGATTTTTTTACGTGCTAAATGTGACATTACTGAACCCGTATATTGGAAACCAACTGAATCCAATAACCAGAGTCGTTTTGAAACCCATATATTTTAACGTATCAAATATGAATTAGTCTACTACGCGAGCGCAATAACATGACACGCTTGGAATGCGATACATCCCACTTACCCCTCTCCATGTGCGCCCTTGTTCCTACAGCAAGCGACGAAGCTACGAGTATATAATTCTCGTTGGATTAATTTTACGACGTAAGCCTTTTATACATTCATGTTATTGTGCATGCGTATCACGTGATATATCTTAATAAATTGTGTATGAGTTATACTTTCTTTACATAGTTTATTTACACACAGAGCTCTAATACACTTATAATTAGAAAAGAAATCGCCAATTAGGCGATATGCTACTTTTTAATAGTGCACTAACACGCATTCTTCAATGCACTGTGGTGAGTGAAGTGCTAGTTTATTTTATAATGAATAAACTAGCACTTCACCACAATCCCAACTGGTGTTATGTCTTGAAACATTTTTATAGAACCTAAGAGCTCGGCGACCTCCCAATTCGGTTAAAGTAACGGCCCGAGCTGAGGCTCCCTCTACGGAGGGATTCCACGAGCTAAGTTACTCTTAAAGAGGCTTACCANNGCTCTACCGCCTCGAGCCCGGTGTTGGTGTAGATGCCTCATCACAGGGATACAAGGAAATCTCACCGCCCCCGCACCCCTCCCCCCAGCTAGTCAAATATTCCCCTTACTCTTTTGACCATTCATATTATTTTTTCCGCATCTTACGGAAGGGGAAGGCGAGCACTGTCAGATGCAACTTTCTGGTAAAATCTCTTTGAACTAACCCATTTTTTTTTAAATACTTGATCTTTTCCGCATCACAAGTCTAAGTAAGAAGTGATTACACAATAACTGTAATATTCATCCTGTATAGATACAATATCATAAACAATTCGTCAGCTCGTAATTAACCGTTACCCTTGTTTATACAAGATTCTTGTTTACTTAAAGATAGAGAGAACCGTTTACGTTAATTGGTACTTTTGATACGATATTGATCCAAATTTAAAAAAAAATGTTGCTTTCTTAATTATTACATTGCGAAAGTTCAATAATTGCACCATTTTTTAACCTGAATAATATTAATGCCTGACAAATGTCACTATAGAGTCTGTGAAGTTAACTTTTACTTAAGGCTGCTTTAATAAGCAATCTTAGTCTCTGCCTACCCCTCTGGGTTAAGGAGAGACTAAGATTTCTCATTCGGCACGGTCCTGCCGCGTCCTTTCGATTCTTCTACGTTCTTACATGTCCATTCGCATGTTCGTTAGTCAGGGGTACACTAAATACTGCCTCTCTTTAGTATGTACCCAATAAAGTTGGACTGATTTGTGTGCTTTTAATAAAATTAATAAAAGGTAAGTGGGAAGTGAACATCCCTAGAATATGTTATACATAAATGAAATATGCAAAAAATCAAAAAGGGTGTATGCACTTTGTTATAATCTATCCCCAGATTACTGCAACGCCTCTTACGACGCCGGCGTGATATGATGACGAATGTTATGTCAGTTATCGAATTTTGTTTTTAATAAATATCGATAAACAATCTCCAATACGTTATACTATCTCTTTCGTTTACGTCAATATATAATTTAGCTATCTCTTTCGGTTGTTGCTGCAGATAAGCTATCAGTGTTCATAGCAATACATTTAAAACGATTCATCGACCAGTTCATCGATATTAATAAAAAAATAGATAAAAACTTGGTGGTCGTTTCCAAAGAATTGTATGAAATAAATTATGTAATATATTTTTTACTATTTAATTTAAATTCTTCGTAAATAAAATAAGCAATGCTGTTCTTTTAGTTTTTTATAACGGTCATTTCATGATTTGATGTAGGCACATTCATCATAATCATAAATATGCAATTTGCGTAACATATTTTAAGGTTGATAAATAATCAATTTTATTCTAAAAAGATAAGCAACGTGTTATCTCGAACTGAAAATATTTTCTACTATAAACTAAATAATAAAGCTGTCAGTAAAAAATAACTCCCATATGCTATGTTTATTGCTACAGATCAGGCGAGCGGTGTAATGCTGTGGATGCGAAATGTTTATAGAACTGAATTTCATGTCTTGAACATGACATTTGTATATTATTGTTTAGATAGCTTTGAATAATATTTAAGTATATAAAAGCAATCAATTGTCCAGCTCCAAAAATAGTGATGCGAACGATTTTGTATTTAGCACCCGTGCCCCGCGCCGTACGCGTGATGCTCTGATGTCAAAATCCACATTCATTTACATTAAATAAAGCCATTACCAACATTGTCACAGCGCATGAGATGCGTTCTGAATATTTACAATCTAAGAGTCTCTTTAAATGTCCCCATGAGGTTATATTATGAAAAACTCTTCACGTTTTATGCAAATACTGGCAGCTACAAGCGAAAACTAGAAAGTTTACTCACACATGCGTCGCACCCACACACATACAAGTCATATCTCAATGTTGGTGGTGACTACATTTTTTAAATTTTAAAATATTTTGTTAGTTATAAAAAAGTTAAAAAATCTCACCGTCTCCGATTCCTCAATAAGGCCGGACTCCCACAACATTTTTTTTCTATTTCGTTCAACAACGGTTCAAATCACTTCAGTCAAAAAACTTTTAACGATCAATGGGATAAGATATTCGTGTCAACAGATATGTCCATTTCCGCGGGCCGTTTATTTATAAGGATATATCGCATCCCGTGATATTTGTTTATAATTTCAATGGGGTCTTAGCTATGCCCCTGTTGGACGCGACTGCTGCGGTGGCGATGTGTACTGGCTGTGAGCGCAGGCGCAGGCCGGCGAGCGTCGACGACACTATACGAACATTGCCGAAACCGGCCGACCGAGCCGACCTACTTTGCTCCACTTCGCCGTAGCGCAGTGGTCTTGTCAAGCGGTGATTTTTTTCCACCATTTTCCGATGAAACGCTACTTGTCTTTGCTAATAGGCGTAACAAAAACTATACAACATTTCCCATTTCCCTAGCCCTAAATTACTTTTTACCTATATTTTCTGTATTTTTCGTTTTATTTTGTGAACTACAATACACTATATGAATGTTTTCCAAGAGCATTGAAAATTCCTTACTTAAACGAAATCCTCTAACAAGACACTTTAGGATTTAAAATTAATATGTGGTAGCAAGCATAATTAGCTAATTTGGAAACGAATTTGCAATCTTGTCGGTGTAATCAAATGGATTTTTTCTAAAAAAATCTGAAGGACGTATATATTCGTAGCCATTATGTTCGCGTAAACAAGCTTTTATACTTCACTATGTGGTAAAATCATCAGCGAATTTATTTGATGGGTACCGACAAAACGCATACTTAAAGTGACCGTTTTATTTTTCACTTAATACTTGACATTGTTTTATGATTATTACGCAAAAACAGTTTGTCAATGAAAAAAAGCACATTTTTAATGTTCTTTATATAGAGTCATTAATAACTAACATTTTCATAATGAAGGACATGGAAAAAAAGATATTTTTGTTTTTCATACAAATTAAAATTAAAGGATTTATCAGTTAAAACTTAATAATATATCATCAATCTTAACAGTTTCAGTTATTTTTATCAGGTGAACAAATTTGCTTTTACATAGATGGTGATTATTTTAAATATAAGAATAAAATTCTTGGTTTGTTTTTTGTACCTTCAGTAATAATGTCGCCTTCAGAAATGGGTTTTTTTAGATGTCCATAATTTGTTCATTAAAAAATACAATCTTTGCGCGTTTTCGAACAACGGAGTATTTTACTTTTCTTAGGGACCACGACACTGATAAACGAAAAACTAGTACTTTACGCATATTAAGCATACCTACACAGATAGGCTTTACGCCCTTAAGTGGTAGCCTTTAAAGCTACGCTTAAATCATGTTCGTAAAAAATATTTAGCTCTGTCTTATAAATAAATTAATAGCTATATTCAGTAAGATATACTAATATTATAAACTGAATTCACAATAACCATGTAATAAATCTGTTAATAACGCGTCCAAACAAGGATGTGCATTTGATGCGGCCCTGATTCTACAATAAACCATCCCGTCCGAGCTGGCCGGCCAAGCGCTCGCAGAAGGGTAAGGACAAGTGAGCGTCGCTACTTCTCATCGGACTTTCAAAAAACTATATTACATCATGTAGCTGTTTCAGTTTTATATACATTATATTAGTGAATGGGCTCTGATTTGGAGCCTATCGTAAGTACTAAGTCTAAGTATGAAGCAATTGGGAATTGAAGAAGAGAAGATTCTTATCTTATCTTCTATAAGTTCTTAGGATAATACACTGTTAACGAATTTTTAGAGAATTAAACTTTTGTTTCATAATATATTTTTTTTATCAAATTTTAACGGTACTTGAGTTACGTTAATACGTTATGTTCGAAGCTCATAACCGTCTGGTGATTGTGTCTGGTTATTTTATACAATATTATTTTATAACACCCTTAACTAGTACTCGTCGCCACTCACAGCCGCGCTGTGGAATGGTCTGTCCTCGGCGGTATTTCCAAACCAGTACGACTTAGGGTCCTTCAAGAAGCGAGCTTATCTTTTTCTTAAAGGCCGGCAACGCATTTGCAGTGCCTCTGGTGTTGTAGGTGTCCATGGGTGACGTTGATCACCTCAGTGTTATCGCCACTCGTTTGCCCCCTTCTCTTATAAAAAAAAATTAAATGTAATTGCAAATTTTTACTGCACTCTTATGCAAAGGGATTCAAAAACTTTACTAATTTTTTTTTCGATCGCATCAAAGCATCGACATTTCTGGAATTACTCTAAATCACCTAGGTCATTTATCATCGAAATTAAATTTTTAATCGTATTTATTCCATATTCATTGTTCACGTTCATACTGTTTCTAAACTACTGCCTACCATATTTCGAGCCTTTTGCTACTTAACATTGTGGTCAAACGCTAGTTTATTTAAAAAAAAAAAGAGATTAAATGCGCATTGACCTTAAAGCTTTAATATTTGCATATACGTAAAAGTCACAGACGTAAGCGAAGTTACTTCATAAATAATTATATTTATATTAAACAAGTGTTTGGTTGTATATTCTGAAATATTGAAGTCGATAAAATCCAATGATATATAATACAGATAATAAAAGTAGCAGTTGTGATTAGCGGTCGAAAATTGAAGACTTGAAGCCTCCTCCTTGGGACGCTTTTGCTTAGCTTACGTCATGTGTGAATATTTACGTTTTTGTGACAAACACTAGAATCATCTTTTTCTTATTATTTTAACTACGATATCCTCTTATATCTTTACACGTATCTTTAGTAGAAAATATCATTGCTTAAATGTATCAAAATAATATTAATGCATTGTGCAAAAAGTTTCATTAAAATCGAAAAAAAAAAGATTCTTTGGTTTACAAACCTCTCCGGACAACCTACCATTCTACCAAAGTTCACTAATACACCCTACCAAAGTTGACTAACACACCCTACCAAAGTTCAATAACACACCCTGCCAAAGTTCACTAACATCCCTACCAAAGTTCACTAACACACCCTACCAAAGTTCTCAATCAAAAGTTAATGCTTTATGAACAAAACAGCATAGAAACAAGTATTGATTTTTATATATAGAAATAATAGTCATGCTCCGCATAAATATTCGTGATATCTGATGTTTCTGAATATTAACGATTCTATTTCATAGCAATGATCACTTCGTGTTGTATATTTTACACAGCAAAAGTAGCATTATTTTTCCGTCATTTCGACCGGTTTGCATCAACCTTGACCACGAATTAATCGCACGAATATCAATTCAAATTCATAAGTTGCACAGATGTTTATCTTGGTAGCAATGGAATCCAGAGAAAAAGAGTTACAATTTCCTTAAAGATTTAATTTCTCCGTGCATTGATTCAATATAATTTAGGTTGTTTCTACTAAAGATGCATAAAGTTCTGTCAATCTGTTGCGTAAATGTAAAATTTTAGTTATAAATTGGAAATTGTTCTAGATACAAGAGATAAAATTAGCCACGGACAAAGCTTGCTCGTGTTTCTAGGAAGATATTTGACTAATGACATATATCAAGCTACGTCGTAGAATTATTAGTACGTATCATTTAATGGTATTTGATGACGATATTGAGATATTTTATCTCTTGCCACAAATAGCTATATATTTTTTTTGCGCTTTGCACATACCACACATATAAAGACAAATTAAAAAATGAAACCCTTATCTAAAGTTAAAGCCATGTACAAATATAAAAAAATTGTTCGCTTCATAGTATTAAATATATTTTCTAACATATACAGTACTGAACACTTTCAAATACCTTCCTTGGTTTAGCGTAGATATCAAGTGTGTTTAAGAATATATTTTTGACTTTTTTTCTTATAGAAGAAGGTCGCAGTTCCTTTTTCTATCCGTCAAATCCTCTTGCTTCCCATCTCTTATTAGCACAGGTTGGGAAGGGGAAGAGGACCAGAATAAGTCCTTCGGTACTTCTACTTCACGCCTGTCTTCTGTGACGTCAAGGTATTTTACAGGTCGAGCCGGTCCATTTATTCGACAGATGTTGTTGTTACGGGCTCTACCACTGTTAAATGAATCCATAGATCTAGTTTTCGTCAAATCGAGGTGCAATAGATTCCTTCCTATCTCTTTTGACTCTATCCCATTATCTACTTCCTACCTCTATTCTACAAAAGAGTTTGTAGGGCATCCATAACTCGTCTATAGGTCACTTGACATCTGATATTCTACCCTTCTACAAAAAACAAACTAAAATGAACTGTAAGTTTACATCTTCAAATTAACTTTGAACAATGGATGCTAATGAATCAGTAATAACCAATATTTATAGACTCCGAGTTCAAATTGGGAATACCGTAGCGGGTCCTACAACAGTTGGCAAAACCCTAATATTTGATAAATATTATCAGAAAATGGTTTCGCAAGCTTACTAAATCTGTCCACATTTATATTCCAGGTTCCCTTAGACTGTAGAAAATCCCAATTATAAGATTATACTAAATATTAAAAATAATCTACGTTATATGTAGGCACTTCCTTACTCATGTCATCTTCCACGCGAACCTTACAAACAAGTTTAGAAAAATAATATTAAAACAGTTAATAAAACATCTGCCATCTTAATAGCGCTAGTGGTGTACCACTGAAAACAGCAGCTGTTGTGCCAAATGTTAGCAAGCTTGACCGTGCTAGTACCACAATGTTGCCAGGTATCGGTAC
>JWHW01034946.1:252005-264009 GCA_000931545.1 Papilio glaucus | reverse complement strand
GCAACACATTTGCTTGTTGCGGATGTCCATGGGTAGCGTTCACTAAACATCTGGTGATCCGCTAGCTCGTTTGCCACCTGCTACCATAAAAAAAATGTTAAATTTTAAAATTTAGTTATAAATTGGAAATTGTTCTAGATACAAGAGATAAAACTAGCCACCGACAAAGCTTGCTCGTGTTTCTAGGAAGATATTTGACTAATGACATATATCAAGCTACGTCGTAGAATTATTAGTACGTATCATTTAATGATATTTGATGACGATGTAGAGCTATTCTATCTCTTGCCACAAATTGCTATCTATTTTTTTTATTTGCGCTTTGCACATAGCACATATATAGAGACAAATTTAAAAATGAAACCCTTATCTAAAGTTAAAGCCGTGTACAAATATAAAAAATTGTTCGCTTCATAGTATTAAATATATTTTCTAACATATACAGTACTGAACACTTTCAAATACCTTCCTTGGTTTAGCTTGGATATAAAGTGCGTTTAAGAATATATTTTTGACTTTTTTATAGAAGAAGGTCGCAGAAGGGTATTTCCTTTTTCTATCCGTGAAATCCTCTTGCTTCCCATCTCTTACTAGCAAATGTTGGGAAGGGGAAGAGGACCAGAAGAAGTCCTTCGGTACTTCTACTTCACGCCATTGTCTACTTCCTACCTGTATTCTACACAAGAGTTTGTAAGATATCCATAACTCGTCTATAGGTCACTTGACATCTGATATTCTACCCTTCTACAAAAAATAAACTAAAATAAACTGTAAGTTTACATCTTCAAATTAACTTTGAACAATGGATGCTAATGAATCAGTAATAACTAATATTTATAGTCTACGAGTTCAAATTGGAAATACCGTAGCGGGGCGTACAACTGTTGGCAAAACCCTAATATTTGCGAATATTATCTGAAAATCGTTTCGGAAGCTTACTAAATCTGTCCACATTTATATTCTAGGTTCCCTTACACTGTAGAAAATCCCAATTATAAGATTATACTAAATATTAAAAATAATCTACGTTATCTATGTAGGCACTCCTTCCTTACTCATGTCTTCCACGCGAACCATACATTTCATACAAACAAGTTTAGAAAAATAATATTAAAACAGTTAATAAAACATCTGCCATCTTAATAGCGCTAGTTGTGCCAAACGTTAGCAAGCTTGACCGTGGTAGTACCACAATATTGGTACGAAGCAGAGGTATTTATAATTATGAGTTTTTCCTGATGACTGATCTAATCCTGGGCCAATCGTTACTCCTTTTCCTGTTTTTCCCTCTTCTTTTCTTTCCTAAGAAAGGATAGGTAAGGAAAGAGGAACGGGAATGGGGAAAAATACAAAAGCATAAAATACTTCTAATTCACAAGTGTCTTCTATAAGATCGTAGTATTTCACCGGTCGAGCGGACCCTACTCTAAAAGGCTGGCAATGCAAATATAAATCTTAACTCTTGTTCTCCGGATGTCAATAGATCTCGGTATGTAGTTCTCAACAAAAAAGTGCTCATCCGGGAGGAACTCAACTCTTAGATCACGACATATGTTTCGTATCTAATGTAAATTACACTATTTATAATACACAGTGCAAGCAAACTATTCAAGTCCTGTTTACAATAAGATCATGGCGACGAATTGGGTTTTCGTCGTGGCTACGTACAATATGATATTTTTTTGTTTCACTCGCAATGATCACAGCGTTGTACAGCATGACGCGATCACAGCCATGTACGTACATAATTTCAATGACGTGACTATGAAATTAAACAAAACCATATTTGAGAGAACACGCAATGAATATTCCGAAAACTTCATAAAGCTTCGTTGTTAATGAAATTACACACTATTCATTTACAAGGCGCTAATAGCATAGTGATTAAGGATACAAATTGTGAAACATGTACTGTAGGTTCGAATCTGCGATTCGAGTATTCTCGTGAAGCTGAAAAGCTTTCAAGCTTAGTTGGACTTTTAAAAACGAGAGAGGTGTCTTATAGATACTCGGTTAGAACGGAGCTTCTTTCACTGTATCCTTGTACTTTACTATGTAAAAACTCGGTACTTACTTTAAATTATATGTAACATTAACAGTGTTAGAGCCCGCAACAACAACATCTGTTGCACGAATGGGCCGGCTGGCCCAGTGAAATGCAACGACTTCATAGAAGACAGGCGTGAAGTGAAGATGGATTCTGCGTTTCACCAGATGAGTGAGGTGCTTGAGGCCTAATTTCAGCCCTCTTCACGTTCCCGTCCTTTCCTAATAAGGTCAGGTTGAAGGAGAAGAAGGTTGGATGGGGACGGGATAAATGGGGAAAAGGGAATATCTTTTTTCATGTCTATCTATCTCTTAATCTGTCTAAAGGTAGGCGACGCATTTGCGACTCATTTGCGACTCATTTGCTTGTTGCGGATACCTATCGGTAAAGGTATCTTAATATCAGGTGACCTGCTTGCTCATTTGCCACCTTGTTCCATTAAAAAAACTTCCAATAACTCACTTTCACAACTCATTTAAAAAAATAGACAAACTTATGTTTTTATTTATATTAATATGAAATCTATATGAATATTAAAATAATAATTTTTAAATTTCGAAAGTATGCTTAAAGTATAAGAATGCGCTCGCTTATTGCATTCCCCTCGCCTCGTAATACTGGTACACTTTTTTGATCTCGCCCCTCAGCCCGAAAACAAAAGATAACGTTATAAGAACTCCGTTCTAATAATTTTAATAAATAAAGTACACAATCTGCTACTTAAGTTATAAAAGCTACTCTTAGTAGCTTAATCCTACATCTCCCACTAGCGTCTCTTCTACGAAAAACCATACAAGTAAAAAAGAACTTTTACTTGTACGCTCGTGTGACACTTGATATTTAAACGAAATATGTAACGGTTATAAACAATTATGATTTGTTGTTGTACCTACAAAAAATATTTAAATTTCAAGGTGGACGTCTATTTTATTTACCACGAAATATACACTGCACCGCATAACAAGACCCTACGCCTCAATTAGATTGAGATCACAGATAGAAGTGACTCTGACAAGTAACCTCTACCAATAACATAACTTTGATTAATTTTGGAGACTTGTCTTTGACTTATAGAGTCATGTACCGAATAAAAAATAAAAAACTTAGAATTCAATACTACGCACACCGTAAAATTATTAAACAGTATTACCAACAACGCTGCTGTGTAGCAGTGGCAATAAAAAAGATTACTACCCCATTTCATCACAAGGGACTCGTAAGAGGAGACTAAGGGAAAGGGGAAGGGTACCATCTTAGGAGTCCCGGACGACTGATGACGGGATAAACATCAACTAACTGGTTGTCTAGGTGAAATGCAAGCAAGGGCAGCACCTTACTGACTAGCTAGACAGCTTACTGAGCTCACCAATCCGCCTGCCTGAGGTGGGTACGGGCTTAACCCTCCATATATGGGGAAGGCCTACGTCCAACAGTAGGCTGGGATAGGTTTATGATGATGATGACGCACACCGTAAGAGCTAGACCCGTCCTAACTGGTACTGACATTTCGTACTGAGAATTGCGTATTATATGTAATCCAATGATGAGAGATTCTAAAATGAATATCTATCTAACAATGAATTTCATAGTAGGTGAATAACAAATGTCAGGATATAATAAGAATGAGAATACATAGATACCAATCGCCAGGTTATCAAGAGCTAGGGGCTACCCGTTTTTTTTAATACTACACGCTACTACGCTACTTTAAACTTTTTATAGAGGAAGTTAAAATTGATTGAATAAAAATAAATTTGAACAGATAAGGTAAATAAATAAATATGTTAGGAGTACCTGTAACCGACGAGCTTGTATGCGTAGATGTATGGATGTAGAAGAAGCGAGAGAGGTGTGCCACGATCGTGTCAAATAAAAATCCATAATCTCTGCCTACTCTGAGTTAAGGGCGTGAGCGCATATTTATTTTTAATTGTTTTATTTACCCGACTTAAGCTAAATTATTTTGAGACATGGTGCTTATACTTTGGGTAAATTCTCTACTCCAATTATTTGATCTGCAATCATTGTAAATGGAGAAAGGAAATTTGTTTGCGTCTTTACATCTCAAGGACGCCTCAACAGATTGGTTCAGATACTTTCACCTACACCCCACTCACATATTTAAGGTTATTATAGCCAAATACATTTAACCAACGTATGGAAAATAATCCATGCAGCGGAATACGAGATTAATATATTTTCCTATACGCCATCATACTATACTATACGCCAGTCGATGGTGAAACCTAGTGGTAGAGCTCTTATAAACAACATCTGTTGAACGAAAACGGCTGAAGTTAATCTCGATCAGAATTAAAGATCTTTATTTTAAAACACAATGTATCAAAATAGTTTTCGATCGAGTTTCAATGGTAATAAATCTTTCAATAAATTCATAAACACGGGCTGTTTGGTTCTATAAATAGATAATAAAAAAATACATTCTAGGAAAAGCCCAGATTATATTAAAACACGTTGCAAATAGTTGTCATGTCCGAAGGCGTTTCGTACTAATGTTTTCTTACATCGGATCATGACAAATCTATACATAAAATATTTATAATTTCTAGTATCCGCTGCAGTGATTAAATCAAGTACGTGACCGCACATGCGGATCTCTTTGGGTAATTCTTCGACTTTTAACGAATCATTAATAACATACCGAGAAAATAGTTTAGATTGTGATAAAAAAAATCTATAGGTTAGTTAGTGTTGTGGTCGCATATACAAGACTATATGCGAATATAATTGTTCATTAAAATAAATTACAAATACTAAAAGTGCCTCTTTTAATGGCGAATCCAAAACTCAAAAGATCGTGTACGTTTTTGCAAAATGAATTTATCATTTGTGTAAAAAATGATCAGAATTATGCGTAAAATTCAATTTTTTAATCATTAAATAACACAGCTTAGAAAAAATCTCGATTTAATTACCATTACGAAGGATTTCAGGCTTTTATTCTGAAACGTACTTATAAGAATGGAAATAAGTTGTCTACTTTAATATTCCTGTCCAAGTAAAAAGTGGAAACAATCGAAAGAAAGAGGTTAGAATAGCTTCAATCTAGCTGTTAGGTATTAGGTGGAGCATTTTTGAACGTGTGTTTGTAATTTAAAAATTAAATAGTAATCAATTGCTTCGGAGTCAGCAGCATCTAGCTCACTCTGTAGCATAGTTGTTAGAATGACTGCTTACTATTATACCGTAGATCCTGGCTTCGATTCTCAGACCATACTAAACTTAAGTTAAAGTAAAGTAAAGCGATAGGCTCATTCCCCTGTCACATATAGGAATTACAAAGCTCCGATTTATTTAACGCGATTGTTTTCTGCGCCTACTCCCATAGTATTTATCGTACTCGACCACAAGAACTTGGTCAATTATTCGTTTAACTTCCGCCTTTTGCAGACAGCTACCGATCAAATTAAAAATGCTAGGGCGAGATAACAATTATCCAGTGAATTAAATGCAAGCGAAAGGCGACATTAACGACTCGCTTTACTATTTTTACGACGTACTTAGAGCAAAGCTGACTCACATTGCAACACTTTTATACGTATTTTATTACAGCGAATGCTATTTTTTAATATAATGTCACTTCTAGTATTCAGATAGCGATAGTTCTTTGAAACCTCAATCTGATTAATGATTGTTTTATTGTAAATTCTCGCATTTTTAACCTGACTGGTGTGGACAGACTAAGTAGAAATCTGCTCATCGCCAAGATTTTTAAATCTAAAGGCAGAGCAGGCCAATCAGCGATGCGAAATTAAATTAATAAACATAATAAAGTCGAAATGGTATATCGAATGGTAATAACAACAATGAACACGAACGTTGCTTAATTAGCTTAATGTAACTTGATACTCAATAAACTCGTAGCATTGACGACAGTATATATTACACTACATTTGTATGCAATATGGATGTAATTGGACTGGCTACCTTCCATGTTTTATAGTACATGGTAGCAAACGAGCAAGCGATTCACCCGATATCCGGTGATCGCTACCCATAGGCATCTGCAACTCATTGGCTTGTTGCTGTTGGACAAAGGAGGAGATAAATAGAAAATGAATATTTCCCGCACCTATTCATACCCTCTACCGTCAAAGCCTTTCCCTCTTCCCATTCTTTCCTTTTTAGTATTTATTTAGGTGCTCCGTCAGGAATACTTGGGGCGAAATAATAGTGCAACGCTAAGGGATTTGTTTTTGATATTGAACTAAAGTTATTCATTTTAATTTTGTCTTCGACTTCTTTCTTTGACCTTAGATTTAACACATACCACATGCATAACTTTCTCAATTTAAATGCAAGACGAAATACTTACATATTTTTGTTTTTAAATCAGGTTATGTAGATCAAAAAAAAAGATAAATGTAAAACGTATGCAAGAACATTTACGAATATCAAGTTTGCAAAGGAGTCTGACATGCTTTATATTTTTTATCTATTTTTCTTTAAAAGAAACTTGTATTGAAAAGTAAAATTCAAAGTTGTAATAGGTTCCTATATAATAGAATAAGACATAAAAAATAATAGTTATGTAGACAAAATTTGTAAGCTTTTATGACGAGCCGCTTAGCTTATAACAGTGTAGATTTTTCTCATCTTTATAAACGATGTTTTTTTATTCGATTTTCAATTCATGAACGTACACAATTCTTACTTAGTTTTCCTGTCGTTATTCAAAATGTTAGCTACCAACATTTTCACTTATATTTTTACCAAGCGCCTTTTGGGAACAAGTAGCAAAATTGTAAAGTGAATATTTCTGAAAGTGATTGCTAATTAGCTTAAATTATATTCACAAAGCTTTATTTTGACTTCATAAAAACTGCATATACCAGTACCAAAGTTGAACTAAATTAAGTTGGACACAGACTATTATTAAAATTGGACAAATAGACAAGTAAAGTCTATAAAAAAGTGTTTTTCATTCTAGACAAAGTAATGTCGCGTACGTCAAGGTCGTGTGACAAAAAACTTGTTAGATAGAATCAAAGCACGAATGAATATGAAAAATGAGTGTTTAAAATTCAATACGCCAAATAACTAAAAGCAAGTCATTTAACCGGTATATGTATATTAAGATTGTATCTAAACTTGTTATAACTGGATCATAGCTACACTATTATTACTTTAAGTGTCAAAATAATTTGTGTTTAAATTATTCTAATACTTAAAGTGATAAGCTTTTACGTAAGGTATCGAGTTGTTAATGTTAACCGGTTAGAAATTACTTAGACCTAAAACCACTTCTGACCTTTTTTCAACATTAAATAATTATTTATCAGTAGTAAATTTGTAGTTTGATAAAATTATAAGGTGTCAAATAATATCTGTAGGATTTCATTTGTTCAAAATGAATGCAAAAACTAATTTGATGTTGTTAAAAATCTTACATATTTAAAAATTAGTCTGTCTTTTATATTAAGTTCTGTAGTAATTACACGATTTTGTAACAAACTTTACCTTCTTTTTGTAGAATTTAATATATAAATCAATTGCCTTCGTAAAAAATTATAGCAATTTTTCGATCTGTACTAAATGAAAACCGATAAACACTACTAAAACTTTCAACATGACTAGAAGAGTTACAGTTGCGATAGCAAAGTCCTTTAAATACCTTTATAGTAAACATGAACAGATAGCTAAGATAAAGAATTTCGGACACGTGTCTCTCCTAAAACTTTCAAAGATCAAAACACAACTAAGTTGCGCCAGTCGGCATCTGTCGGACGAATGGGGCACCTCAACCAGGTCATGAAAACCTAATATCAACTCACCGTAATATTGACCTGAATTAGAGATACTTCTTCGTTGCGTGTGATGCCTGCTCTTCAATTCACTCTCCTACAAATGCTGGCCATCCGTAACTTGTGTATCGCTTAGCATTAGGTGATCGGCTTACTCGTTTTTTGCCATAAAATATTGATAAGGATAACTTAAAACTAGAAAGGAGAGTAAATAGGTTCTATCTGAAAACCTTATTGCATATAGCTGAAGCTGGCACAACAAAAAACGCATCAACCACTTTATTGTAATGTAAAAGGCAGATAGACACATTTCATACTCAGATGTAGAAACATCAAAATAAAAGAAATTTTTAATTATAAGTTAATTTATTTGACGTTATCCAAATATATACAAAACATGTCGTTCGAACTTAAAAATATTTTTAAAGACGAATATAAAGCGGTTGTCACAATTATTGGTAACTTGCTTTTTCGAAAATAATTGTCCTTAAATTTAATAAAAAATATACTAAAGGATTTTACCTACCCGATCCTTACATTGTTATTATATTCATAGTTAACTAAAGGCAGTGAAGGCTTGATGTCCCAAGATAACATTTAATTGATTTCATTGGCAAGGATAATATAACTGAAAGGCATTGAGATTTAAAATTTACATAAATTTAAGTTGCTACATTATTTTCTTGATTATTATTTTATTAAAATTATATATGTTTTGTGTATAATTTCATTAACAAATTTTAAACGAATAAAATCTTACACGATTGTCCTTGCACAAGAAAGCGATAATCAAAAAAAATACTTGATATAAATATCATTAATCTAAATAAATAAAAGCGGCAGACGGTTAAAAGCTTGAGAATAAAAACGTGCATAAATGGCACATGGATTTAGACGTAAGATTAATGACGTACCTAAAACTAACACGCTTAGAGTAAAGCACAGAACATATAATATGTATTTACAAAAGAAAAAGACTATTCATTGAATGTTATAAACATAAAAAGTCAGAAAAAAATGTAAGTATTGAAAACCAACACCATAAGTCTTAAAATTGTACTAAATTCTCCATGGTATCGTTCGATGTTGTCTTGATAAAGAAAATTTCTATATAATAAAGATCGTAAAATTCGAAAGACAAAAGTAATAGAAGACGCGAATTGTATCAAATCTACAACCATATACTATGTTGAAGAAGATAAGCTCGACCAACGACACTTAAAACTTAAAAATTATTAACACACCGATGTAAAACTTTCAACAAGCTAGTGGAGTATGACAAATTGGTTTATGTATCAATACCTATCTACCCTTTATTACATACACCAAAGAGAGTATATAATATAATATTTACATAACAAATTAAATAGTTTAATTTAAATATAATCTATAATCACATTCTTTGTCACTTCCTATTATTTTAGACAATTTGCATCTGATTTTATTTTTATTTACACACCTTTGAATGTTATTCAATTTTACATCAAATAATTTTACACATTTCCTATTTTTATATAAACTGTTTAAATAAAAGAATTTAACACCTCATTTGCCTTCCATTTAAACATATATAAGGCTCAATGATATAACAGACTATTTACATATGAGCATTTCAAACACATAGTGCGTACTTCGATACTTTCGGAAAAGTTTGGAGTCCATGGAAACGTACGAGTTTTTTCTCTACCCAGATCCGTTGGTGTAGACGTCCGTTGCGGCCTTTTGACCTGCACGTATCACGTTTTGGACGGTCTGTGCTGCACCCTGAAAATTAAAAAAATAACATTTTAATTAATAAAATATAACGACACTCAAATAAAATCTAAAATAATCCTTATAAGATTATAGTGCTATTATTTTTGCAATCATCATTCCTAACAAAGTGGTGGAGTGTAAATAAGGTGGCAATAAGAAGTGTGGAGCTTCTTCCATCTATATGAACCAATGACCGCGTGAAGACGAAAGGAAATCGTTTGGTTCGGTAAGTGGAGGTTCCAAGTCCAGGTTTCCTGTGGAAGGTATTGGGCCTATATCCAAAAGTGGACTAATATAGGCTGATGGTGAACACATACACACCTAAATTAAGTTCTACTGGCAAAAAAAAAACGAGTCACTACAATTTTATTTTAGTACATTAGAATAGTTAATATTGAATTATAAGATTTAATGACATTATAAATTATTATGATGATGCATAAATGACAATTACTTAATGAGTTAATTTTAGATAATCCTGTGAACATCGAATATTGATTCAAAATTTTCTTCCTTGTTTGTTGTACTATACATAGGTGTTTAAAATTGACCCTATTTACCTACTGCGTAATAGTAACTTTCGATACAGATCTCTGTAGGCTGGCATTATGTAATGTACCTGTATTGCAGCTCCAAGGAACTGAGAGAAAGCTCTAGTGACGTTAATAGCGGCCGATACAAGTTGGCCCCTGCCAGGTGTCTGCTCAGCTGCCACTGCGCGCGGAGGCTCCAGGGGTATCTAGTGAGTGCAGTTATGTGAAGTTATTTCATTAGTTTCATTATTTAGGATTAATATTAATAAATGCTTATAAAATACATTAAACGTTATAAGAAAGAAACTGTGATTAATATTTTGATATAAATGTAGAAGCGGAACTTGTGACTACGTGTTAAAAGTGATTAGTAAAGCGTGAAAATATAGAAAATAAAATTTAAATATACATAGCAAGTAAGACAGAATACAAACCAATACTGATAGTGTGTGACGTGAGACAGGTTAGCAGGAAAGTGACTTAAGTTATAGGATTAAGTTATGTGTAAATACTTTATAATTATAGTCTATAGACCTACGTATAACCTTCTTAGTTTAATCGATACTTGTAGTACTTCCCTACTCTACCACTTTTTAATTGATATTAAATTGTATTTAAAAAGACTTATGCATATAAATTTCTTTTTTTTTTAATTATTACAAAGTATATTAAGTATTCGGCACTATTTACTCACATATTTTTTTTACATTTACAGCAATTTCTTCTCTTTCTAGAAAATGATTTTACAATAGCAAAGTAGATATTTTATAAATGAATTTACTCTCAATTAAAAACATTATTTTCTCTCAATTTCATTAAACATATTTTATATTAAACAGCTAAGTAGGTTAATGGTTAAGTTTTAAGTTTAATCTACATAATCTTTTAAGTTACTCACCAATTTTTATCACCTGTACCCCACACTAATTTTAAAGTAATCACTGACCTACTATTATTTACAAAACAAACTATAAAATTAGGCATGGGTAGTACAAACTGAAAAATAAAATTTGTAGTATTTTTGTACAGCAGTTGGATAATTTTATCTTCTTGTTATTGTGACAAAGTGACTTCTTTATTTATACCTTTGTTAAATACAACATTCTAAGGAGGTTAGTACTAGGATTTTAGGAGAAAATTAAATGGAATTAATTCTCCAAAAATATTTTTTTTATTTCAAACTTTTGTACAACATGCAACAAATATTATAATTATTTAGAAAATGCTTATCCATCATGTAGGTTCATTTCAGATCTGAAATATATGAGAAATATTTAAGGGAGTTATATTTTTATTTAATTAAATGTATTTATGATATTCAATAAATTAAGGATTTGTATATACAATACATATTTTTACAGCATTTTTTATGACTTTACAAAAGATAGCACTCGTTTTAACGATGTACAGTAAAAGGTTAGCACGTTGTTATTTCTATATACATTTTATTTACATCTTTAATTAGTTGTACCTTTCAAAATGTGATATATTATTACATAAGTAACATTTTTATTTACACACGCCAAACAATATTATAAAATACACATTAATAAAATTATATTATCTTACAATTTATTATTAAATAGTTTTAACTTGTTTTGTCACTAGCAACAAAAAAGAATACAATTCAAACCACATGTCAAAAGTAGTCCTTTTTTATATAATTGTATGAATGACTTTTATTTATTTAAATTACTTTCATCTAATTAAATAATTGTAAATTTTCAAGATTTTAGCAACTGCTTTTTATTAAGAATAAATTTTACTCGTATATATTTTTTTTATGTCCGTACAAAATCAAATTTAAACGAGCCCAAAATATTTCAATTAAATAAGAATAAAATAATGTTTTTTAACATACGAAACTAAATGACATAAATTCCGATGTAAAAACATATACATAA
>JWHW01034946.1:233830-251795 GCA_000931545.1 Papilio glaucus | reverse complement strand
AGAACTTGCCGTGGTTGGACCAAATCCTTGTTCTTTAAGTAACGCCGCGAGAAGAGCATCATTGCTATTTCCATATTCAGTACTCAAGGAGACGGATGATTTTGTAGCTTCTGATACCATTGCTGTTGGTTTTGCTTTTTGTATTAACTTCTGAAGAGCTTCATCAGATGATTGACCTACAGAGGATAAAAGCATTATGAGTAAAATGCATACTACTGGTGTAGCAGAGCTACTGAAAGCAGAGATAGCGATTGCTATCTGGTTTACATGAGATTTTGTGATCCCAAATGTGACAGAACACTGCCTGTCACATTATCGCCATACACCATATATATAATCCAATCAGAACTGGAAGCAACTGCTTGGGTAGCCAAAAAGAACATAGCAATTAAATACTAATCGTCAATGTAGATATTTCAGGGAAAATCGTCGATCATCATCGATATATATGTATATATAGAATACGTTACAAATTTGTATCGTCAAGCAAATGTGCAAAGATGTTAGAGTTAATATATAAAAAGCAAGTGTGCTTACAATAGCAGAAGCGTCCAAATCGGACATCGACGGTTATTAGAGTATCACAAGGGAGGCATTAAAACCTCTTGTCTAGTGAAGTTTTTGATCGCAGAGTTAAAACGGAATACTTTAAATAGTCCATTTATATCTAATTACATAAAAACATACTACAGTTGGCATATCATTATCAATTACGTATGTTAAGTATCAAGATTTAAATAAAATGATTTACCTGTAATAGCAAGTTTATTCCTCTGAGTCGTTGTTTCCTGTGCATCTTTTAGCTTAATTAATGTTTGTAATAATTGCGCGTCATCTTGAATATTTTTCAATTCATCTTTAACAGCTATGTTTGCTCCAGAAGGTTTTGTTGTGGTTTGTGAAGATGCTATAACGCCCGGTTGATTATTCTTATTAGGCTTCTGCGTCAGAGAATCAAAAGGTTCATTTAAGGGAGATGGCGAGGCAAGAAGGTTCGAAAGTAATTTAAGGTCCTCATTAACAACAGAGGAAGTTTTGGGACTTACAGTTACACTTGGTAATGTTGGTATATTAAACTTCGATGGATCTTGTCCTGTTGCCTTTAATAGTGCTTGTAAAAGTTTTGTATCTTCTTCAAATTGTTTAATGTCATCTTCTATAGAGGGCGTACTTTGGGTGGAGGTTGTAGGAATATATACAGTTGTTGTTGTCATTGTAGTGGTGGTTGTTGTGGGTCTTGTAGTTGTTCGAATTATATTACCAACATTGGGAGTAGTTTTTCCAGAAGGAGAGGAATCTTTTTGGGCTCCAGTTTGTAGTTCGCTTAAACTTCTTTCTACAGCCAGAGCAATAACTCGGTTTGCAAGAGCAGCTTCAGGGTCATCGTTATCATTCGTATTTAATACAGTTTTCTGAAAAAAAAATAATGTAATGTAACTCGAAGATTGATTATTCAAAAATAATGCAAAGTTTTAAATTTTTAATTTCATTTATAGAATAGATTTTCATTTTCTTTCTTTCACTTACCAAGTTGTTAAGAAATGCTAAATCTTCCTCGACAGAAAAAGTTGAAGTACTTGGCACTTCAGTAGTAACTTGCCCTAAGTATGGGGCTCGTCTAGCGCTTAAAGTTGATAATATTTCTGGAGATGCAGTACTTGTTGTTATTCGTCTATTGACAGGTCGATATGTGGTTGAAATTCCAATATCTTCTTTAACAGTACTTTGCTGTTCCTGCAACGTAGTTAATGTAGAAATACTTTGTGGTAATTCAGTCTGCATTGTATTTTTTTCTGTCGGTTGAATTGTGGTATAGACTGGACGAACATTCATTGGAGTTGTAGGATTAGATTCTACAGAGGTTGTCAGAGGATTTGAAGCAATCCGGACGTTAGATGTTATCCCGGATATAATTGGTAAATTAAGTTTATCACCATTTTGGCCGGTAGCCTGTAACAATGCTTGTAGTAGTTGAGTATCTTCTTTGATTTTCTTTATTTCATCGTCAATAGAAATTGTAGGTTTTATTACAGGCGTTGTTGATTGCAATAAAGGTGCTTGTGTAGTAGTTGTAATCATAGTCGTGGTAATAGGTTTAATTGTTGTCAGTAATTCTGGTTTTATATCATTTATGTTTGGAATATTGAGTTCTGCTGGATTTCGTCCGGTAGCTTGTAAAAGTACTTTTAAAAATTTCGTGTCTTCTTCAAATTGACGAATTTCGTCTTCTATTGAGCGAATAGTAGTTGTTTGTATTGTCTTTTGTTTATCTTGCAGATTATCCTTCGCGCTTAGTAACAATGCTTGCAATAATTTCATTTGATCAATCTCTTGAGACGATGACGATTTTGTGTTTGTAGATAAAATTGATTGAAGCATTTGAATTAAATTTGCGTTTTCCTCATTTTTATTAAGATCACTTTGTATATTGGCTGATTGTGCGGAACTTTGAGTTGACACAACTGTTGTAGTTTTTGTCATTTCTGGTGTTTCAAGCATAAAATTATTTGGGTCTGAAACTGATTCGGTGGTGCTTGGAAAATCAGTCGTTGTGAATAGAGGTATATTTGAGGGTGTCAAAGTTATCCGCATTTCTGGTATATTTCTTGCCGTTGTAGGTGCTGGAGTAGTCATTACATTTTTTACTGTTGTCGTTACTATGTTTGAATTTTCTATATTGCCAAAGGTTGTTGTTCTTAAATTCGAACTTGCACTTTCTGTGGTAGATTCAACTGTGGTTATTGAATTGGTAGTAAAAGTTGTCATTGGTGATGGATCGTTGTTATCAGTAAATGTTATTCCGTTAGGTGTTCCAGCGATCGACTGAACAGTTGTCGGTTCATCAGTATTTTCAAAGCGTGTTTGAATTTGTGTTGGTGGCGAGTTAATTTCTGTTAATGAAATTGGAGTCACGATTTGGACTTCTTTTTCTTTATTTTGTTTCAAAGGTACTTTAGTCGAAGCAAGTGTTAATACATTTGTTTCTTGTGGAGTAACAGTAACTTCATCAATAGGTATAAATTTAAAAACAGTGTTTCCTTGGCCATCAGTCGGTTTTTCGGTACGGATTTGTTTAGTCTGAAAGTCATCATAAATATTGTTAATAAAAATCAAAATGTTAAAAATTTTCTATTAAAGTACCCTCACTTTCAATAAAATTAAATTCAGCTAATCCTTCACCACTTACCTCATTAAAAATATATTAAAATTATAACTCATCATGCATGAAGTTACAAGTAGTATATGTTTTTATCCTTTACACTCTAACTACCTTTAAAAGAATTATAACGGTCAGCAAGGATATGAAAAATTATGTGAGAACTACATGACTTATTTAATTATTATACCTCCGGATCGATATCCAGTGTTAATATTCTTGGTTCAGGAGTAGAGCTTTTCATTGATGATATAACCATTTCCTCTTTAGTGGCTGAAGATAAACTATTAAGCAGAATCTCATGAATAGAAGGTAGCATTGTAGTAGTGCGTAAATTCAAAACATGCGAGGCAGTGCTTTTTTCAGCAGACGGCCTAATAGTGGCGGTAGTTATGCCCAAGGAACTGCTATCTTTTAAATTAGGTGCCGATGAAGGTATCTGCAATTATGAAATAAATGTTACGCCTTGCTATGTTAACTGACTTTTAAGCGTTAGAGTGCAACAGACAGGCAGAGTTTCTCCATTATCAGTAAAAGCTTAAATTTGGCGTATTAGACCCTCGAAAAGTACCAAAGCTCCAAGCGTAGCTTTCAAGCTAAACAATTTAAAAACAATACCATTATTTGTTGGTTATTTACAGTGTCGGTGGTTAATCGGTTTTCCGTTTCGTTATTTGTGTCGGTGGATGTCACAATATTAGTGGATACTCGGATGGGGTTAGACTGCGGTCTGACAATGGCCGGATTATTATGGATGGGGCTGTATGGATTTCTTAGACTCCATGGACTGATTGGTAGTACGTCAATTTTTTGCATGACACGTGGTACTCTAGTTCCATTTGGAAATTTGCGTATTACTGTGTTATTTGGTAGCACACCATAAATAATGTACGGACTTGCCTCCGTTAACGTTTCCAGTACATTATCATTAGGATCTTTACGTACCACCGTATTATTTGGTAGTATTCCAAATATAACATAATCTTTTTTCGGAATGATTGGCTGACTAGCAACGTTGATTTGCGAGGTGACAGTTAATTCATCATTTGATTTAGTTTCATTTACAAGTGTTACAGTGGTGTTTTCGATACCTGCTTGCGTCGATGTCTCTAAAATGCTCTCAGTGCTTGTTTCTGTCGTCGTTTCTAAATTTACCATAGGTGTACTATTTTCAGCATTGTCCTGATTAACCATTTGTGCATTTTCCGGGGTTGAAATTGTATTTTCTGTTACATCTTCAGCATCTGTTGTTTCTTTTACTGTAGTTTGGTCGACAGCTTTAGCATTGGTATTTATGAAAGCATCAGCAATTTCATTCGTAATTGAAGTAGCGATTATTTCAGTGACATCTGTTGTGAAATCTACTTCAGTAGAGTCAAGGGTAGTAGTTGATAACATGTCACTTGCAACAGTTACAGAAGGAACAGTAAAGTCAGCTTTCAAGCGATTATTCAAGGTCAAGGTATTGACTAATTCAGAGACTTCAGATTGTGTATTTGAAATAGTTGGAGTAGGCGTAGTAATTAAGTCAGTCGTAATATCGACATTTACGTTATTAGACAAAGTCGTAGAGTCCATTGTATTAATTATTTCGGTCAATCGATTAGAAAGTGTAACTTTATTTGATTGGTTAAATAAATCAGTCAAAGGTGCATTTGCAATTTCATCATTATGGTCCCTTAAAAGTTGTTCAATCATTTTTAAAACGCGAGCTTTTTTGGAAAGGACCCATAATTGAAAACGTGATATTTGGCTGGGGTCCTCTATGTCAGTATTATCGAAGTCGTTTATGGCAACTCGATTGTCAAATTTATTTATTATAGAGGAATTATTAGCATCACTTGAGCTAGGCTCTTTGATATTTGAGTTTGTGGAAAATGTGAGGGGCAAAGGTTTGTTAGTAGGATTTATAGTTGAACTTTTAATAGTATCTACCTCTATATTATCCTCAGTGGTAGTGCTAATTTCTAAGCCAGACAAAGTAGCTGTATCAGGTACATCAATATTCATGTCTAATAAAGTAGTGGGCGTAGTAGTTAAAATTGTTGAAGATACATCAAAAGATTGCAATGACCTAGTACTAATAGTAGTAGTTGTATCCAGGATATCAGCTACTGTTGCCTCGCTCTCTAATAAAGGCAAATCGGTGCTAAAAACAGATTGTGAACCACTAGTGCTATTTACAGCTTCATTTATAATAGCGTCACTAATTGAGGAATCAGTGGTATCTTGTGTGATATTTACATTCTTCTCCTGTACATTTTGGAGGAAATTTCTATTGTCGATACTTACATTTTCATCAACATTATTACCAACATTGTCTATGTCTATATTTTCAGTATCTTTAATATCCTCCAAACTGTAAGGAGTGGTGTTGGGATTATTATCAAGATCAATTAGAGAGGGACCCTTATTAACAACTCTAGGAATAAGTGTATTCAACAATTTTGCCATGTCACCGGATAATCTAGATCTACTTTTTTCGTCTAAATTTTCAACAATATCTTTTATGTTATTCGATAACATGCTTGTTAGTTCTGATGACACTAATTTGTTATTAGACAATATAAGATCGGACACAGTATTGTATACCATTTTTATATTTTCTGTCGTACTCCATTTCGTTGTAGGTTCAGATGAAGTCATTGGTACGTCTGTCGGCCGTTCAGTATCTGAATATAAAACTTTAATGGCAAACGGTCTCCTTGCGGAAATAGGTGTAGTTGGAGTCGGAGTGGGGGTAGTTTGGGGGTAATTCGTGGACATTATATTCTCTTTTAGTGACGGTGAAACATTTTCCTCTACCGACAAGCGGTTAAGCACAATAGGTGTAGTCTGATCAGTGTTCTGTACAGTAGTTATTATATTTGAACTGTCAGTTGACATAAATGTGCCCTGACTCGACAAGTCGTTGACACTATTTACATTATTGTTACTACTCACGCTATTGAGTGTTTGCTTAACAACACTATTAGTAAAAGTTTGTTGCGGTACGTCTGTTGTTGTAGATATTTGCAATCTGGGTGTAGACGTAAGGATTTCAGCCAAAGCATCAAAAATAGATACAGTAACTGATGGTGAGTGATTTGAGGCTTCTACATTCATAACATGTGATGGCTTTGCTAAACTCTCAGAAAGTTTTAAATCTGCTGAAGACAATGCACTTCGTGTTTGAGTAAAAGAGATAGCGTTCATGTCTGGACCTAAGAGAATTTCTTCACCCACTTCCTGAAATAAGAAGAAATCTCACCCATAAAAAAAGAAATAAGTAAAAGTGTTAAATATTAGGCGAAAAATCATGTGAGATACACCCAAAGGTCTTAAGTGAAAACTCGTGCATATACCAAAGCCTCTTTATTACTTTTGGTGTGAAAATTACACAATATGAAAAAAATGAATATTTTTACATTAAGTACTTATCGTAATATTACATTATACAACTTTAAAATTATATGTATATAGTTAAAACACGGCATAACAGATTAAAATTCAAAGCCATGATTAAATGTTGTTACGAAAATACATTTTTTATGATCATGCAATACCTAATAATCCCAAAAAGTTTTGTTAAATTATAATTTAGTTTAGGAAATTTTAAGACTTGATAGAGATAAATAGGGATATGATTTATAGATGTTTGAGACAAAAAGAATATTTTTTACGTGACTTGCCAACTCTGTTTGTGATAAATGTTTAAAAAGTGCATCTGAGTTTTGTAACAAGCACCTCTTCCTTTCTCTTTAAAAATTATATAAAAATGCATATGACATTTAAATCTGATGTGAGGAAATTAGTATTTGTTAAAGCTAGTTCTAAATGATTTCAGTAACCAGGTCAGATGATGATTCGTGAATGAATGCCATCGCAGTAACGTTCTCTCTTGATATTAATTCTGTTGTATCGTGATTAAAATAATTGTCTTCGAACCACTTCGGCTCCTTTATAGACTTTGTCAGTTGATGATCAGTCACGTAGAATTTCAGCCATGCCTTTAGTAATGAAAATGTTCTAATTACTAATGACCACAATAAATTCAATATCACGAATAATAGACGAAAGTAAATTTCATTTCATTATCTTATTCTGAGCACATTTTACATATCGGTATAAAGATTTCATCAATCAATGTATTTCCTTACCAATTACTGAAATAAAATGAATGTATCGCGTCTTTCCAGTCTGTATGAAAAGTTTTATTGGTAATAAAAATCTCAAGTTTCTTAAGTATAATAAAACGGTCTTACTTTTTAAAAACTTTTTTTTTACAAATTTAAATTTTACAGCGTTCTAAAAACTCAACGTAAAAATTGTGACATGAAAATTAAAAGATAAAAATGCACTGGAGCTTATTATCTAGTGAGCCGGTAAATAGAAATTACAATTTTGTCCAGTTCTGACAAATTTTTATTGCCTACTAACTACTCTATAGAATCTTCTATTCCAAAAGTTAAAATAAGATAGATTAGACAAGCACTTACGATTGTCATTCAAGAGTATAAACAGTAAGTACAGAATTGTTTTTCGCATCTTGGAATCTAAGAAGTATTGCTGTTACTACTGCACTCGAACAAGCTTACATACAACTAATCCTTTATGTTTCGACTTTAAGTTATAATATACTTTCGTTTCTTACACTAATACAATTTTATAAATATTACCAATGTGTAATAAAAACATGCTGAGGTCGTAACGTACTCAAAGATAGTAAATAATTGTATGCAATATACTAAATAGTGGTTTAAGGAAACAACCAATTTGTTTCATGAGAAACTTTATACCAATATGTAATATTCAATTCTTATGCAATTACTTAACGTATTCGTAGCGTATGATTTGTGACAAGTTAATTTAGTTTAGTTTGATGATAAATATGATTTTAAGCAAATAATAATTACAGGTATTAACTGTAACTGTTAGTTTTAAGGCCAATTTCATAAAGGGGCTTTGTCGTTTCGATAGGTTTTCTAGCAGTGGTGTCAAGTTTTAGAAATTTTGATAAATTTATGAAACATAATTAATATATAGGTTTAATTGTCGCATATGTTATTGTTGTGGTATATGTTTTACTTACAGTTGTTGGTGTGACTGTTGGTACAGTGGGTTTATAAAACGGTTTATCAAAATTAGACGCTCTGTATTTCGAACTAAACCTGCTTTTTGGTTTTTCGGGATCGGAAGTAATCTGTAAATGTTGTTTGATGACAATAGCAATGAAAGTTTAATATTGTGTATAAGATAGAAATGTATATAATACTTACACCATTGGTGGAAGCCTCAGTTGTCTTCGAGAATGAATCACTATATTTGCGTAAAGTACGTTCTTTTGGTATTGATACAGGATTTACCGATGAAGATTCCACTTTCTCTTTTGATTTAAAAACCTTCCGTGTGAACTTTCTTGTCTGTATATTTCTTATTGCAGGAGTTGCCGCAGTAACCACATAGTTGTTGTTTTGTCGGTCATTCTCCAGACTCCGGTCCTTGTAATTTGCATGATATTTCTGTGTGGTTGAGAATACGTTTATTACAGGCATATTTTCAGTCTCTTCAGCATTAGTTACTAATTCATTTTCCACATTATTTTCCTGCGATTCTTTACTACTCACGGCCAACAAAAACTCTTCCTTAGTATCGTTTATACTTTCCTCGTTTGTATTTTTACTTGGTTTATTTATCATAGTGAATATTAACGGCATATCAGCAGTATTTTCTGTTTTCTTGTCAGCCTTGAAAGGATCATTATTGTCAGTATTTTGAGACTCTGTTGTCGTTGATATACCGTTCTTGACATTGTTTCTTAAACGTGAATAATAAGAGGTTCTTGGCAATTTCACACTATTGTTTAAAATACTGGAGCTCAAATTGTTGTTGACATTTTCATTACTTATGACTTCTGATGATTTATTGGTATTGGTTCCGAGTTTTTTTCTTGAATAATAAAGTGATCGCCCTGCAGTCTGTTGTGATGGTTGTCCGGGTTCAAATCTTTTAAACTTTCTAGGGTTTTCAGATGACGATAGGTCTACGGGATTTGAGGTCGTTGCTCTTAATTTTCTAGTGAATTTATAAGAACTTTTTACCCCATTAGGACTACTGGTTGTAGAAGATTTTACATTGGGTGCTTTTAGTGTGTTAAACTTTCGAGGTCTAGCAGAATACGTACCTCGCAATTTATATTCTTGAGATTTTGGCTTGAGGGAATCTATAGTGGATTCACTTGGTTGATCACCTCCATTTTTTATACCACTTTCAGTTGAATTTAACTTACTGCGAAGCTGAAATGTTTACACTTTTATAATCAAAGGTTTCTTTCAATTTACTTATGGAAATTATTAAATTTCCAAAGCCATAAAAACACATGTAACTTAAATGACTTATAAGAATACTTAAAAACTAAAGGTATTTGATTGATAAGATTAATTTACCCGTGTTGTATTATTTGAATCAAGACTCGTGTTGGAAGGCAGTGAGGGTTTTGTGTAAGTATTAATAACTGTATGTGTTGCTTTCACTGACAAACTCTCGCTGGGTGGAGAGCTCACTTGTGTCTGAAATTGTAAATAGGTTTTCTATATCAATGTGGTGTCAAACTACATGAAACTACACTACATCAAAATTTTTGTAGTGGTTTTCAAAGGCCAAGTTTCCAATATTTAGGGGTTCTTGAGGAGAATAAACAAATTTAATGTTTAAGTCCATTATATTTCCATTGAATATTCATAAACAAAAAATTACATTTCGTTAATAATAACTACTCACCGAAGCATTCTTAGTTTGAATTAAGGCTTTAAAACTTGCTGGATAGTTATCGTCATCACCAATCTCATCAGAAACTTTCACTTTTGGAAGAGTTGTCCCGTTTTCATTTCCCTTTGATAATGGACGCCGAACAACTCTCATAGACTTGACGATTGAGGATTTTGAAGAATTACGTTCTATGTTTCTCTGGACTTTTCGTTCTTTTGGAGCCGATGTTGATGTCCGACTTTCGGGTTGTTTCTGTGGTTTTCTTACAGATTTAATTACTTCGTTTGTAGTTGTAATACCCTCGCCGGTGAGATTTGTATCGGTTTCAGATAAACGTGTTCTATATCTTAATTTACGAGTTTTTCTTGCATCTTCAGATGACTTCTCGTTACTTAGATTATTTTCCGAAATGCTTAATATGTTAGTTGCACCAGAACTTGCCATATCTCCCAGTTTTATATTTGTTTTTGTACTAATGCGCCCACGTGTTCTTGTACCTTTTGTACTTGTTGGTGTTTCTATTTCTGTACTCCTAGCCGTGGAGCTTCTTCTTTTAAATTGAACAGTTGTAAAATCTTCCTCTTTTGGAACCGTTCTAGTAAAGTCATCGAAAGTAGAAGATGTGATCTCACTTTTAAATTCATCAATTGTTGGTGAAGAAAGAATTAGAGCAGGTTCTGTGGTTGTAGTCTGGATTCTTCTACTGTTTATGTCTCTTCTAATATCACTTGTAACGGGCGAAGATGGAACTAAAGACGATACGGTAGTAGTAACATACTGAGCTCTTCTATTGCTCTGTCGTGCCTTGTTACTTTGTGTGCTGTCTCTACTTGGAAAGGTTGTAGCAACGTTTGACTGACTTTCTGTAGGTCGGCTTCGTATCCGATTGGTCCTTCTTGAATCAAATCGCTCGCTCCGTCCATTTTCTATTGGAGATTGTTCTGTGACAACGTTGGAAGTAAAAGTTTCCGATATCTTATTTCGGGATTTTGATCGAATAGCATCTCGAGGTGTAGATGATGTTGGCTCTTCACGTCTTCTGTGACTCCTCGACCGGACAGTAGGCTGGGCATCGTCGATCTTCTCCGTGCTCGTAGATCGTCTAGATTCATTTGATGAAAGTCGTCTGCTGTTTCGTGCACTTTCCACCTGAAATGAGAATTATAAATATTTAAAAAAGATGACATAAATGAAACTGACCGTTTTAAATAAGGAATTAATGAAACGACATGTTATGACGGTGTTGTTAATTATATATAAAAATCTTGCGAACGATCTGATCACCGGTATTTGCGTTTTATATCGATGACAATGTGGCCACATTTGTATAAAAAGTAAAAGAATGTCTACGTTTACTTCAACCTTATGACATAGGTTTTTTAACATAGCAAAAGTAGTATTAAGTTTTAACATTTTATTTTCAAATTAAAGTACTAAAAACATTTTACAGATTTTTTTCGTTTTCCTTGCTTATCCACATGATCGTCAAACAAACACTGACATAACATCAAAACAACCATTCACTGGAACCAACAATCAGAAAATGCTCTTTAACGTGATGTAATGAGTCTATTGTTTGGTCACGAATTCAATACTTTACAGTGGCCTGAGTTAATAGCATTACTCTGTAACTTTCTACTATATCTTTATTAATATTTGCAATTATAAAGTCGATTAAATATTAATTCGCACTAATAAATACTGATTTTGTATATATCTTAAAAGTTATCGATGAATATTCGTTTCTCCAAAATCCATCTAAACCATTTCGCTAACATTTTACTGCAGCATGATATTTTTTAAAGAAGAAGGCAGCGAACTATCAAGCTGATATTAAATAACCGCTACCTATAAGCATCTGCAACAAGCTAATTGCAGAAGCGTTGCCTAACGTTAATGGAAAGCGGAGAGGACAAAAAGAAAACTCGTTATTTTCTTTTCCTATATATCCCCCTTTTCTTGACTTGGGAAAATGAAGAGGACTAGAATGAGATTTGCGGCACTTCCCTCATCTGGCGATACGCAATATACTTCTATTTTTTTTTATTTCATTATTCATTAATAATATTGTATTGTGAGTAAAAATTGCCCCCACAAAACCGATTATTCGGTTTGACTGTGGACTTGACGTCACGCACGGTATATTCAAATGAATACAAATAAACAATCATTACATTATAAACTCTTATCGATTTTGCCTGTCGATGCTTTCGAATAGGAAGTTTTTATAAGTTACGGCGAATTTCTGTTTTCTTGCGTTCTTAGCTCAACAGGCATATCATTAAACAACACAGGGATACGATACCTGAGAGTTCTTCCCCTAAAATAATTATTTATATGTGCCACTTGATATTTGTGTGACCAGTGACACATCTCATGCCCTTATCGTGTTTAACAAGGGTTCTATGCTCAGGATTGCTAAGGTGGTTAAGTTAATTCACACAGTCTAATTCACGCCTGTCTTCAGTTAGGTCGTGGTATTTCACCGGTCGAGCTGCGGCTGTTATTGATGGCTCTACCGCTTTTAAAAATGACATCGTTATAAACTTATAAATAATAAACGGGCGTGAGCGCATATTTATTTATTTTACTTATAAATGTTCAGTTTTTAACAAATTGATATCACGTAATATCTATGACATAGTTTATTACCTACAGTTATTGAGTTTAATATATTAATTTACCTTACATTTGAAATAAAACATTTCATTCGACGCACGTGTGTCCTCTATTTGCTCAAAGGCTGAGAAATACTTGCTCGTATATCCTGCAGTATATTACACTTTTAGACCCCTCACGATACTACACTACACTATGAACCAGTTTCGGATTAAGCCATATAAAGACTCGCATGAGATAAGATAAGTATTTTGATTTATGCTTTTACTGAACGAACCCACAGCCTTACAGTTTAACTGCTAAGCGATTACAACACGAATCTTAGATTTGATTCTCAGCTTTTAAAATAATACTAAACAAAACTTTTGTAATATTTTGAAAATAAAAGGACAAAGCTTGTAGAAACAAAATAAACAGCATCCATTTTTGTCCCCTCAAATCCTGTGGAGGCTTATGAATTAGTTGTAAGTTGTAATTTATTAAAGTACAACCATCTAAGTAATAATGAGAACAAATATGAAGCCTGGGGAAGTAAAAATCTAGTAGTTTTTCAATATGAAAAATTATTACGATCAAAGTAATAAAAACTACTTATAATTATTGAAATTATAGTTTAGCATTTTTATAGGCCACAACAGTTGCTTTTTAAATGAACTTTTAATTGAATTCCAAGGCGAAGTAATAGAGATTTAAACCTTATACGTGTCATCTGTGTGGTGAAAATGCAATCCCCTTTATAGCCTTGCAACGTAGCTTATTGTTTTTGTTTATTTAACTATTTACTCATTTTCCTAATTCATACTTAAAAATTGCAAAATGCAAACATTTAATAAGTAAAATTACATAAATCCAAATTAGTAATCGAAAGGTATTACTTGATCCAATTATGTCCGCCTCAGTACTAAGAAACTTTAAACAACATCTATAACGTCTATAGTCAGACAACCTGCCTTTCACAGTTCATTCGCGGTCCGGTACCGCACCGACCTTTGTTCACGTCCATTATTCAATGTTTTACGACTAAAAACATTTGTATTATTTCGTTGTAGACGTATCTCAAAATATAATAGCTTATATATTGAGATACGTCTATATATAAGCTACATATATACCTTCAGTGTATCAATTATTTATATCGGTGTTACCCGTATTACAACTCCCTTTTTTACTTTATCCTATTCCCATACCTGCAACATATAGTATGTTGTTGCGTTGACTAATAAGTAATTAAATACTTCTCTTGTATCACTTTTGGCCTGTTGCAATAAAATATCTTAAAAGAGATCTATAGTTTTGGTTCTGTTTTCGTGGAAATTGATTATAACAGGGCGTCGAACTTTAGTGTCACAAAAACATAACATGACAAATTTGTTAATTTTATGGACTGTGAAACGGATGTCTGTCAGTATGATTGCTTAAAATCACCTAACTCCTTGACCATTCGCCTATCCGCCTCCTTCCATAACTAAATCTTTAATATGATATAATGTCTGTATAACGATTTATTTTTAACTTATTTGGACTATTAATTTTATGAGGAATAATTTAAATAATTATGTTTCTTCCTTTTCCTTTATCAAATATTTTTTTTATGGAAGAAAGTGGTAAACGAACTAGCGGTTCACCTGATGTTATGTGACCGCTACCCATAAACAACCGCGACAAGCAAATGAGTTGCAGAAGCGTTGCCTACCTTAGACAGAGAAGGGGATTTTATCTGGAGGGATCTGTAATGGAAATAGGAAATAGGATATTTCCTTTTCCTATCCAAATATTCCCCGTCCAATCCTCTACACCTTCCCATCCTTAGACATAGATGAGACCTTCATACACCTTCCATAGACAAGGATGGCAAGGTTAACAGGACTAATATCTAGTCATCAAACAAAACGCAGAAATACTTCTAATTCACGCCTGTCTTCTGTGAGGTCGTGGTATTTCACAGGTCGAGCTGGCCCATTCGTGCAACTAATGTTGTTGTTCTGAACTCTACCACTGTTAATGACGGGTAAAGCTAATCTTATTTACAAGTTTATCAACAAATGACATTTACACGCATCTCTGTGCATTTCCATAATCATATAATTTAGAAAACTCAAATGTTAAAAGTCAGAATTATATAATACTAAGCTTCTTAATTATGCGACATTTATATGTCACAACGTCGCATATTAAGTTCATTGGATCACACACCCGTGTTTTTTTTAAATAGTTTTCGTGCAAAACAAAAATATTACTCTTTAAGTCAAAATATGTCGTGTATGAAATCGTGACAAGTCGTGAAAGACATTCGTGGCACACCTTTCCATAATTTATTTGAAATCGTCTTGTCCAATTTATAGGAACACCAAGCAAGAACGTATGAGAGCCTCCATGTTAGAGCGAATAATTTGACGACATAGTATATCTTGCTATATCATTTCATATGTGATAACAACGACAAGACCATAATCCTTCCACTTTTAAACCAGCTTATAATCTACAATCAACTGTTTGTTTTATTACCGCATTAACAGATTTGTCAAATTCAAGCCATGCATACTTATTGTATGAAGTATTTTTGCGTTTTGTTCTTTGTGAGTGCGTGCTAGTGGCCTAATTCTAGTCCTTTTCCCCTTCCTATCTTTTTCTACTAAGGAAAGGAAGGGAAGGGGAAAGGGATTTTATGGGTGGATTAAAAGGAAATATCCTTTATTCTGTTTAACGCCTCCTCAGTTCATTTAAGGTACACAACGTATCTGCAACTCATTAGCTTGTTGCCGGTGTCTATGGATAGCAGTTACTTAATACCGCGTGAACCGCTTGCTCGTTTGCCACCTTCTCGTATATAAAAATTATATTAAAATAACCGCAAAGAGAACGTAATAATTATATCGTTGATGACTCAAAATAAGACATATTTACAGCATTCACCATTTCCGGTTTTTTTTTCGATTTAACTTTTAAGTCGTTTAAAACTTTAGTACTTTTAAGAGCAGAGACCTTATGAATCAGCAATCTAAAAGAGAAGGTAAGGTTTCTGTCCGCTCCATTACAAGTTTCAGAGATCCGTGTGTGCAAGTAGACCGCGTTGAGTAATGTTGTTAATGCAACTAGTTAGGGCTTGGTGCGTGTTATAGAATAGAAGAAATATTTTGCCTTATTCTTGAAACTAAAATTAATAAGTTGTGTTTAATAATAAGTAGGTCACAGTAATCGTAGAACGGATGGCTTTTGGATCGGAAAAGTTTAACAGCTACGACTGGACGACGTAATGTTTTAGCCCTTAATGAATGAAAGGCCGATTTTTGTACGATTGTGATCATAAGGCAAAAAATGAGAAATGAAGAGTTGATATTTAAATAAACTCGCGCATAAACAACATACTTCTTATTTGCCACGTTTGGCGCTTTTCTGCATTCTTCTATCTCTGCACGCATGCTCATAATTTAAGGGTATGGTTGGATGAACAAATATCTAACATAAAATAAAAGGACAATTTATGGTGAGTGGCAGGGCAAGTGGTCAGATTTTTGCTACACTGTGGAATGGCCACAGTGAGCCGGTAACCAAGAACAATGCAATGATTTTATTCCGATGATGTGATTTCTACACGCTTTTGCATCGGTAATAAAAATTGATAAAAAAACGAGTAAGACTTTAGTAGGCAGCAGACCTATATCTTGTGACTTAGACCACTGGACAAAAATAATATCGCCCAATAGCGTGACAGTGTTTTATGTAATAGCTTAGACTAGACGAAGTGTTGAACTTGCAACAAACGCAACCCACAATGCAAACAGTCTAACCAATATAAATGGTAATAAAAATAAAAGATTATCGAATTTAATTCTCATTAAATGTATATTGTCATCTTCTGAAGTGAAGTAACATCTAAACAATTGTTCTTGTAATTCTGTCTGTAGACAATAAAAGAGTATTATTATTTTATATTATTGATACTATTGGAAAACGATCGAATTTTCAGATAGTAAATCTCACGATAACATATCACAGTCTCTTAGTTTACAAAGAGTAAGTCCATTAAAAACAATGTATAACTTAGCTGACTAATTAAGACATATTATTTTAATTAAGACTACAATAAGGTACAGAGTATCTCAAGTCACATCCGTATTATGTGACATTTATACAATTAATTATCTTACTCAATAAGTGAATGAAAAAATGTATGGAATATGTTTGCCCTTTAATATACACACCAAATACGGTCAAGATAATGAGGAGTGAAATAATCTGAAGCATATTCAATTCAAGCGTTACGTAGGAAATACAATTGTTTGTGAATTAACCAGTTACTAAATTTGGTGAACGAATTCGAAAAATGCTGAATTTACTTATTTAAACTCAAATATTTCATCAAATATTTCGCAGTTTCTGTGGTAGTTTATAGTTAACTGTAAATCAAGAGTGTTAAAATGACTCGCAGTATATTTTTGATACCCATTTTCACTTATAGCAGCAAACGGTGAACAGTATGCAGACGTGGCCACATCTCTCTCTCTTCATCTCTCTACATACATATGTCTCCGCATACATTCTTGATTATAGGTACTTCTATTATGGTCTTCCTTAGTATGTTATAAATCTTCTACAATATATATGTTTGTTTGGTTCTTTATTATTTTTACACTTCATCAGAAGCAGCTTCTAAAACATACTTTGTCAATTTCACGACTAATTTCCGTGGTCACTTACACCAACCACAATTGAACCTGTTACAGATGTATCAAGATTTCGACTTTCACATTCTAAAGTTAAACCACATATAATACAAGATACGTCATGTTTACATATCAACGTGTCTGTTGTCATGGAGATATGATCTTTGATCCAATTCGTGACCGTGTCGTATCCTTTCGTGACCACACACACGTATTATACAATGTATGTAAAAGAATAATTGAGAAATCATAAATCAATCGATATTTAATTGTCCAATGTAAATGCCAATTTTATTAACGATCGTATGTTCTATTTGAGGGATAATAAATGTTTATTGTAATATTTTATGATTTTGTTTATTTGTGTGTAATAAATTTTAATTAAAAACAAATCTTGTTAATTTTTGCATGTAGGATTTGTTTATATTTGAGTGCAAGTTAATTATGATTGGTTGCTTATAAAAGATATAAATTAGAAAAATTCCACATTAGATATAAAGCTATTTGTTAAGTTACTTTATATGTAGATTCAAACTTATGAATCTAGAGAACAAAAAATAAATAAAAAATAATAAATTTATTAGATATTAATATTAGATGGATTAAATTATTAACAGAACCTGACTTGATAGTGGCCTTAGTGATAGATTTTGGATTTCCATTTGGCGCGATCCTGGCATACCTCTCTCGCTTCTTCTACATCCATACATGCTCGTCGGTTACGGGTACTCCTTATGTCGCCCTTCTTTAGTAAGCCACTAATCTGATCGATATAAAG
>JWHW01034946.1:191785-231808 GCA_000931545.1 Papilio glaucus | reverse complement strand
TACATATCAACGTGTCTGTTGTCATGGAGATATAATCGTTGCTCCAATTCGTGACCGTGTCGTATCCTATCGTGACCGCACACACGTATTATACAATGTATGTAAAAGAATAATTGAGAAATCATAAATCAATCTATATTTAATTGTCCAATGTATATGCCAATTTTATTAACGATCGTATGTTCTATTTGAGGGATAATAAATGTTTATTGTACATATTTTATCATTCATTTTGTTTATTTGTGTGTAATAAATTTTAATTAAAAACAAATCTTGTTAATTTTCGCATGTAGGATTTGTTTATATTTGAGTTCAAGTTAATTATGATTGGTTGCTTATAAAAGATATAAATTAGAAAAATCCCACATTAGATATAAAGCTATTTGTTAAGTTACTTTATATGTAGATTCAAACTTATGAATCTAGAGAACAAATAATAAATAAAAAATAATAAATTTATTAGATATAAATATTAGATGGATTAAATTATTAACAGAACCTGACTTGATAGTGGGCTTAGTGATTGTAATAATAAGTTAGTAAGAACATAATCTGGAACCGTAGGTAGATAAACGTAATTTATGTGCAATATATATGTAGTTTAGTAAAGTACAGCTGAAGAAATATTCGGTAAAATAAATAAATATATTGGCAGAGATTTTGGATTTCCATTTGGCGCGATCCTGGCACACCTCTCTCGCTTCTGCCACTAATCTGATCGATATAAAGTTCTCCTAGGACGTCCCCTACCAACGCTGCCACTCACTTTTGCAACATGAATTTGTTTCGTTACTCTCCCTTCATTCATCCTTTCAACATTGCCATTAACATACATTCGGTAAAAATGATAATAATAATAAAAATTTGTTTATTTCATACTTTATCCATATAAACAATAGTTAGAATTAAAGAAAAAATATTTAATACTACAATTAATTTAAATATTTGCCTGTACTCATGCCGCGTACTTGAACATACGCAGCCAGGGTTGAATAGGGCAATCAGGCTTATCACTAATTTGTTGGTGCTCGTACAATATGGAGTAGTCATAATACACAGTAAATGCATTATATAAGAAATAAAGTATAAAAGACACTGATATATTTCCAAATCATATACAGTAAGTGAAACAGAAAATGTTAGCTGTGACGAAACCGTTACGCTTATTAAACCGAAATCCGCAACAATGGAGGTGTTTTAAATTGAACAATGCCAAGAATCCGCGGCAGGAGTTCTGACAGAGCAGAAACAATTGAAGACATGGTTTCGCTATTAACGCTGGTGATGTAGATAAGTCGGCTAGAACTAAACGCTACTGATATTAAATTAGTACTTTGGACACTTTTACCTATAGGAAGTATGTAGAATCTTAATAATCGAATAATCTCGACAGGTTCTAGTTTTTATAACATAATGAATTGCTGAGACTAGCGGCTATATAACAAATATTAGTTTAGTAAATTGTAATTTTACTAAAGTACATATAAAAGTAAGATTCGTTATGTCTTGATAAAATATCGATTCTATTTTTCTTTGTAATATTAAAATTAATCAATAATTTAGGTACATAGCAACTGCCTACATAATATTCAATTAAACTTGTTTTCCTTCACCTCTAAACCTGAATAAAGCCATACTCAAATTGACAATTTTTAATTTTTTCGTCAAGGGCGTGAGAAAAAACAGTACACAATGATGCCTATTTATCGTAGTCGCTTGCAATTATTGGTACACTTACCGCCTACATTCAATAGCCAACGAAAATGAAGACACACTCGATTGAGCACCGATTCAACAGCTTTACGTGAACAGACGTGGTGTCGCGAAGACCTATGGCTAAGGTATTGTTATAAATAACATTTATAACAATATATTTTATTTCTTTATTTACATTTTAATTACATAAGTATTTTATTGCAATTTATTTACATTTAATCGCTCTTTCAACACATTGTATGAAACAGAAAACAAACATAATATGATGCTAAAAGATACTTTACAATAGAAATTTCCCATATTATTTATCTTAATATTATTATTTACTTTGATTTTGCTTTATTAAAGTAAAAAAATCTAGTGAAAGTTGTCTAAGGTCACTTTCATGTTCAAGGGGATCATAGTGTATGGTACAATCTACGAAATCAAGCGATCTTAAACTAGGGTGCTCATTAACTCAAATCTCTTATTATTTTCTTTGACCAGACCGGAAAAACACATATAATTGATTTAATCAGCATAGTATACCTTGATATTTCAATGTATAATGAGATTTTGTTTCTTAATATGATGATTAGATGACCCCTATAAATCAATGCGTTAAATAGATCGTTAAGTATAAATTATTCAAATTTAATTAAATTTTTATTTGCCATGAATTGGTTAGAAGAAGATAAGTCATTATGAACTAATTAAAAGTATTTGCATCTTGAAGGTCAATGTCTGAACTTCTTGTAAAGGTTATCTGATAGTAAAAAAAATTCTCAAGTTTAACATTGGAATCTTCTCGAAGAAAACATATTATATAATAATATATCCACATATATTAATAAAAGAACACATAAATATGTTAAAATTGTCTCCTGAATTATAACGCGTATATCGTTACATATATCTGTTGCAATTAAGAAATGTTACAAAGATATAGAGGAGCACGAGATTAGCGTGGTATAGTCATGTTATGCGGAGTGATGAAGAACATATAGCGAAGAAAGTAATGAGAATGAACGTGTAGTTACAATCGTAGAGGAAGACCGAAGAAAGTATGGATGGATTGTGTGATAGATAATATGTATAAGGAGGGAGTGAATTCAGATTTGACGGCTGATAAAGGATATGGAAGAAGAAAACGTAATATGCCGGATACAGACGGGCAGGAAGATAATGATGATATCGTTATATATGTATTAGACAGAATTTTTCTGTTATTGCCTCTACTATCCATTAAAGGTAGGCAACGCATCTGCAATTCAATAGTTCATTGCAAATGCCTATATTAAGCGATATTAAGTGACCACTACCACTTAATATCGCTTACTCATTTGCCTTCGCCAGGTTATATTAAAAAAAGACAAAAAGCTTTTCAATTAGACCACAATGAGCGTTCACAACAATATATTGCTTTCAAGGTAGTTCTCTTACATAGGTAAATGTTATGTTGCATGAATTACATGAATAAGATATAGTTTAACAAAATGTTACATATTACATGTTATAGCTATTGAAACATAGTTTTATAGGAGAGCTGTGGTGGCTCAGTGGTTTAGGCCCCGACTTAGAACTGTAGGTCGAGGGTTCGAAACCAGACAGGCACCGCACTTTGTGTAATTTATTTCTTCACCACTACTCCAAACGGTGAGATTATCGTGAGGAAACTTGCATGTGTTAGAACCACCAAATTCGAAGACATGTGACATCCATCCACCCGCACTGGGCCGGCGTGGTGGATTACGTCCCCTTCTCTCTTGGAAAGGAGGCCTGTGTCCCAGCAGTGAGGAAACGTACTAAAAAGGCTGATTTATTATTATTATTATTTATAGGTAGGTCACGTCACGTCACATCTTTTTTTTCTACTTCCAGCGGTATACTGCGCCAGTAATATAGAGATACTACTGTCTGCAAAGGAACGCGATGATCACCGAGCAACTTCCTCTTGCAAGTCATAACATATACAGCTTGTTGTGCCACAGTTGTCAACGTATTAAAATTATTTAAAAAAAAAATCTCACTTATGAACGATCTTAATAGCGACAGTGGTTAAGGTACGACGGTGAAAGCTTTGTCGGTAAATTGGCAATTGACCAATAACAACCCTGCTGAAGATAAATGTTTACTTAATTTAAATTTCTTTTACTTTCTCTCATTATATGTTGAACACATCAATAATTTTCGAGGTGCGTTTTAAAACTAGTTAAGTTTTGATAAGTCTGAAGTCTGTTCCAGTAACTACAAGTAGGTATGCATATGCATACATCTGCATTGTTCACTAAATAATTTCATTATAGACTTACGCCTAAGAGTGCTTGTACACGGGCGATTCTTCCACCGAACGGCGGCATAACTCTGTCGCCGGACCGGTATACAGTACATGTACAGACATTCATTGCAAAAACACGGTCCGACATCCGGTGAAAAAAAGGACGTCTACAAGAACAATCAAATTCCGTTGATACTTTACTCCTGGTCTCATTCCAATATAGTAGCAATATTTAGAATATAATAAACTAAAATAGACTTCTGAACTTCTTAACGTGAAATAAATTGTATACTTGTCAAGTTAATTTGCACTTTTACCAAGCTATTTGTTTACAATCAATAGCGTCTGACGGACGATTTCGTCACAGATAGCAATAATAACAATAATAAAGATTTGGAAAACCTATTCTCATGCAAAATTGACATATTTTTGACCTCGTCAAATATTACTACAGTATGTAACCGTGCAATGCAGAACATGGTTGTAACAAGCGTTCTATTACAAAAATATATCATACACTAGAGTACTCGTACTTACTTGCTTTAAAATAAGATTGAAATTCCTTTGCTTCGACCCAATATTTATTTTTAAAAATCAATGTTTCGGCTTCTTAGAAACGACGTCACAATAGAACTTCCATTGTTCCTTTCATTGACAATGCAATTATTTGAATGATTTATATAGGATCATTAGTGTGATTTTTTAACTTATTATTTTGCGAATTTAATGTCCCCATTGTCTCATGGTAACGAATACATAGGTACGCTTTGTCCTGATTATCTGAGACCTGAAGAATGATCTAGATATTATACAGACACACATAATTACTGGCAGAGTCAGAAGCAACTGTATGCTACGAAAGGGACGCTCCGATCACAAAGAACCTTTTTACAGGGTTTGAGAATGCTCTCAGACGTCAAAAGACAGCAATGGAAACATAAAATTATATTTTATATTAAATTTACTGTTTTTCCCTCTTTTAATAAATATTTCAAGTTAGCAGACTGGTTACTAAATACTTCAATTACTATGATACAGCTATATTAAAATCTAAAGAAACTTGTATGAAATCAAACGAGGAAAAGGGCTTGGCCATTTGATGTAGATTTCTTGTCAATTAAATATGAACTACTTGCCATAGAAATCTTAAATAGATTTGGCGACCCATAATAAGCAAGCCAGTGAATATTTCTTTAAATAATCCCCAGCGACTTCAAATGATTCGCTCTACTGACTGAGTATTGGCAAACGTCGAACTGTTTCCTTCAACATTACGCGGCGTTTCCTCAGTGCACATAACACTTCCCCTCCAAATTATACATTGTTATGTAAGGCAAAGTAATTAAAATAACCTTTAAATATATTCTAAGAACACTTAATATTCTCATATTTGCTTTGCATTTTTACATAATAGTTATACTAATTACATAATAGCAAAATATACAGTTAGATAAACAAAAGTCAACTTTATTTATTATATTTATGAAGAATTGCCAGCGCTACAGTGAAATGTGTATATAAGAAGATTTAAAAATATAGATGACGTAGAACATTCCAGTCTTATTGTTGTTTCACGGTGTTCGTTTTGACGAGTGCTTGTACGAATTTTGCTCAGTGTTAAAAATTTTAAAGAATTCGCGATTCATTCACTGACCTATAAATTTTGAATAGTGACAAGATCTACTCCTCTCCTACACATAGACTACTAATTTTCAGTATCTGGAATCAGACAATCAGCAATGGTTTTTTTACACGTTGAATGTCTAAACTTGACGTAAATGTAGTCATATATTTCTTAGTTATTATCTAATTGGTAAAAATTGATTCGTACTTTTGGAATGTGTTTGAGATTTTTCGAATCTCTTTGTTAGATGGCGCTAGTTGTATTTAAAACAAAGTGTACTTTATAGCGAACGAACTACAAAGGAATAAAATATTTAATACAATTGTCACTCAATTATACAACATACATAATGTATATCGCTCTCATACATATTCTTATATATCTCAATATGAGCTTGTTTGATTCGACCAATTATCAATAAATACAAACTATAGAAATCTCACTTCATAAGGGTTTATAGCGCAATTTCGTCTACATAATACTTTAGAAAATACAGTTAACTAAAATAATTTCAATGTTCTTTTTATAACATATATTATAATTCAAGTAAGTTATTTACATATTTAATAATTGTATGTTACATAAAAATAATCCCTTTCTAAATGCATCAGACGCGGCTGTTTTCTGAAGAGGCAATTTTAAATACAAACCAGTTACGGTCTACAGTGAAATTTAAATAAATTACATAATGACTACCTAAATGATTAATTAAATATTCTCTCAGCTTCAAAAGAAAGTTGATAAAACGTATAAATATAAAATTATATCACATATATATTATTCACATAGTTTATACACGCATAAAATACGAATGCCAATTAAAAAAACATTTTAATGAGCGTGTTCCCGTAATAAAGTTATTAGAAACTAGATCAAATAAGTTCGTATACTGGTTAAGTTATTGCATTAAATGTCACTCTTGCTTCGGATCAAGTTATCTTTTATCTTACATTTGTGATATTAGTACACACAGTATGCTATAAGAATATAATGTCCTTACATATGAAATTGAAGTTTAAAAATTAACCAAAATCTGTAGGTATATATTATAATCAATCAAAGAGGTTCCATTTTGGTGGAAAATTGTGGTTGCGAGAATGAATAGTATAACGCGGGATTTTATAATTAAAAAAAGAATAGTGCAATTTTTCTGTGCTGTAAACTAGTGAAAAGGATAGCATTTTTTTGCTGCGTTTAGTAACACGACAATTTGATACAAAAGCTTATTCTTTTTGTTAAAGATGTATGAACCAACTTTACATTTTTAATCGCTGCCACGACTCAAGGAAGATTTTTTACGCCCCACATCATCGCCTTAATTCCTGTAATTATGACAGCTGTAGTATCGATTAATAGCTTAAGTAATAGAAATCGTCATGGTGGTAATTCCACGGCGACAAATTTTGAAGGTGCCAACCCTGGCAAGCACATGCCTGCGCGAACTTTTACTACATAATATATAATAAAACACTAGCTGTTCCCCTCGTCTTCGCTCGCATTTGTTTCTTTTTGTGTGGAAACTTTCATAAAATTATTCCGCGTATTAGTTAACTTGTGTCAAAAAGTTGTATTTTCAGAATAAAAGGTAAGTACACCATGTTATTTTCTGCACCCCTGACAACGTGTGTGTAAAATATCTAAATTATCTTTGGAGTCGTTAAGGAATTGTTTGTTACGCTTTTAATATCGCACCGCATTTTCAATATTATAATTAATTTAAGATATGCCATAAATACGTATTCGACGAGATATATAATCCAGAGTGGCGGTGGTGGTCATCCACAAGGCTAGATCGCCTTCTGGGCGATGAACATGGTGACATTTGGATTTCAATGAATCACTACATGATTGATTCGAAATTTACCACATTATAAATATGTAAGTCTAAATGATATATTGCGATTTCATAGCACCGTCTAGTGTAACACTTAATTGTGCCCTATGTGTTTGTTACTCAACAAACCAACACCCGAACCTGTTCCAATCGCTTCAAGTCTAACATTACATGACATAACTTATATCACGAAACTAAGATAATATCGTACTCGTGATATTAGTAATACATACGTACGACTTTAGAAAGTGTTTCTCACATCTTCTTAGTTTTGTAAACCGACTTCGAAAGGGAGGATGTTATTTATCTGGTCGAGAACCTGTGTCTGTGTTGTTACCTCTGTTATCGAAAGATCGTAAACGATATTTAGTATTCAAACAATTTAATACACAATATTATCACTGATTTATTATCCATTAAAAAAGATTGTCTTATATTGCAAGGAGAAAAGATGAATATAAATATATATATACAAACTGAACCCCGTGGGTTCACCCGCCGTGCAATGTAATCCACTAAGTTCCATCCCAATATTTAGGGGATGAACTTAGAAAAATCCTATCTTAATGCTCGCCTACGCCTACTGCTACTATTAACAGACTAATACTACTACTGCGAAACTTCAAGCTTCCTAATAGTGAAATAATTTTTCAAATCGGTTCAGTAGTTTCAGAGCTTATTCAATGCAAACAAACAAACAATCAAATCTTTCCTCTTTATAATATTAGTGTAGAAAATTTAGTTCAACGGTCATAAAAAGTAGTCTCGTAAAAAGTATAAGCGTCACCTTTGCATTAAAGACAAAAAGGGATATTCTTACGGATGTTAATTACGAAATGGGAGGAAAATCTTTTTTTGGCATAATTGAAGTGTAATATTCGTGCGTCCATTTTGAAGACAATGACACAACTGACACACTGCCATTTAATATAGTTTTAAGAACGTCCAATACAAAGGTTATGTTTTGAAAATGGTAAGACAACACGTAATTAAATGAAGTCATATTTAGAGCCAGTGAGTCCTTGACATTTCTGTTTACGATGGTTTACCTTTAAATATTTCAATATGAAAGAAAAATTTATTTGAATTTTATCTTGACAAAGAATACCGTAAATTGTTATCGTTGAATATATTATTATTCAAAGTATGGTGATTTTTGCTCTCATTTTAGGTAAATCCAGTCAATAGATGTGAACTACAAGGCGATCATAAAAATAAGGAAAATCTACATTAAGTTAGAAATTCATGATAATTCAGAAAATTCTTTATAAATATACAGTCTGCAATATAAAACTGAGTTATGAATGAATTATATAATAATTATACAATGACAGCATGGGATGAGATCTGACAGATCCTTCGATTGAGATTTAGGCTGAGGTTCCGGGAGCCCACTGGATGTATGTGGACAGGGGACCGATCTTTGTGGCGATCAATAGGGTAAGCCTAAGTCCAGCAGTGGCCGAATATCGGCTGAAACAACAGCAACAAGGGCGATTAAAAAAAAATCCAAAACAGATTGTTTAAAAAACAGGTTTAAAATCACAAAATAGAAATGAACTAATTAAAAAACGGGCAGCGACTGCAAACTCATCCCAATCCCACTCACCCTGAGAAAGGGCCACCCACGGGACTCAAAACTAGTTCGTACATCGGACTACAGTTTATTAAGAATGTCTCACGGAAATTTTAATAGTTTTAATAAAGAAATGTTAACTTAGAATATACATAGGCGGCTGGATGACCTCCTAATGCCATTAGAAACCACGTTCACCCACGAAGATCCTTATTAGTGTTAAATCTTCGGTATATATTACCAGATTCCTTATAAAAACGACAAACAAATAACTGAGTCATCTCGTAACTCCGTAAATAGGTGTTAAAGATCATAGTCGGAGATAAAAGTTATAGAAACAGATATTTTAAATTAATTGAAAAGTGTCTTATTAGGTAAGATATTATTAGTCTGAAGACTAATAAGAAAAATGAAAAGAACCTCCAAAAAGAAGTAGCAGCTTTATATACAAGGGTAATTAAACAATTATAATGACTTTAGCTTAGCGACTAACAAAGTCTCATACTGATTGCTTCGACAAGTATTAAAATCACACAAAATGAAAACCACGGGGACAACAACAAAAAAGTAAACGGCATAAAAGTAAAAATAATAAAGAAGCTTTCGTGATATAACACGAAAGAAGTTGGAATGTAAATGCGAAAAATAAAAAAAAATCGAATTAGGGCTAATTAGATGACTTAAATTCTACTAGACTAATTAGATTTTACTTTTACTACGATCATACGTAGTAAAAGTAAAATCAAATTTCAGAGAAATTCCTAAATTGTCCAAGAACTTATCTTAGTACCACTTAACTAAAAATAGATTAAAATTAAAGGCTAAATTTAACTCACGTATACGTACTTCGGTGTTGGTACAGACAAGTTGCGGACCTGTCCTTCTTCAGGGTGAATGGGCTTAGTTCGCGGTCGCGCCTTAACTCTCTGAGGCACTAAGATAAGCCATTTAAATTAATTAATTATTTTAAATTTAATTATAAAAATTTCCTCCACTTCTTGTTTGGAAAAACATGATTTAAAAATTGTAAAACAACTTAAATTAGGTACCATATCAACCTCATTGACGATATCGATTTTCGAAGTAACAATATCGTATAAATGAACGAGTATACCGTACTGTACAATTGAATTATTAAAATTAAATGTTGTGCAACCAGTATGTACAATATTATGTCATTAAATTTGTTGTATCCATTTTAGTATATTCTATTTCTTCATACAGTACAAAGTATTTTACAGTAACTGAGTGTCATTATTTGTAATCTCTACATTTATATTTAAATTTTATGATAGTACCAACTTAATGATATATTCGTATCGGTCGCTACTTAAAATGTTTAAGTCATTATTCGAAATTGAAGTATTAAAATATGTCTATACATAAAGTTGCTGTATACTTCAAATATTTTTATCACACACTGAAATAAGTATAAATTATAGATATTTGTACACATACAAATGGATAAGATGGATAAGAAATTATGTTATTTGATTATTAATCAGAACAATGGCATCACATCAAAATAATAATGTGGTTCGTATCCAACGCACCGACTTAAAAAAAAAATCTCGAACATCGTAATTTCAGACTTTTTTTAATCTGTACATTTAATGCTACGTAAATGTCCACAGTTTTGTAACTTTTTAAGTTACCTCAACACTCAAAATGATTACTAATTAATGATGCACAGAGATAATAATAAGTTTAACTCCAATAAACAAGTCCGATTATACTTTCAGGTCTGAAATAAAATTGTGCAATACAAAAGTCAAAGCTGAAGCATATTAAGTTGTTTATTGTTACAAATATCGCTTGCGGCCAGATGACTTAACCTTCAAGTCGCCGCTCGAGCGCGTTGATATCTTTTGCTCGTGACATTTCGTTTACAATGTTTCTTTTTGTATGCAGACATTTATCAAGTGACAATTCGACAATGGCACTATACAATTGCAACCCGAGGCGACTGCAAGCAAATTCCAAACATTATCTATTCAATATGTCACGCCCATAACCCAGAGGGGTAAGCAGACACTACGGATTTCCTTTGGGCGTGATTGCAGCTCGCTTCTCACTCTTTTTCTACATCCTTACACAAATCTATTTTTAATTTCACAAGTAAATATTCATATTTATTTCATTTAGTGTATAAAATGAAACTTGTTGTTTAATTTAGTTTTACACCATGTTTACTATAAATTTTATGTATCGGCATCTGTTGGAGATACATTTTTTTTATAAAATACAACGAACTTAGAAAGTAACAAGTCTATACAAATTACAAATTAGTGTCAATTTTGTAATCTAGGTTGAATATTTTGGATGATTCACAGAAGCGCTTTTTTGGAAATGTCAAGAACAAGCAGACTGTTTGTGCCAAACATGTAAGAGCCATCATGACACAAGCAAACGGATCCAAAAATGTAGGTATTCTTAAGTAATTTTTATAACTCAAAACAACGTTATTTGTTTTAGGGCTTAGGCTGCAAATCATAAGTCATAGGTTGGAATGCGTACCTCAACTATTCACGAACCATCTCCGAACAAAAGCTTCATAATGTTGTTCATGATGTTTTACTTTTTGGAGCAGTGGTGATGAAATTACTTACACAAAGTAAAGCGCCTAACTCCGTACGAACCAGCGACCAGTAAAGTACAGAGTACAGTACTTAGGTCGTGGCCTATAACACTGGGCTACCACTGTTCCCAAAGAAGCTTACGCTTAGTTAAAAAATTATAATAAATAAATCCCATAATTTGCTTAACTTTTTAATACAAAAAATTATTATACGCTATAATAATATGCAGATAAATTCGACGTTTTTTAAAATTTGAGGACTTAAAGCCTTTATAAATAAGCTAGCTATAATTTAAGCAGCATAAAGCTGCTAAAATTTTATTTATTCTTACTTTATCCTATTTCTGATATCAGAAATAGAAAAATTGAATTATTTTAAGTGAATCCAAACTCAACTATTATGTTTGTTGTTAAATTAAACTATATTATTTACATAAGATTAAGGTTAAATTATTGCTAAATTAAACTTCTTCAGAAGCAAAAGTAGCTGCTGTTGGAATCGAAAATATTTGAATTTTGTACATAATTCAACACTTTCCTCTGGCTGATTGACGTCAACATAATATATTCGCAAGATAGATTATTGTAACCAACCTCATTATATTATCAAAAATATAATCGTTAACTATACTACGGCGAGATATGAAACAGTTAATCTGATGCGATAGAAGCGTGATTAGACTAAAACACGGAATTGATATTCAATACAAAGTAAACAAGACAAAGTACCCAAAGTACGGTACGGTACCCTATTACTAAGACTCCGCTGTCTGTCCGTCTGTCTCATGAACCGTGATAGTTAGACTGTTGAAATACTCACAAATGATGAATTTCTGTTTCCGCTATAACAACAAATACTAAAAACAGAATAAAATAAATATTTGAGGGGGTTCCCACACATTATAAACATTATACCTATTACTATACTGATACTACATGTACCCATGATCATATAACTTTTAAAACCGTAGGTTACCTTGATAACTATGAGGAATATCACTATTGATTCTAGTAGTAACCTTTAGATTAGTAAGAAACTACAGCTCCACTTAACTTTGCTATCACTGGCCCACTACTTTCATTTTGTTATTTCCTAATCACTTTAATCCCAATGTTATTACGAAACATGAACAACTCAATTATATGTTGAATAAAAAATATGTTACCTAAAGAGCAAGCGAATACAGGAAACGTTGTAGACTTATGAAATAAAAACAACCCGGAAGCGACTGTTCCAACTTTTAATTCTAATATTATTATATAATTTTAATTCTAAGTCTTTGGCAAACCTATCACTGAACTTTAATAACCCCTTTAAAGTGTTACAGTAAGAATGCAGTCACTTCTAGTGATGTAATGACTTATCTAGTGATAGGATCGTCTGTGGTCTACGTATTTTATCACGCCACTGTCACTTGAAACACTTTTAAAGTTCAAGCAAATAACTTATGTATATATTGCCAATGCTGATTGCTATTTGCTATTAACATTAAATTATTTTATTTACAATAAGATATCTTCTAGAATGCTATAAAATTGCGGTTTTTATTTAACAAAATCAAATATGCGTCTAGTACGCTCACGCCCGTTACCCAGATGGGTACGCAGAGATCACAGATTTTCATTTGGCGTGATCCTGGCTCACCTCACTCGATTCTACATCCCTACATCTACGCATACAAGCTCATCGGTTAGGGGTACTCCTTATATCACCCTTAGTATGTCACTAATCTGATTAATATAAGTTCCCCCGCCAATACTGCCACTCACTTTTGCGACATACATTAAATTAAACAAAATTAAAGGTTAAAAAAGTTGAAGAAAATATTATAAGTGTATATTTTAAATGGTATATCAAATCCTAATGTTCAATAAAGATTAGAATGTAAATAATTTATTGGAATGTTCCAACCACTTTAACATTAGTCGTGCCACGATGTAACATCTTTTCCCGTCTCTATTGCATAATTAAGCCAACCTGTGACCTAGAAAGTGTCTAGCGACTTTAACTATGGTTTTATTAGATTCATAAGAGATTGAAGTGAGAAATATTGTTAGAAAATAAACGAATGAACGTACATTATTACCTAAAAAGGAGTCCATTATAAATCCGTATAGAATTTAAAGGAAGACACAAAGTAGCTTACACAAAGCACTCTATTTTTTTTTCTTTTTTTCCGACAGGGAAAATGCATTACGCATACCCCCGCACCGATGGGGACGGTGCGACTGGTTATGTGGGACTCTCCTCTCCTAGGGGAGAGGCATACCCACTAAAGACCCTGTCGATGGTCCTCTGCTTTCTGCCATGCCGCGGGCGTACTTGCCTGTTTCACCGCGACATCCGCAAAAAAGCCCTCCAGTGTCAACCAATCTGGTAACAAAAGCTTATTCTAGCACAATTGAAACACCATATTTTAATGGATGTCCTACAATTTTAGTAGTTCTTGAATGTTGGTTTTTGTTACTCACTTTGTAGTTACTTCGTTACTACAAAGCAACAGTGTAGACTTTACAAGGCTTTCTGTTGCTTACTTCGTTTTGTCTTATATCGTTCAGTAAAACAAGGACGGCAATGACATTGCAACTCTCACATTGTCTCGTTATGTTTCTGTTTAAATTACCAGTTGCACTTAACCCACGATGTTATTAAAGACGATAATGTTGTTTATTAAGGGATAATTAAAACTTGGTAATGCTTCGATCCATTTAAAACGCATGAAAAAAGGTTAAAGCGACATTATTATATTTGCAAATGAACTCGTTACTGTATACAATCGCATAGAAAGGAATCATTAATCCTCGTTTTAAATCGGCACAAGGATAGACACGATGATTACAAAGTTGCAAAAAATCAAACAGATATAATATGTCTTTAATCTAGAAAATATTATTAATTAGACAATACATTTTCATAGTTTTCATTCGACATAGTTCTTTACAAATTCTGTTTAATTTATTATTTAAGCCATAACAGATCAATGGTTAAAATAACTCTAATATTTTTTTTATTAATTACCCTCTTACATTCAGCGTGTAATAATTTAGTTAATATAGTATTACACTCCGTGTATAGCAACGGATAAATTAATTTTCATTGTTTTTTCAAGTAATGCCTTACATCAATCGCTAAATGCACTAAATTTAGTAATTCCTTACACCAATCGCTAAGTGCACTGAATTTAGCGATTGGTGTAAGGAATTACATAAAAAATTATTTATCTGTCAATTTGAAGTTAATCACTGTCACAAATAAATATTAGTCGCAAATATTTATTTTTATTGAGAGATCTTACTTAAATTACGTTATTAGACTTTATCTTAACAGTGTACTTTTATATTCAGCTTCGTATAATGAAACGACTACATGTTAAAATTAATCTTGTCTATAAACGTAAGCTTGAAATCATAAAATAATACAACACGTATCAAAAGCTGGCTCACGGCCGTTCGACGCAGATACTATCGGCTATTTCTCAGCTTTGTTTCCAATTGATAAATTGGTGCAACATTTGCTTTGTAAGCGTTTAGTCTACGTAGTACATCACATCTACAACTAAATCGAACTAATGCCGCATAATTAAGCTAATGTTGTTCGACAAACAAGATCAATGTAACAACTTTTATGAATGTACAATGTGTTTTTTTTTTAGTTTGTTCCACTTCAAGACTTGTATCCAAATAAACGTCACTTACTGTCGTCGTCACGTATGGCGGTCGTTACACTTTTATCGGAAATGTTGTAATTTTGTGGAAATCATGAGATAAAGTGAAGTGAAATTGTGTAATATGGATAGCTAATGTTATAAAGTAAAAGGAAAAAAATATTTTTTAATTATTTGGAATTTACGAATTATAAAATAAAACGTAAAGTGTTTACCTTTGTTTACAAAAATAACATCTTTATGTGGAACAAACTATATGTTGTAACAATGGCTACGAATTACTATCACAACTTTTAACTCATAGCTTAACGGTTACAATACGTAGCAGTTAAAGATGTTACATGTAGCATTTTGGGTGTGTTTTCAAATATACAAATGTTTCTTTTTGGTCTGGCTGGAGCCTTTGTAGTTCAATAAGGTCGGTGAAAATGCATCGATAACCTCTGGTCCATCCCACATTAGTGGATCCAGAGGGTGACTGACCCCAATTCAAACGACAATCCTGGATGCAACACTGTGTGCCAGTTGGGTTAATGTGAGAGCGTGCTCACACACCTGAATCAATCGATGACCAGCTTGATATTTACGAAATTTTGAAACGACGAAAAATTGATATAAAATGTATGCAAATGTATACATACATAAATGAAATTTTGTTTGAATAATTGATGATGTTGATTTTCAATAAATATCGGCGATCAACATTGGTTATCGAATAGTGCCGGGATAGAACCCAAAAGTAAACACTCCATCATAATTCATCTTTTCCTTTCATTCTCTTTCATCTTAATAAATTTGAACTTTCTTAAATAACTTAGTAATGTACTTAAATAGCTTTATTTTTCATTCTCATTTATTTTAATTATAAAACTTCGTCATAGATACCTCCATGCTCTGTCACATTATCTCAGTAAGTTATTAATTGGCCTATAGTACATAGTATATGGTAGTAGTAAATAGTAGAGACATGGGACAATGACTATAAGGCGTCAGGATATTTGTATGTTATAAATAGCAATTTTCGTAGAACAATCGAAGTATAAACAAACAAACTTATCGACTAATCTGGACGCTGCACCGTCAACTGTTTAATATGAAATTTATGAAGTAAACTCTGCACCCATATAAAATCCATCAATAAAAATAAACATAGTACTACTACATTTGATTCTTTATTTATTCTCATTGCAATATCCATATATCATATAAAGTATATAAATAAAATCGTAAAACAGACTACAAAGTTATATGTGACCTGAAAATGAAACTAGATTCGTCAAGGTTTCGTCCATGTACTTAAATGTCAGGTAATAAAAAGAAAATAACGTAGTAATATAATAACAAAAGCTAGCAGTTAATTTTAAAATAGAATTTGCATTATAAAAGAAGTAGTAAAATATTATTACACTGTAATGAAGATATTGCACTAAAATAATTATTAATTTCAAAAATGCATATACAACTTCATTTCATGAATGAAATGACATATTTTTGCAAAATATGGAAAGGGTTTTAAATTAAAAAAAGTTGCGTGTAGGCAGTTCAAAATAATGAACTGAGAATTTTTTTATATTACCACTTCCAAAATGAATTAAAAAATAACACAAACCCGGATTTTAAATATACGAAATTGATGCTACATTAAATTAAGTATTTCATGAATCAAACTGACTTTAAATATAATGTATTTAAGACTATGTTGTCCACTATGTCCACTATGTAGCAGGCCTACCTCCACTTCGTGAAAAATGTCTGTTTAAACTTAAGACAAATGATATACTTGAAAAAATCCTTCTAAAAATACTTTATATTTAAGTTTAAATACATATTGTTTTGTGGAAGGACCCCAAACGCGCAAGTGGATCACCTGATGTTAAGTAAACGCTCACCATAAGCATCAGCTAACCATAAACAGCATTTAAGTTGCAGATGCGTTGATAGACAGGAGAAAGGAAATTATAATTTCCTATTCATCCCCTCTCCATCCAACCCTTTTCCTTTTCCCTTCAAATCTTTATTAGGAAAGAATAGGAAAGGGAAGAGAACTGAATTGTAATTGGTCCCCGGGCACCTCACTCCTCGGACAAAACGCAGAAGTATACTTCTATTTCCAGTCTTCTGTGAGATCGTGGTATTCAACGGTCGAGCCATTCGTGCATCAGATGTTGTTGCGGGCTCTACCACTGTGAAAATAATATATTGTTCTATCTGGGAATATTTTATAAGCACATTCCTCGAGTCACTACCTTCACATTACCTGCTTAGCATTTAAATAGAAAAAAGTGAAGCAGTCTTAGGCCGTCTGTCCACTTCGAACATAAATGCCTTGCTTTTGATTATAAAAAGTGTCTTTAGATGGTGAACAAAAGTATAGTCCATGCAAACGTTCCAAAGGTTATTGGAGTAGTTTACGATATAGAATTGTTGTAAGAAACGAATAATAACGGACAATTTGAAAACAGATTCAGGATCTATGATAACCAGGAAAATGTTAAATCATAAAAAATAGGTCCATTGGCATTGTATTTAGGTAGTAGTATTAGTAAGTGTGTTTCAGACTTTTGAGTGGAAGAAAGCATTTTAGGATAAAGCAAATAACCTTCGTCATAAAACTCCACCTAATCTACTAAGGACAGGCGCGGGACAATTGCAGAACATATATCTCTACATTATGCTCCCATTAGAAAACCGAACCACCAAAGTAAATGCTGTTGCTCAGCTGCAATTTATTTTGCAAAAGTGGATGGCAGTATTGGAAAGGGAAGTCGTAGGAAAACTTAATCGATCAGGTTAGTAACATGCTAAAGAAGGGCGATATACATAGTACCCGTAATCGACAAGCATGTAAGTGTAATGTATAAATTTAGAAGAAGCGAGAGAGGTGTACCCGGATCGTGCCTAATGGAAATCCATGATCTCTGCTTACCCCACTTGGTTACGAGCGTGGGCACATGATTCTTACATGTTTTTTTATAATATTTGCCTACACTTAGGGATGAATAGCGTACCAAACGAACAGGTTAGTTCTATAATTTGTAAGTATAAATTAAGGCAAATAAATATACATAGTATTTTGTTAACACCAATTATTTGCACCACTGCTCTCCGCTTCATTAAATTACAGTGGATAGACAGCCTAAGACATCTTTATAGTCCATACAATATGCAAATGTCATAGCGTAACATACCAAAATGTCATCTGATCAACTAGTCCTTCCTGTAAATGTATAAAAAACAAGTACAAGGTGATCTATATTCATATGTAGCTTGGCGTGGCCGGTATTTTTCACGAGCATCGATAAGGACGTTTGAATCTCGTCCGTCCGTACGTCAAACTCCTTGACATTTAAAAATTAGTCCAAATTTAAATGTGAGATGAATTAGTGTTGGCTCTCACGTTTGATTAATTGAGTAGCATTTAACTTCGGCTTTGATGGTATTTATTACGTTTTTAATTTAATATTAAATAACAAATTAATTACCACTATTTTGGTAGAACCGGAACATTACAGATGCTGTCATAAACTTTGAGGCCGACTGCTTTACTTTATTTATGTAATCAAGACTAACTTAAATAAATTAAATATCCGTAACCTAATATGGAAGCGTACCCCACGTTCATTTTGCAGCCACCCCCATAATTGTTTAGGTTTATTTACATCTTTTCATATATATTTGTACACGTGCTCGTTGATTACGTGTAAGATATATAATATTAAACTTCCTTGGTATATTCCGTAATAGCATTAATAAATGTAACAAAGTACAGTCCATATTTAATACATCTTTGAAATAAAAAAAAATTGAGACAGCTTCAGTATAAGTCGAGTCTTAGTGAACTCTTTACTGATATTCAAATTAAGTTGACGTTTAATGATCGAAATTCTATTCAAGTAAGGGGTACCAATATTTTTTAAATTTTATTTTTCAAAGAAAATATATAACATGTTAAAAGGTTTTAGATGTGTGTCTATTGCGTAACGAACCGTAAAAGGGTAGACGATCATTGTGTTCACAGTTGTGTTAAAAAGATGAGAGAACTTGCGATGACTGTTGTCATTTGTTGTTATTTTTATTTTTTATCTGTTTCTGATCTGATTGTTGAAATGTCATCTAAAGTTCAAATGTCTTAATAATCTTCCTGTTTTTAAACGAAGAATAAATTTAAATCGTTTTAAATAATTGATTAAAAATGTAATAATTAGTTATGTAATTAAATATTTATTATTATTGAACATGTTTAATGCTTGTAATATTGAATATATAGAAATAATCAAGATTAAACACTTTATGTAGAATATTAAGTATTTTTAATCTATCTGGATCTAATCTAAATAAATCATCGTCTCAATGTTAAGATCATATGTGTACAAGAATATACAATGATAGCATTGTAGATTCTTGTACACATATGGTCTTTAAATCCCATATTCATTTTCATATTCCAATGAAGACCCTGTGACCCAATTTAAAAGTTCGATTCAGTTCGATACAGGATAAACTACTTCAGGAAAGTTCTTAAATATCACACAACCTTGATACAATAATTGTTTACAGACCTGCTTCAGATGAACTTAATAACCACAAGTAAAGTGGGGAAGTACATACGAGTATCAAGTGATCTTTAGCGAGGACAACCGCACTTCTTTTTGGCCACGGTAACGCAATACGTTACCTTTCCAAGTTGTATGCCGCATCGGCCAACTGTTATCACAAACCAATTAACTTTTGAAGAAGGTCGTCATATAAATGGATGTTCGAATTAAGAGAGTACAAAAAAATATATACTAAAGTAGGTGACAGTCAGTAAATTAATTAAAAAGTCAATTAGACTGGTAAGAGAGAGGTGTGCCAGGATCGCGCCAAATGGAAATCCATGATCTCTGCCTACCCCTCTGGGTTACGGGCGTGAGCGCATATTTATTTATTTATTTATATATTATAAATTACCAAACCTAATACACACGTGAAATACGTAGACATTTCATCACAGTATTATTAAAAAAAACAATATCGTCGGCGATATCAAAGTAATTAAAAAGTTACACATTCAATAAAACTATAAAAAATTCAAGATTCACGATTCCAAGGTAAAGTTTAAAGACGACCGACCGGTGATGAATACTCCAAACGTTGAATAACTGAATGCAAATTTGATAGGTGTCGTTTAGGTTTATTGTATTTTAAAAGAACACGTTTGTAATGACTATATTGGTGTGTGTGCTTTTGATGAAGCATGCATTACGATTTAAAAGCTTTCTTAAAATTTAACAAAAGACTCAAGCAATGTGTCAATTGCTTGGGGTTATTTCGTCTTATTTTTAGGAAGACTTGTATGTTTATTTATTTATTGAATTGTTCTATTTATTCTATATAAAACTATTGATTGAGTAAATTGATTTATCTTCTTGTTACAGAATTAACATAGTAAAAAGGTGTTACAGATAATAAAAAGGAAAAAGAACACTTCATCTACCAGACGAAACGAAGAATAATACATTTTAATTATTCTAAATTGTACATATAAGAGCTCAAAATTGAATACGTGTGTAATTTTGTCCACATTGCGTAAAAAAATTACACATATTTAAATATGGTCTCTTATAACAGTCAATGATGATTGAATTATACATTTAAACCTGTTATATTTATATTCGTAAGACGCCAAATTGCAACTAGACTTCATTGAAGGTGGAACATTCTTCAACTCGCGCATTGACTTCCTCATTCCGTTACGTGTGAATATTAAGATTAAAATACATACTGTAACATATAATCATGGCGATGAAGCAATTGACATTTAATGAAGAATTTTTATTAAAGGAAGTAAATGCGGAAAGTTAAATATTTTGATTCCAAATTGAAAAAATAATACAACAACAAAAAATACTTTGTTTACTTTGTAATTGTAATAATATTGTACTTAGAGACTAGGAACTTTTAAGCACATCAAGGAACTACCAACTTAATATCAGCTAAATATAATAATTTTCCTCCTTCAATTGATTTCAATTATGCTGCTGAATTAAAATAAAAGAATAGACTGTTTTGACATTTAAGCTAATGTAACCTTGAAACAGATTAAATTATCTAAAGGCACTTAAAAATAACCACAGAAATATTAAATACTTATCGATGCCTTAACTAATTTTATATATACTATCGTCAAAACTTATCCTTTTTTTAACAAGAAGTTATAGAGCAATTAGCTCACGTAAGTTACATTAACTTCCTGGTTCGAACTTAATCTGTTTTACCTTCAATAGAAGCCTTTCAAGTTTAGTGACGTGTCTGTGAAAACTAGTTTGACGGACGTAGAGCACTTGCTTGTGCATTGCCTGGTCATGTGTTTGATTGTTCTGTTCATACAACACCTAATTATCTTCTTTCATTTTTTCCAGTTAACAATTATAAATAAATAAACAGGTTGAACCACGACTATTTAATGTTACTTGATGTTAACTTAATGCTTACAATTTCGTAGTACCCAAGTTAAGAGACTAACGCATACTATGGTTTGTTGTTACTATGTTGTATTTTATATAATTGTAAATATACAATACACCTTAGTAACATATGTTAAACTTATTTTGTAGTTTTGCCTTTATTTTTTTTTTACAAACACATTTCACTGCGAACAAAATATTTTTTTCTGAAATAATTTTCACTTACTTACTAATTAGTTAATTCTGCCACTATTATGTTGATTGTTGTTTGGAAATTACCTGTAACAATTAATTTAAACTGAATTATGTCCAACGAACTAAAGTTCACACTAAATTGTTTTAAAATTATTACACTTTTAAAGATCGATACAATTATATATAAAGTTCCAAAGTCAACCATTATATTAAAAGATAATTTACTTTAACCTATTTCTTACTACTTAATAAAGAAACTTATTGTTATCTGATAATAGCTTTTGAAAGCGCCGTTTACTTATAACTGCCCAATAAGCTTCATAGATTAAGTTACGTAACATGTACCATTAAATTAATGATTTCCAAGAACTGATAAGTACGCAATGTAGTATTAAACAATTTGTCAGATACATTAATTTTATTGTTTAATTTTATCTCGTAACATAATCGTTACGTATTAAATTAAAAATGCAGGTATTCATAAATGTGATTTTTAGAAACTATTTTTTATCATTTTTACAATATTCTATGTTAGCGTGAGCGCATATTTTTTATCTATGTTATTGTTATATTTCACAGGACAAATTTAAATAGAATTTATAGCAACAAGTTATGCTCAGAATTACACTAAAATTTGTGTTTTTTAGCTGGTACAAAGTTCAACGATAACTGCATATTTGTCGACAATAGATAGTTTAGTTATTTATGGGAAGGATTCACATGACAGATTTGGATCCCTCGATAATCGGCAAGTAGATTAAGACGATCCCTCATCCTTTTGATCTTATTTCCACATTAAACTCGACAATTATTCTGCATCTAATTTGCTATAGGGATTATATGAGCGCAGGGAACAATGTAAAGTCCCCAGCAGATATTAGAGACACCAGACAAGATAAACTTATGATAAACAAACAACAGCAAGCATAACTCAAGAGGTGTGATTGTATGATTGACATTTATGTTCATGGACATAGCTTTTACCTCATACTGGATGTGGTTTATTCTGATCTTTAAGTGTAATTATATATCGCAATCACTGGAGCCTTATTAAGTATTAAGCTTATATCTTTCTCATTAAAGTGAATGGGACAATTAGATGCTTTAAATATATCTAACGGCTGTGTTGCTCTAGCCAATATCGAACGCCAGAACATTGTAATTTTTTTCAGATAATATAAATGCTGCTGCTGTATGCATATAGCTCCTAAATCGGTTTAGCTCATGTCACCGTCCTTGGCTAGTCAGCCTTGCCGATCGCGGAACAGGTTATGAATAAACAGACTGTACTGTCGAATTTTGTGAAATTCTAGAACAAGCAAGAATCATGTGTAAAAGCTATAACATAAAGCTTTCATATATGAAATAGGATAACGCTCCTCAAGTAAACTCTAGCAGTCTATAAAACGTTGAATAGAAGCAATGAAAAAAATTAAAGACCATAAATATAGTAAAAATTAGAAATAAACAATGTAATTATTGACAAAATGTATCTATAACTTTAAAATTTCGTAGTTTTTACTTATAAAAGGTTTGTAAGAAACGGGATTCTTACCACGATTAGCCTTTTTGAACTCCCGATATTTCGGCACAGTTGCATGCGCCATGGTCACGGGCTGACTGGAGTTGTGCGGTAGTGCGAAAAAATGTTATTGGTAGCCGTATCGATCTACCTTTTTTCTAATTCTGCGACCACTACTATTGTTCGATTTCTCACTGCACGCTAAGTCCGCACTGGATGTTACTATTTGTTGTCGACAAAACACACTCACTCACAAATCTAATCGTGGTAAGAATCCCGTTTCTTACAAACCTTTAAAATGTATCTAATTTTGTTATATTTGGATTCTTGTTTTGTTTTAAAGATCATTTGTGTCAGCACAGTTTGTCTAAAGATATGTTTTTCGCGACTTCATTGTAATCGTATAACATACGGATTTTATCCTCACTATAAAAATATTATATATGAGAATGTGAGTTTTTTTATATATGAAGGTGACAAACGAGCAAGCAGTTCAACTGATAGTAAGTGATCGCTACCCATAGGCATCTACAACAAGCTAATGAGATGCAAATGCGTTGCCTACCTTTAATAGGTAAAGGAGGGGATAACAAAAAAGGGTATTTCCTCTTCCTATCCATAACCTCCCCCGTCAGATCCTTTCCTGAAAAGAAAAAGATGGGGAGGCGAAGAAGACTAGAATTTGCCCTCTGGCACCACATTCATCAGACTAAACGAAGAAATACTTGTACATCACGCCTGTTTTCTGTGAGGTTGTGGTATTTCACCGGTCGAGCCGGCCAATCCGTGCAACAGATGTTGTTGTTGCCGGCTCTACCACTGTTAGTTTGTTGATTTAATACGTTCAACTCTTTAATGACTCGATTGATCATGTTGTAATTTTGCTCACACATTATCGGGGGTACGGAAAATGGCATGGGGTACTTATCGTTTATTCCCAAAATAAAACTGTTCCCGAGGTACTAACTAACTTTTATGTACAATAACAGTTGCCATTGTATACTTCAATAACACATGTCAAACCTTCGACTATAAAGCAGTTATTATACGGGGAATTTTGATATTAAAAAAATGAGAAACAAAGCAACAACTAGTAGTCAAATAAATGAAAGTATTCAATTTTCAAATTTCAAAGTTAATATACTTAAAAATAAAATATTCGCTCAACATTTTTAAGCCACTGTTTTCACGTAATCGATATACTTCTTTACTAATTTACCTCTACTATTAAAATTACAAATACAATGTAAAATTAAATCAGTGTGACGTTGTCTGGGAAAACCTAAAGTCTAGAGTTAACGTAGAGACAGGCGCCCCAGCTGCTACGATTCCGCTAAAGTACAAGGCGAACTGCCTTACCGCTCGTTACGTGAGGACGCGAACGCAGCCGTTGCAAGTAGAAATTATAACAATAAAAAACAGCAATTATACGACCTCTGTTTATATTTCTTATTGTGTTTAATGCAATGAATAAAAAACACACTCTAGCTACCGCATTATAGTTCACTACAATTATTTAGTCGGAGTACTTTTCTAAAGCATTTATTAATACTCATACACATTATTACTGACTAAATCTACCTCGTACCTGGCACTGTGGGTTCAATCTCAATATTGCCGGTTAATAATGAAACATTAAACATGTGTTACTTTAAGAACAAGCCTAATGGTAATATATTATCTTAAATAGTTACAGTTGTCCGCAGTTTACCGTGTAGGTTCATGTTATTATGGTATACAAGAGGGGGTAAGTAATATTCAATGAGTTATGCTTTTTGGGTTCCGTAGCCGCTACCATCGATAGTATCCATCGCTGAGAATAGTGCGAGCAATCTAGCATCACTCTGTCTTCCATTCAGAGTATCTAACCTCTTTACAAAAATATAAAATATATACCGATGGCCTGCTCTCCTGACAGCTCTAGATTATAATATGAAAATATAAGAGGAAATTCGATATAACAGAACGATTATAGGCGACAGATGAAACGATTTAAGTAACAAGGCATTAACCGAATTACAACGGCTTACACAACGCGGCTATCCGAACTGCGAATCAAATATTTCGGTATTGTCACGCGTCGTCGCGCGAAACGATCGCTTTGACCTTTTTGCATGGAACGGAGAAAGTTATATCGAAAGCCTTCAAAAGTAAATTCAAAAACTTTTGAATGCAAAATGAGATTTAATTAAGGTCATTTAAATTGCGTTCGTTGAATTCATTGAAGATTTCTTCATCGCTTGCAATGATCTCGTAAGTCAACGTAGTGCAAAATATAATAAGAAAAATAATTTGTCCTTTCCTATCATTTTCCCGACAATACACTTCATTAAAAATATCTTATAAATCTGTATTTGACGCATAATTTCACCGTATTTGAAAATTGAAGAATACACTGGTTTGTATGACGTTGCTTATAAAATATAGGCCATTGTTAGAAACATCATTCAGAGAAATACAACTTAAATGATTACAGAGGGCAATGAGTTGTTCTCTAAATAAACTGAACGTTTCTCGACAAGCATACCGTCTCGGATCAATGCCTCGGATTATTATTATTAATTATTTTCGGAGTCACTGCAACTTGAGATCAACGGAGCGTAGTGCGCAATACGTCACAAAAAACTTTTCATGCATAATATTCGATACAGCGACAACATGCTCGAGCGAGCCTAAAAACGATACAATTGTTCATGCCTCGATGAGCACGGAGTATGCGCACTAATTATATTTCGTGTTAAAATTACTAACTTATGTAATTGTTTAATCCAGTATGTAATATTACCAATACGCGTAATAATAATAGCATCTTAATAAATCATTTTGTGAAATACAATTAGTTAAAAATACATTGATACTCACATATATAAAGCCTCTCACGAATTGAATGTTCGTCTTAGTGTGGAAATAAAATTAATCAATTTGAAGCCTTGCCAGGTACACGAACATAAAAAATATCTCACGGAACTATTGTATTTTTAGACTTTCTTGGAAAAATTGTAGAAGGCGCGTTGCTAACCCTTGCCTCAGTTTTGTTCTGCTGTCAACTGTATATAAAACGAATCACTATAAATGCATGCATTTTATCAAATTAGCCATAACCTTTATTAATTTGGTAAATCGCTACAATGCGTTAAGTTAGTACTGAAATTGTAACTATTTGCATTGCAACAATTCTTGCGACATCGATTCTATTCTGTTGACGTCCCTTTCTATTTTTTACTACGAATAAATCTTTAACCACAATCCCAACCGGTGTAAATGGAGTAAACTATGAAACAGCGAAAACAACGACCACCTAAAGTTTGGACTACGTACCAATAGTGAGAATTTTAAAGTTTTGAAAAACATAAAACAAAGACACATTTATATGTTGATTGTTTAATAAAAGTAAAGAATATACTTTTACATGCTTATCTCGACTTCTTTTATAAAAGAAATTAATTTGGAATAAACAAATTTAGAGAATTGAAGCATATTACTGTTTTCTAGATAAGATAAATAAAATCCATATTTTTTTCTACATATAAAAATAAGCGAACTGCGCATATATTTGTAATTAAATCGACATTCACCAGAATAAATATTTTAATTACCAAAATTCATTGCCAAAAACATCATCTTTGTACCGTTAACGTGTTAAAATCACGTACAGAAATTGAGGCAGCGTACCCATTAGCGATCTAGGCCGTGATAGTCACGAATAATGGTGATTAAGAGATCGTTGGTGATTTCAACATCGCACTGTAAGATCGACAACGCAGCCCCGAGATTGACTTGTGGCATCCCAATCAAATTTTGACAACTAATTACTGAAGGTGATATCACGCACTATATTAAGTTTTGTGCACGTTTTTAAATTAGACACAAATGTTAGTAAGCAAGCGTTACGATAACTAATTATTTTTATATTCAGATCAGCAAGCCTCAGGTAGTTTAAAGATCCATATCCCAGTTAAAGTTTACCGATTACTTTTTGAAAATGTTTACAGTTTAGTAATATTGTTTATTTATTTATTTAAACACTTATAGGAACGTTCGGACGTTATTGTCGTTTAATTTTAATTTTATAAAATAAATAAAATCAAACGTACGTACGCTAGAGCTTGTGTCAGAGTGAATGACAGATCGAACGTTTTAATCGTCAATTCACTCTCCATTCGGCCAGTCCCCGAAACACTTCTTCGTACAAAAAGGAGGACTTAATGACTATTGGGATTCTCTACCAGTCGACCAAGTATTAAAGAATGAGAAAATATAAAGAGGTGCACTACATGAAAATCAAATCAAATCTAAGTGTACCTAATTTTGTTAACAATCTTCACTAACACGGTCATGATGATTGTTTTAATCTTAGTGATCGCGGACCGTATTTTAAACCATTGGGTACATAAGATTTACATATGTCGATCCTGTTTAACTAAAACTAATATATGGGAAAATTAAAGTAAACAATACTACACCTATAATCCATATTGAGTTAAACACACGTATATAATTAAATAGATCTTATAGAATTGTTACAGTAATACAATTTAAGAGCAACATTTGCAAAATTCAATCTGCAATTATTTTGCAATTAAGATTTCGGCACGATCCCCTCTCTGCGGAGACCTTTCTCATAGCATATGTTATACGTTTGTTTTGAATTAATTAGCTTCTTTCAAACTTACTGTCGAAATGAACACTCAACTGATATTTTACGTAATTTTAATGCAAAACATTGCACCTTAAATTTCTTTTAGATTAATAAATGAAGGAGATGAACACAACTGAATACAATGTGGGAAAATAATCTTTCATGTCATGTTAGTTCATTTATAAACTGTTCATTTATTTATAAATTTGACTGCAATTTGATTTAAGTTCCAAATAAAACCTCTCTTAACTTCGAAGTTAAGTTAACGACCTATTATAATCACTTATTGCACAAACCTGCACCTTCATACGTTCCTCTCACCGTTTAAGTTATTTACTTTATCTAAAACAAGTCGACCACAAGTTAAGTTCTGAGCTAACGATTCTATTTCGCAAAGTAACTTAGAAATTATAATTGGCAGAAACTTATATGCCAGTTGATATTAATTACATATAAATGTTTTTACATTTGTAACTTTAACTTGAAATTACTTTTAAGACGTTTACTTATAAAGTTTATTGTAACTATGTAATTTCAAACAACATCTTAAATTAGTGGCATTGAAAATATTGCAACTCGAACCGTATCGTGGATTACCACCACTTTTTACTGTGTCAATTTTATGCATATCTCTATTACGTGCAGAAGAGAGTATGTAATTATTAAATACTCGTGCTTTAAAATAATAGGTACTCAGCAAAAAATGCTAATTGTAGTTCCTTGTTTTTCGTAGAAGAGATTCAAAGTTACTTATAATTATTTTTATAAATACCAACAGATTTTATAATAACAAAATGTTTTATATAACCACACAAAAGGCTAACCGACGGTACGTTACCGCAATTTCTATTCCACGCGCGCTCTCGAAAACAATTTAAAGAAATTTGCGTCTTGAATACTAATCATAAAATAATGTGCTTGTACTTTCACACGAACAACACACACCATAATGAACATCACGGGGCATAATTACTCTGAATACAGCAGGTATATGACAGTCAAGAAAGCCTCTTTCATATTGTGACCATAAAATAAGCCTTCTAATATGAAACCCTCTGCTTAGTAATTAAAACCCAGGTTTTCAACACATAAAATAGTTTTTAAGCACATTATTATTTATATGTATAAAGATAAAATATAATTATATATGATAAATACATAGATATAATTTAAAAAAAAACTAAAAACAACACAATTTCTTTACCCCCTTAGACGATCTGTCTAGTTGTCCCAACCAACACTAGTCCTCCGATGCTTTTTATATCGATATTTACGTTCATTGCTTACCCCTCTATAGTTTGATAAACTCATTACAAATAATATTGGTCTGATCACAAATATTAAACCCTATTTATAGTGTTTCAGACACTGAAAATATCTGGAACTGCTCATATTTGGGGATTATACCATAGCATGTAGATTACTGCTAAGTTAGGAACTTAATTTCATAAATATTTATAGAAATATCAAGTAGGAAGTCTTCGTTGTAGTTCACAGTTCATGCTACTTTCGTAATCGTTCATCAATACACATTGCCTCATCTTCCATTCCACAGACCTGCCTTCAATAGATTATGCCAATAAGTGTATATCTATGCCAAGAATCGCTGCAGTGGTTATGCACTCGGCGTTGGGATGCTCCGCGAGTGCTATTGCGTAGGCGATTCAACTTTCAATCCAATTTGTTTCGTTAGCCTCGATACAAGTTTATTACAATAATTACAGTCTGCCCTGCAACTTGTTAAGAAAACTAACGCTAAAAATCTGAACTATTATGTAAAAAACTTAGGTTCAAAATCGTATCCCAGATTTAAAATATTCCAATTGTATTTAATCGATTAAAAAAATGAGAATTGTCTGTGATTGGAGGAGGTTATAGTAAAATGATGTTTTGCGTTAATTGACATCATTAAATATATAAGTAAGTAATTGATACTTTTAGGTAATAATCATCTAGGTTTGCTAGTATATGCAGGTATATACAGCAGATCTCATCAGGATAATAATTTTCACCACTGAAATCTTACAATTTGGTATAGCAAAAGTCCCTAAACGTTACAGCTAACTATTCGTTATCAATTCTATAATTTCATGTTATAAAATACTTTAAGTGTTGTGTTTGTTGATTATGTGACACGTGGCCAGTGGACAGAAGCTGGAAAGTGTATGACGGACTACTTTCACTGGACCGCGCCGTACACTGTTTTTGTACTCGTCATCCTGACGTCACAGTGTTTTTATTTAGATTACGTTCAAATGTGACGTTCCTTGATATCGAACTGCACAGTTAAGAAATTAAATCTAATTATCTCATTTTTGTCCTCTTCCCTTTCATATCCATGTCTAATAAATATAGCATGAGTAGGAGAAGGGAGGGGATAAATGGGGAAAAGGAAATATCCCTTTTCTTATCCATGTAATATCAGATGACCCATTTCCTCGTTTACCACCTATTTATATAAAGGATAAAAAAAATAAAACACAATAAAATAAATAAACTCAACATAATTAATTTCAGTTGGACTTTTACAGAAGAGCTTGAGCGACGTAATAAATAGATGTTAGACCAATATCCTTGTTGTAATAGGAGGCGAGGAAGCCGGTTTGAACTGGCTCTTTGATGAAATCGAAACCAATTATAGATTCTTCATTTCACAAACATGAACAGAACAGAACTTTATCCTCCTTTCACGATGATTCCACGGCCACGAAACCAAGCGACAATTAATCATAATGAATAATAAGAATATTATTATTTATTTATTAATTCAAATAAGAGAAATTATAACATGTGTATAATGTCACCTGTTTGAATCATCATTAAATAATTACCTTAATATTTTGTTAAATTCCGAATACGAAAAAGCACAAACGTAAAGCTCGGTCGTAAACGTGTCGTGTTCTGGTTACTTTATTGTTTGCTATCAGTTTCACGACTCATCACTAGTTTCGTTGATAGTAATAAGAAAGATTGCTCGTTACCAATTTAAAGAAGAACGTACTCAAAAAAACAAATGACATCATTAACGGAATGTGTAACATCACAATTACGAAACAAGCCCACGTCGATGCAGTGAGAATAAAAAGTACAGTATACATCGTTCAGACACTTTATGGTTCCCTCGCCTCATGATGTCCGACCTTTAAAGGTTGCAGGCAGTATTACTTAATAGTGAATCTTATATCAAATTACATGCCATCTGCATCTGCAGCACTGGGGTATCATAAATTTATAATACAATCTAGATTCTAGTGTTGAAATTACTGGGTATTTCCAAAATACTATCTTACTATTACTGCGTTTTTGCTTACTTACTATTACTTAAGTAAGCAAAAATGTTCACACAAAAATGTGGTGAATTTCTGCTGATAAATCCGAAGAATCCGGAGTTTCAGTACCTTACCAATTTATTGAGGGCTCGTTAGACTGTTTAAAGTCTCCATGTTTCCATATTACAGGATGATTAATTGTAAAAAAAAATAAGTATAAATTAATAAATATATTAATAATTATCAATAGCGACCATCTTTGCCAGTCGAGGAAATCAATGGAAGGAACAATTAAGACATTTCCTCTAGGACTAAGTTGTTGTAAAATGGCAGTCGGTAAACGAATCGCCATGTTAATGATCAAGATATCGTCATTTTGTATTACGTAACATCCGAAAAATTGATCCGCTTCGAATATAATTCGAGGTTTAAAGCTAACGTGACCTACATTATAATCGAAGTATTATTAAAATATGATTATTACGTAGGATAATGCATCACAGTCTTAATAGTGGTAGAGTCCGCAACAACAACATCTGTTGCACTAATGGGTCGGCTAAACCAGTGAATACCACGACTTCACAGAAGACAGGCGTGAAGTAGAAGTATTTCTGCGTTTCGCCTAATGAGTGAGGTGCATGAAGTCTAATTTTAGTTCTCTTCCTCTTCCCAACTTTTGCTAATAAGGAAAGGATGGGAAGGGAAAGAGGATTTGACGGTGGAGGGCATGGATAGCGAGCGCGCGGCTGTGTCCTAAATTATGTCGTAGCCGTTGTGCGAAAATTATCTACTAATGCAAAAAATATATCGTATAATCGCTAAATATTGAATTTGTGTGTCGAACTAAAAACTTGCATCAAACACCTGGATTTGCTAGTTTCAAGCGAATTGTATTTTAGATCTTAAAATATTGGTCATAAGACGTTATATAAATACTTTAATGAATGTTTCTAGCAAAATACAGATTACGTTACTTTTTAAGAGCTGAACTAGAAACACTAGTAAATTATATGCATTTAATATTGTACATTTGAAAAGGCATGTTACAGCGGGAGCATTTGTATGTCGGTCAAGTTTCACAGGCTGGCTTCTCATGATACAATCTAGATCTGTTAAATAACATGCCGACGTTATTATATCGTTCGTAAATCTAGCTACTTTATAATAACGCGAAGTGGAGCGGAGAGATAAATATGAGACCTTGCAACTTGTATGGAAAAGTTGAGACTTAAAATCGACGAATTTTTAGGCCATACTAATGCTTTTTTAAAACACGAGTAAAACAAACAGGATATATTGGTTAGCTTGTTTCTTGCACTCTACCATAACAGTCAGTTTTTTAGAAAACCTAAAGAGAGTTTATGAACTATGTCGTTGAACTGTATATTCATAAAATATAAAATATAATATGGATGGAGTAGGCAGAAGATCAAATGGAATCTTAGTGGAGAATTGCAATCTTTAAGGAGTATAATTTGTATTCTCTTATAATATAAGGGACAACCATATAAGGCTTAAATGGTTGTCTTAGTACACTTAAGCCTGTAAATACTGCAACATACGAATTATTACTTGCTGTGTATAATAATTACTTGCTGTGTATAGTAATTTTGATGTTATAACTCTACACAATAATGATTATTATATTAAATAATTCCAGTCAAACTAATAAATTGTCAAGATTCCGTACCACCAGTTAACACGGCACAATCCTTATGCAATCCTAGTGAACGGCAGTCTCTGTATAACAACTTAGCGACGTGACTGACGGATGATCTTGACCGAATAGTTTAATAAAGTGTCATCAAGTTAATAGAGGTAATATTTTGCATATTAAGCCCTAATCGAATTTTATATTAAACAGTCCTTATCATTTGTACTACTTACTGAACCTTTATCAAAAATTCTTTAACGAATAGAAGTCACATGGACTATTTTTTACTTGTTCATGCAACCGTTGGCCGGCGCGGTTTATTCTACTTATTGATTGAGGTAATAGTTGTAACTAGTGATCCACCCCGGCTTCGCGCGGATAGCAATCATTATGTTGATCGCTACCAAACTCTAACCACAAATTTTTAATTTGGAAAAATTGGAGTCTATCGGAATATACATACATTGACTTTTTTATATCATATAGATAGATTTGTACTAACATTTTATTAATTTGTAATCTATACGAAAATGCGAAAGTTTGTATGTATAAGTTGTTTGTTACTCTTTGGCACAAAATCGTCTGAACGGATCTGGATGAAATTAGGCACAGAGATAGATTATAGTTCGAAATAGCACATAGGCTACTTTTTTTTCGGAAAAATTTACGGTTGTCGTGGGATATTTTTTTTGTTTTTTTACAGGTGCATATGTAAATATATATAATTGTAAGAGTTCCTAACGAATTAAGACAATTCCACATCTTAATTCTTTAGGAACTGGTATTATTAAGTAAAACACAAAAAAAACATGAAACCAATAAATTTGGTCTTTATTTATGTTATTAATCGATTCTTTGTGTTTAGCTTTGCCTTGAAACACATTTTCTTACTATTGTTTGTGCTTATGACAGTTTTATGACCCGTTTACTATGTATACAGTTATATTGATAAACTATTATAATATCTGTTTAAATTATCATTGCATAATTTGAAAATCCACCGATATTACAGAGAATATAGTCTGGTCTTGAACATATTCTTTTTTTTATGGTATAATGTGGCAAACGAGCGAGCGTCACCTGATGTTAAGTGAACGCTACCCATAGACATCCGCAACAAGCAAATGTGTTGCAGATGCGTTGCCTACCTTTAATGGACAGAGGAGGGCATGAACAGGAATAAGGATATTTCCTTTTCCCCGTTAACCCCTCTCCGTCTTATCCTCTTCCCGTTCCCATCCTATCCTGATGAGGAAAGGCTGGGAAGGGGAAGAGGACTGAAATTAGGTCTCCGGCGCCTCACTCATCAGACGAAACGCAGAGTACTTCTACTTGACGCCTATTTTCTGTGAGGTCGTGGTATTTCACCGGTCGAGCCGGCCCATTCGTGCAGCAGATGTTGTTGTTGCGGGCTCTACCACTGTAAGTGTAACTTCTAGTAAGAAAGTGGTGTTAAGTGGTCATGTGCTTGAAAGAGGGTTCGCACTAGTTTAGTAACAGGCTATTCACTCTTCTTCCTTTTCCATTCCTCCTTTGCCGTTCGCACGATGAAATAAGATTCGAATCGCTTCGTTCGTACGCGCAGTATCTCTACGAGTACGATAAAAGGATGGTGATTGTATGTCTAAATATCCGATAGTAGAATGGAGATGTAGTATTAATTCGTGTAGTCGATGTTTTATATACACTTTGGTTTGTCGTGGATCAAAAGAAATTATTATAAGAAATAGGTTAAGAGAATTTAAATTACTCTTTCTTTCCACTTACTACCTCAATATATTATTCTAGACGTAATACAATGTTTAGATTCACGCAGACGCAGCGTTGAAAGAAGAGTTAAAAGTTTATGTTAGTTCGTACGTTCGTTCGTATTCATTAAAAGCAAAAATTTCACACTAAAAAACCAAAAAGAGAATTGAGAAATATTTAAAATATAAAGTAGGTATACTATTAAAAATAGTGTTAAGCCAAACTTGTAAAATAAACTTAAAATCTTCTCATTACAAAGACCATTCTTCTCTGTTTTGTCTTTCTTATAACAAGTTAACGTAATTGAGGTCATATAAAATAATTAAATTATTTAAGTACTTACACTTGTGCAATAACTAGGCTTCCACTTGAATGAATATCACATAAAAAATGTCTAATTAATTCCAAAAATCAATGCTTGTAAATTTGACATTGACATCACGAATCGGCTTTGCAATCAGAGTGCCGTTGGCACAAAAAAGCCGTAAGTATCGTAAATCTAGAGTGCAATCAAATTAGTTCCGTTCGATGTTACAGAATCGAGTCATTGTGACACGAGGTACACTAACAACTAACAATATGTTAGTGTATTATATAACATCACAATCGATATCGTTTCGATAAAACTCGATTGAAATACGAAACTCGATTGAGTAGACAAACGGTATGAAAATAATTCATATTCAATTACATTTGGCTTTTTAGTTCAATTAAATACACTCTTAACTTGTGACACGTTCTAACCTTTAACCGGGACCTGTAACTCACTATTTAAACTTTATCGATCAACTTAAATAACCCACCATGTATTTTATGTCTTTCTACAATTGTACAGTTGCTTATGTAAAAAAATATCGAGTTAAATTATTTTTCATAGTTTTACAAAACATGATCTGAGAAATAACAAAGAATATTAAGGTTCATTAACATCTCACACTGTTCAGCATAAATTACGGTTTTACAACACTCGTCTCAATGATGACAGATTATAATAAACACTTTGAAATTGCAAAAAGGTTTAGGTTACTAAAGAATAAATCTCTAACCGTCGCCATTTATTGCGATTTACATCATACGAGTCTCTAAAATACTTTAAAATTACCCCAAGGAACCGCAATTGGTTCTTAGCTTACCTAATGCACGACACCGATCGAACACGTTCCTTCGCAACTGATACAAGTATTATATGTTGTTAACAAACAATGATTTATATATCATATTCTATACATTTTCGGCAGATGCTACATAAAGGAGATAAAGAAGAGAATTGGGTAAACAATGTAGTGTCAACATCAACAGCACAGATATTACATTAAGTAAAGAAGCAGATGATAATTATTATTGGTGTTCATTGCAAGAAATTTAACGTATAAGAGGCCCTAAACACTTCTCAATTCTTCTTCCGTCTCTTTTCTTCTTACCCTAAAGGTCCTACAGATTTTTTTTTATAAATATGAGAAAGGTGGCAAAGAAGGTGGCGGTTCACCTGATTTTAAATAACCGCTAACCATATGCCTATATCTAGTTGGAGATGCCTCTGCAAAAAGCTAAAAGGTGAGCAAATACATTGCCCTTCCCATCCTTTCCTTATTAGAGAATGAAAGGAAGAGGTAAAGGACGAAAATGAGACCTCCATCACCTCACTTATCAAACTAAACGCACAATACTTCTACTTCACCTTCGTCTTCTGTGGGGTCAACAGACGTTTTGTTCCGAGCTCTACCATTGTTATTGCGTAGCAAACCTAGAGCTCATCGGAATTACATATATTTATGGTCACAAAGACCCCTTTAAATATATTTTCACCATTGTTTATGGCTCAAGTACCAGCATATAGTAGCCAGATTATAATAATTTCTATATAATTATGATGCGTGTTTGTCGTGAACATCGCGTAATGTTAATGTTACGTCGCATAATTCAACTGCGTCATGCCATTATCGAAAGTGTGCGATACATACGATGTCACATGTCACTTGCAATGTGATAGCGATCTTACAACGCATAGGTTATTGGCCATAACTCTTTATTTTCCTTTCCTTTATAAATAAATACGTCCCTCAGCCATGATTGATGGTGATGATGATGCGTAAAAACATAAAAGAGTCATGGGAAATCTCTATAATCATAAAGGACTATATGTTGCCTTCGACTTTGTCCGCTTTTTGACGATTGCCAGCGCTTTCGATTATCCGAAATCCGAAATTGTGTTTCTTCGCTTAGTTTGTCTAGGTTAAGTGAGGTGCTGTGTGAAATTTCACGTTCCTATATCAAGTTTCTTTCATATACATAGTTGATCCGGATATAAAACAAACTCAATACTAGTGCATGCTTTAATAGTTACAGCACGAGATAAATCCGAAACGATCTAGCTGCCCGGGTAGCGTGTCGAATCGCTCTAACGCATCCCAGATAACGCAACACGAATTACGTTAAATTATAAATCTAAGGCACTTTGCACACGAAAAATGAACACAATTTCATGCCGGTTAAATGATAAATTATTTTAATGTAACATGAACTACAATATGCACTACTTCCTCCATTACGTCGTGGACCGTTTTATCCTACTGATTAATCCATCCTTTTGTTCTTGATATAGGCGATCTAATGAAACGATTTGAATCTTACTTTATTTAGTATATATAGTAGACAAGTTGCTTAAGTGAGTATTTTCTTCTGATTATAATATTTAATTATGATGTCTAATTTTAGCTGGATAGTCAAACAATGATTTATTCTTTATAATTAAAAAAATAGCGTTTTAAGTCATAAATGAAATCGAAAAGCAAGTCATTTATTGGAAATGTGTATAAAAGAATATCGTGCGTTTAAACGCTCCGTATGCGGTAAACCTTAATTAGAACGAGCGCGGTCATCGCATCTTAGAAAGTCAGGTTGACGCTCTAACGATGAATTAATTTGCGATATTAACGTTTACAAATACGAAAATTAAATTTAATCTTTCAATCTATAGCTTTTTAAGAGCATAAAAGTATCCCAGGCCATTAAATTAACGTTAAAATTTCCTTTTTAAACGCTGTATCAGGTCAGGTCAGTCATAAATATAAATAAAAAGTATTAATTTATCTTTATATTACAAAGATTTCAATGAAATTTTTACAATATTATAGCTTATACATCAGCATAACACATAGGCTATAATTTATAAAGATATTGTGTGAATTGTTCGAAATATAACGACAAATGTCAAGTAGGGAGGAAAAAATTCCGCCATGTGTAAGCTATTCTGGTGTGCGCTGCAAAAACCGTTACAGTTACACATATATAATGTATAATGGAAATGTTTACCTTAAATAGTCCTACAAAAAATCCCGCGACAGCATATATCTATATTTTATGTGTAAGCCATTATCGCCAAAATATTGAACCATCTATTAATTATAGGGCGGAACGAAGTTTGCCGGCCAGCTAGTTCGTGTGCATAACCGTAAAGCTTCAATGCTTATTGAGACATCATTGAACTGTGTAACCGATACGATCCTTATAATAGGTTATAAGGATGACCTAATGAACTGTAACATCGTGTCACGGAGAGGGTAACACAATAGCAATAAGCAATGCTAGCTGCAGAGCGTTGATTCAGTTGAACAAACAACCTTGGCTGGCGGCCGAGGCGACGGGATCGAGTGACTTCGACTTGACAGTTAATATTTCAATCGGTATTTAATTTAGACAATGATAAACGAAAAATATACGTATGGCTTTAAAAATAAGATACTTTCTTAATTAAAATCATATTCAGTGTTACAAATATAAAATGCATGCTTTTGGTTTTGCCCAGCAGGCTGTACATTTCAACACCTGGGGATGTCCAAGCGGATTGAGTTATACAAGTGACTGGTCTAGCCAAGTTGAAATGTTGTAAGTTTTATTGATATCCGTATTAACTTGTTTTATATCAGTAGGTACCGCCCTTTTTAATTTAAATCCGGCTTATAAAATCCAAGAATTCGTTCGAAAACGTTCAAAACAAAACAATCTATAACATCGATCCCTTTTTCATTTTTTTCCAGCCGTCCAATGCTGAACGTAAGTCCCTATTAATCGCTACAAAATCGGGCATCCTGTCCTCCTTTCAAGACACATAAATCCTTCACCTTTTTTCACAGTATATGAAAAGAAATTGTAATTTCTTTATGTATAATCTTTGCCCACGAACTTGTGTTGAACTCTCCATGCTCTCTATAACGTAATGAATTGATAAGTTACATAGATTGGCTGTAGTCAGCTATCGAAACTAGGATTAGCCAATCAACGGTAACAATCTTTGCCTGCATAATGGTATCCTGATAACATGAAAGTTAATGACTAGGAGGCCGTATTGTGCTGTCAAAGATCAAGGCGCTCAGACGCTGATAATGGTATAGTATGAACTCTATTACTGTCTATTAATAGCCTAGCTTAATACACTAGCAACGAATTCGTTTGCATATTTATTTTGCATTGTATTTTAATTGATCCAAAAAACAATATCGAAAATTGTACAGATTTCAATCAAATTAGGGAACCACACAATTGCTTAAGATATTTATTAGAATTAAATATGTAAATAGACGTAGTTTAGATTATACAAAGTTTATTGTAGTTATACTTCTGTTTGCGCGTTGAGAAATAGTGATGAGAGTGAATTTTGACGATGTCCTATACCTATTATTGAATTATGATGAATATGATTTGTCGCTGATTTCTACCATCTCTTAGTGAAATTTGCCATAGTTACATTAAGGTTAGACATTACTCTCTGCACAGAAACTTTGCCGATGATTAGTTTAGCGGGGTCGCGGTCAGCAAATGGGGGAGGGATGGCAGAGACTTTGCGATGACGACCCCACCGAGAGGGGTAATAACGTTCTGAAAGTTGAACAAACTAAATGCTTATTTCATTAATTGTTGTAATTAAATACCAAAGACACGAAGGATTTTTTGTGCAATTTTGAAGAGCAGTATTGAGTTTATTTGTGTTGAATTTACCTTTAAACGTAATAAAACAAAGTCCTTACCCGCGACTTTTTGCCGCCGAAATTTTGTTTGACGTTACTCTTTTGTGTTTTACAGCACGACATTACGACGAAAACAAATGTGTGCGTATATGTTTGTGCAAGTGAACATAGGGCTAGTCACTATTTAAATTTAGAAGTAAATAAGTGTTTGTAATCATTATTGAAAAGTCTTGATCAGTTTAAGACGTGTTATATGTGAGCATTGAGACATTTGTAGTAAAAAACATATTCTCGATGGTACCTTACCTGAGAATCTCTAAGGGCGGCGGTAGCAA
>JWHW01034946.1:176016-191498 GCA_000931545.1 Papilio glaucus | reverse complement strand
ACTCCAAGTGCATCAACTTTCACTAACAAAATATCAGCCGGTGACTTTCGATTCGGCTCGCCAAAGCTCTCATTATATCACATTAGTGGAACGCTACAAACTTATCTAGTTTATGTATCCTGTTTATTAATGATAAAATTACAAACAAAATAAACCAGGTTTTTAACCCTATAATTATTTTCTAGTTTGTTTCAAGCTGTATGTTTTAAATATCCGTCGTTTTTAATCACTGTTTCACAGAAATAAATCTCAAATATCAAAATCAACAAACCTCATAATACCAGTTTTCCATTTCCGAATACGATTTCCGACTATAATGTCACAGTTAAATAACTCTTGAACTTATGTCATCATTGGATTATGCTTAAAATCATTATTTAAACATTTAAACGCCCGGTTTTTGAATTATTAAACTATCATTAAGTTTACAGCAACAAACTCAGTTACTAAAAGTAAAAAATCATCACGCTTGTAACAACTCAAACGACCTTTGATCGGACGTTTGACAGCTAGTTGGCAAATTTTTCATTTGAACAGCCTTTCAGAAACCGGGGGTAACTCTCGCACATATAATGCAGTTGGTACGTAAGTCAGATTAGTTTAATAACATAAGTTTTCATACATCGCACAAACCTAAGTCACATCATGATATATATCTTCCGAAAGGCTTTTTGGTTTATTGATGCCTAATAGAAAGGTGATAACTTTATGAAGTGAAGTAGTATTTATTCTATTTCACGTTATAAAATCGTTACAGGTAACAAACTAACGATAAATAGTTGGTAAGTAAAGGTAATAGATCTGGTATTATAGATCTGATCGACTAATTAAAACTACGAAAAGAAAAGTGGTCATGTAGCACCACTTGTAACATAAATGTGCTAACTTTAGCAGAGAAGTAACACGAAAAATACCAAAATGAAGCAGTGGTATGTATTCATACTGCCACTTTTAACCTGATGCGGTACCGCCCTATCCGTTCTTCTATTTTTCCTCCTCTTTCTACGATTGCGCATATCTTGACTGATGTTTACTTTATGCTCAAAGTTTTATTTTTAACAGCTTTATGATAGATCCCGCAACTACAACATCTGTTGCACGAATAGGCCAGCTCGACCTGTGCAATACCACGACCTCTACTAGTGCCTACTTTTTAATAGACTTTAATGCACTAGATAAAGCAAAATATCAGCCAAACATGTTTACTGTTGACCATAGACACAGTTTAACAATCAAATCCACAGATTATGTAGATCGTCTTTTTTTATGGAAAGGCTTATATGAAAAACCAAATACTTGAACAGTGGTAGAGCCCGCAACAACAACATCTGTTGCATGAATGGGCCGGCTCGACCGGTGAAATACCACGACCTCACACTAGACAGGCGTGAAGTAGGAATAATCTGCGTATCGTCTGATGAGTGAGGTGCTGGAGGCCTAATTTCAGTCTTCCCACCTTTTCCTTATAAGGATAGGATGGGAAGTGGAAAAGGATTGGACGAGGGGGGGATTAACGAGGAAACTTCTTGTTCCCGTCTGTCCCCTCCTCTGTCCATTAAAGGTAGGCAAAGCATCTGCAACACATGTGCTTGTTGCAGATGTCTATGGGTAGAGCTCACTTAACATCAGGTGATCCGCTTGCTCGTTTGCCATCTGCTTCCATAAAAAAAACGTTATCAAAGTAGTGGGTCTGCACACCTGTTAGCAAAATCTTGTGCTGTGTTGTTATATTATTTAATTTCTAAGGAAATAACATGGTCAAACGCGAGGAATGTGCGAGTGCAATCTGTTGCAACAAACTTTCGCCGGCTGACCGCCGACAAGCCCACATGCTATCTGGAGCGGTGACGTATTACACAACGTTATAATTGTTTTTCGGTACACCACTTCGTAAGGGGCCTATTTTTACAGTCGCCGAGTATGGATGGACGAGTGCGTCCATCATGACATAGATGCAATATTCAAATAGAATTGGCATTTTGTGAAACGTCTGTAACGGATGGAAAATTATTATACATTTTAAGAATTTCTAACGCACTATTATAATATGTTAACAGCGAAGTAAAAAGCACAATTCAGTTACGTTAGGCTACTATTGAACAAAAGGAGTTTCTCTTTTTTTCTCTTTGTTCCTTTTGTACTTATCCCACTTGATGTTAGCGTAGGAAAGAGTATAGAAAATGCAAGAAATCTTTTTTGTTACCATTACTTTACAATGAAAATTTTCAATTACAAATATTTTTATTTAAACTCTTTAGATGTTAAACTGGTAAACAATATCGATAAAACGTTATTATATACTACCACAGCTATGACACGTGGGAGGATATACATCACGTGGTTTAGTTGCTAAGAATGTTATCCAATCCAGTCTATTCCGAATCAAACCAATCTCATCATCACATATAAAGTGAAGTCAAAAACCAAAAATGTATAATTTTCTCTGTATTCAAGATGATATAACCAGTGTCAACAGTTATAAAAGATAGTTAAAGTTTGCGTCACTGTGACGACGACGCGTCAGTTATGTCCGAAGAAAGTTTCTAATGCCACGACTTTTAATAAGGTAATTAAAGCGTGATTAATATCCGATTAACCCGAATTTATAATAATTTACCGTTGGCTTTGATGTTTAGTTTAGTGTGAAAAAAAAATATTATCACCACCATTATACCTCCCTCGATATTCAATTCAGTGGTGCCTTTACCACCATTTTCCTGGCACCAGAAATGGTTGCTTCATGCTGCTATGTAGCGATTGGCTTTAAAAACTTGTAAAATTACTAAACAGACCAGGTGGATATTGCGCAAAGTTTTGCATATGATTTTTATTTTAAAATAAGTGAGCGTAGGTGACTCTTACCGCTTAGTTGTTAAAAATAATATATTTTTACTTAAGGTCAGAAAATTCCCTACTTTAGACTTTTAGAGGATAACTTTTGGAAAAATCCTTTCTTAGTGTTCGCCTCGGTAATAACAGAAATCTCTGCAAAATTTCAGATCTCTAAACCCAGCCATATATGCAATGACGTTGTCTATACATGTAATATAATAAAATGTATTTTATAAAAAGCGTGAACTGCCCACAAAAGCTGACAAACTAAGCTAACAGAGAAGCGTCCCTTCTATTATTAAGTCCTTGTTCGTCTATTCAAAAGAATGGAATGAAAGCTGTGCTATAAAGAAGAATACTTTTAAAGTAACTATAAATCGACAAAATAAAATATACCATCATTTACCTTGACCGACATTCACAGATGTACGAAAAATACAACGGATGGTACACGATCAAAGTAATAATAGACTATCAACATTGTATACGCCACCTGACGCAGATACTAAGCTCTGATAAGTGAACAAATAGTGCTTGGCCTCTCAATCTTACCATCAAAGTAAGACATTGTTGTTAGACAAGACCTGTGATATTTTATGACTGAATTGAACTAAAATGTGGAAAATTGCAAAGATAAAATATTTTGTTGAGACTTGAACTTTTTTTAAATACACTATTCTGTATTATATATTTGAAGCAGCAACGTGCGTACTTTCATTAAAAGCCAAAAAAAAACAAATCAAACAGTCACATCTTAAAATTTAAAACAAACAATTGAAACGAAATATTTATTATTAGATCAAGCATAAAAAATAAATCATTTAAATTTTCTGAAATGTCAAAGGATTAAGTACCTGCGATCCAGGTTCCTTTAGAAAAAGGACCTCTGAGAAGCAAACCCTTTGGGTTACGGGCATAAGCAAAAATGTAAATCTATAAAAGTTGACTTGTTGACTGTGCCTTTAAATGCAGTATTGCAGTTTGTTATGGTCACACGCATCTGCGTGAGAATATATCCGCTAAGCGCGGAAAAAGTTAAGTTGACTTGTTGATTCGCTTTGCTTCATTATAAACTGGCCTGAACTAAACTTTGGTTATAAAAGAATTCATACAATTTATTTTTATCTTTAACATCTTTTGACTCGTATTACATGGAATTTATTTTTGCTTGCTGGCTAAGCGAAACTCAGTAATACAAAGATAAGTTAGTAGTTGGGGGCTACTTTTCCGCAACTCCTCTTAGTCTTGGATCACTCCAACCAGCCCAGCTCCCCGAAGAACCCCAGCGACCATTTAATGTTGCTGGCTATTTCCGGGAGTGATCCCGGCAACCCGAGATATTTAACCCTGTACTGTCCCTTAGGACTCTTTGTAATACCTATATTAAACAAATATTACTGAGTTTCGTTTTGAAAAGCGCTTAGTAAGCGAACTAACGAAATATACGATGGGAATCTAGTATTAATGGCTAACGTAACTGAATAAGTAATAGGGCGGCACTGAATACCCGCGTAAAGTGATGAACTTGTTGTTTTTTAGGTTATAAAGGCGAGGAATTAGATAGAGAGGTAGTCAAAAACTCAATGGATATCTTTTATCATCTTTCCTATTTAAAGGATCATATAAAAGTAACGTATTTATAAATCCTTTGTAGTTGAGAATATTCGTGGGCATGGTGATGATTACTTAATTCATTACTTCCCGTTGACGTCAGGCGGCCGGACGTAAGAACTGTAGCCAAAACCTATACAGTATGGACTTCGGTCATACTGTGCCGACCCCAAAGTCGTAAAAAGGAGGATGATGATGGTGATGATTACTTAAAATATAGTTTATTTTATTTACTTATAGATCATATGATCCGTAACTTAGAAATTATGCACCCTTTAATTAAGTTATTAACAAAATACTCATAAAAGTTTAATATATAGTTTTTAAACTATATTGAGTAGCTATTATACGTCAGCGTGGTTATCCGAAGTAAAAGCGTATCGCCTTAAAGAAAAGAAACAATCTAATAATACATTAAACGTCCGTATACAGTAACTTAGTTCAAAGCCGAGCACTTTCTAAACTACTTGCACTCTATTTCACCATTTTAACATATCAATGACACTTTCTCTGTAATAGTAACGTAATAGTATTGAGAGATCGTGATGCGTAGTGAGATAAACTGTGCTGAATTGGCTTAGATTGAAATAGTTTAGTTATTTTAGTACTATAGTAAAAGCATACATCAAGGCAGGTCATATTTTGAGGCGCAAAAGGCTAAGTCTAAAAGAGGATAAGGATGTAACTAAATGGTGTCCAAGAGGGAACAAAAGAAGGAAAGCAAGACAACGTCTTAGATGGGAGGACGATATCAGAAAAATAGCTGGTATTACTTGGAGGAGGTTGACCCATAACTGTAGAGAGTGGCAAGCTTTAGGGAAGACCTTTGCAAAAGTGCAATACAATCTCGAAACTGGTGTCAAATAATTTTTATATTTTTGTTAAAGATTGTTTAATAAAAGCTACGTTCTATTACTAGACTAAAGCTGTTCTTTGTATTAGACTCACGGGTATTCTTAATAGCAGTTTAATATAATTTCTCGAAACATAAAATCTAATCAGGGACTTAGGTCAGATTGGTAACAGCCCATGGCTTTTTATTTAACTGTCTTCTCACGACTCGACTCGACTTGTATATTTGTTTGGGTTCTTTCGGTTAAGCGCCCAAAGATTAGGGATTCGATTCCCTGATTTGCTCACATTTCTAAAAATCAATACAAATATTATATTTGTATTGGTTTTATTCATTTTAAGGTAAACAAAAAGCACTATACGTTAATTTTTTTTTATTAAGATTAAATAGCGGCTACACATTTAGTTCGGCTTCACCGTTCACTGAGAACTATGCGGTCCTTTGACCGCTATTTCAGCCGCGGCCCGAACGAAATGACTCGTATCCAGATCGGAAACAGGTTCCACGATCCACTTTCTAAACGATATTGCAAATGTATTGTAACTTGACCTACTTTTAGATACATTTTTTTATCTAGGCACTAACAATAATAATATGACAACTTATCAAATGTTCTAGTATTATTTAAATCAGGTTTTAAAGTTTCAAGGTGTTTGACAATCACACTTGTGTACCGTCATACAGTTGTACAATCACCGGGTCGCGAGAATAAAGAAATCATTTTCTAAATATTAGCTATCCTAGCATGTTTTCTACGTTTTTAAAAAACCTATCTGTTTATATAAAAGGCGATGTGTATGTTTGTTCCCTAGAGACTTCGAAACGCCTGGATTGATTTCGATGAAATTTTCAGGAAAGTTTTAGGTCGGCGGGAGATCCTGTAAAGTTGGTAGTGATTGGATCAACATGGTTAGTGTTGCCCGAAACCGGGACGGATCACTAGTATGTACTACATATGTATGTAGAAGGCGATGTGTGTATGTACAGAGTCCGAAGGAGCACCGGAGTGGCTAACTATTGCTTTATAAGATAACTTTAAATTTAATAACAAGAGTTGAAATGATACATAATAGAACCAACTTACAGTCACATTGTCGACCTTTCATCAAGGTTAATTAGTCATAATTTCCACTCAGTTGCGTAAGTACATACTCGTGTTTAAACAATGCGGTTATTACATTTTACTTAAGGTTTCAGCTGAGTTCTTACTTTCATCTTGTCCTTTGGGGAACTTTTAAAAACCACAATCGTTATTGATAGCTTTTGGAAAAATTGTAGTTGCAATTTTTAATTACGAAGCAATCAGGCAATAAATATTACATTTAGTTTGGTTTTCAACACTAACCTTTCTACAATATCTTATAAATTTTTGTCAGAAAAGTTTATATTATAAGTTAACAATATGTAACTAACAAAATAATAAATATGTTGTAAGTAGGGAAAAAGTAAGTAGGTAACGCAAAAGAGTTCAACGCGTGTGTTGTCGATTGTAAGTAATTTATTTTCAAAGTACAATAGAATTTGAAACAGATATTATTTATAAAATTAAGAAATGGTGTAATCATATAAAGGGTGGTTCATGAAATTCTCAAGTATTATTCTAAGTGTCTGATTTCATCAGTTATAACGAATTAGGTAACTCACCGATGAATCGCTTTTCAGTAAAAGCACAGAAATTCAGCCTATAAAAGCTTGCATTTAAGGGTCAATATGCTCTGAATTAAAAATACAAGGACGTTAATACTTTCACTGGTTACATTAAGTTTTTTTAAGAACTTTTTCTCACCATTCAAGGCTTTCTTTCTAAAGTATGTGAACGCTTTGTTTTTGACTCGGACAATGTTATATTACTTATGTTTCGCTTTTCGTCGGCTTAAGAAAGTAATGTTACATTGTTTAGTTTAGATGGTTATAGAAATACTGTTTAAGGGTAATGACCTTGTAAGTGAACGTAATCGAGATTTCAAAATATTATTATTACATGTGTTACTTTATTTCAACTGTCATTTCTCATCTTTTGTTACTATTAAAATTAAAACCGCGGCTAGATTCGAACAGGCAAAATTAACACAGTTCGAAGAATGTCTATGGGCGAAGATAGTATGTTTGTAATAAATAAGATAAAAGGATGTATATATAATCTACGACTTAGCGTTATGACGAGTATGTGACATAATCTATGGTCGGAGCGAGGCAATAATTAAAAATGTTGAATAATTTTGTTAGTTTCAATTTTAAAGAAGGATTGTATTGTACTGTCTGCCTACCCCTCTGGGTCATAAGCGTCAGTGCTTTTATACTTGTATCTGAATATAATGAAAAAATGTATGAGCATAACATAGAATACGTAGACTAGTTTAAGCAATTTTCTACTATACGTCAGAACGCAGCACATTTTTTTCTTCAATAAACACAATTTTTTATATGGACTTTTACGTGGCAGCAGTACATTTATCTGTAAAAGGCTGAAGGGTGATGATTTCGGGAAAAGATAATTAACTTCCTTCGCTAGCACAAGTACTGAAGTACAGCTACTATGTTTAGGTAATTAAAAACAAAATTAGTTTTGTTTTCAATTAATTAAACAAAGTACATTTAAATAAATAATAATAAATCAGCCTTTTCTAGAATGTTCCCCACTGCAGGGGCACAGGCCTCCTCTCCGAGAGAGGGAAGGCCCCATAACCCACCACGCTGGCCCAGTGTGGGTTGGTGGATGGTCACATGTCGAATTTATTGGTTCTAAGACATGCCGGTTTCCTCACGATGTTTTCCTTCACCGTTTTTGGAACAGTGCTGCTGAAATAAATTAACACAAAGTAAAGCGCCTGCTTGGGTTCGAACCCGCGTACGTAAGCCGGGGCCTAAACCACTGAGCCACCACTGCTCAATACTGATACTATGTACAAAAATAAATTTAAGCAATTTCATTCGCGTCGTTACAAACGGCTTAAGTTATGAACCCGCAGCCATCAGGTACAGGTTAAACTTACCTTTTCCTTGTGTGGTTGTAAACGTGGCACATTGCACGACAGCAAAAGAATTTTATAATCTACATTCAATATCAATAAAAACCATGTAATTTGAATATTAACGATAATTATCTACTTTCTACACTCTAGAATGTAACATCGATGAACTCATATGAATTTATATATGTATATACATAAAAAAATATTATTTGTTTGTTTGTCGTTCGTTCCAAAACCATTGATAAATTGTGATGAAACTCCCGCAAAGGTTTGTGGCACAAAAAATCTATATAAATAATAAAACTGTTTTTCGATTTTAATTAAACCTTTTGCCCAATCCTTAGACTTATTTGAAAAGACATCTATAAATTAAAATTAGCTATTGTTTTTAATAAACTTTCTGCTGACTGCTTTGATATTATTTTGATATATTTGAATCTATAAAAAAAGACTTCAAATAAACAGAATATGCAACGAAACACTATTTTTACTTTACGTGGCATTGCAACTCATGCCGGCTGCAGCTGGTTATTTATATATTTTTAATTATATTAATTACATATAGCATTGAATATTATAAATACTCTTATTTGTATTTGGAAAACGGGTAAGTTCTATTTTTGAAATGTCACTTTTTTATTACAGCTAAAGCATAAAATTAGCACGTTTTTTCAATGTATTCATAAGTCATAAATTGCCGCACCGTGTTAAAACAATGCATATGTAAATATGCGACAAGATACTACTAATAATTGGATCAACAGGTCAACTAATCTTGGGTAAGAGAACACCATCAAATACAACGTATTGTTTTTCGTATCATATATATGTATAAACGTGTGTGGTCTATGGTCGGTAACAGATACGAATGAAATACGTTCGTCTTTTTTGATGTTGATTACTTCTATTGAATAAATAACACAGGTAATGCTGTTTTTAAACAAATTTTCAGTTTATCATTTGCTTCGAAAAAAACTCACTGTAACCAAAATGTATTGCTAAAATTTTATAGATTTTTCCCTGACATATAATTGACTGCTAGCTTTGTACATTATTTATTATCTCTATAATAAAATGATGGATGTGTTTAACCAAGAGCTACATTATCATCCATTCATACTAAATGTATCTCTTTTAAGTATATTTTTAAAGTTATTGATAAGAACACTTTATAACATGCTAAGATCAATGTAAAAGGGGTAAGGCTACCTAGAGAGGTACGTACGGAGAGGATCAACGCCATTCTTTAATGGCGTTGATCTATGCCCTCCGGTCTTCTTCCCTGGGAGGGTTTGGGGAATTAGTTATTAATTGATTAAAATTAAAGTTGTAAATAATACAAAAAATCATTCTAGTTTCAACCAGGTTGTTGGTACAACTATCTTATAATAGCAGCAACATTAAATCGAGCAGCCGTCAGACATGTCCAGCGGACGGCGTCGATTCACTTTCTATCTCGCCGGCTCTAAACTTTGCCGAGCAAAATACTCGTTACGTTTTTACACGTCGTATTTTTTGCTCGATCACACGAACTATCTCAGTTGCACCGGTTTATATATGAATTGACTTCCGCGAGCTCGTTTCTCATGTTGTTATTTTCTTTAAAAATATTTCAGTATGATTTCTCTTAATAAACGATAATTCGTTATGATTTTGTGCTTAAAATACAGAAGAAACTCATAAGTGATACAACTTCTGCAGACTTATTTTTAACTTTATGAGACAATAATTTAAATCATATCTTAAAATTATTTAATCATTCAATACGTTTGAAAATAGTTATTTAAATATGAAATATCTCTACTCCAAAATGCTTACCTGCTAAATGTACAACTGCATGAAAAATACTATATATTTTTAACCCAACAAGTAACTTTAAAACTGTGAAATCTAAACGTGATAAATATGATATTATACTATTCATTATTAAACTTAATGCTGGTAAAAAGATAAATCATTAAAAATATAGAACATAGTTTAATGACTGCCGTACGACACCATCTAGGCGAGGTTGCATCAATGATTTTTACTAATACCTATATGATAATCCTTTTGTATTTTGTCCGTTTGTTTACTTCTATTTCTATTACCATATAAAACAAATTTATCAATATAATTTAATACATAAGTACTCATGTTTGTCTGTCCTATGTTGAATCAAAACATCGTTCCGTCTTATTGCATACGAATAACATTGGATGAAGAGAAAGGACGATAAGTGAATGCTTTCTTTGACTGCAACGATACTGTAGCCTTGTATTTAGCGAACAAGGCAACATTTATATTTAAAATCAATCATCAAAAGGTATAATTTATTTTTGTTAACGTCACACGAATATTCTCATCCTTCGAAGCATGTTTATCAAAATTGTATGTAATAAGGGAAAAAAGTGGTGCAGTCAAAGACAATACATTGACACTGGCTACATAATTAATATAATTTCATGCTCGTAGGATTTTTGGAAAAAACACAAATTATTTTCAGGGTTAGGAAACAAGCACTGATATTTAACGATTGTTCTCTTTGTCACATTTGAAATATAAACCATAAAGAGATTGTCCTCTTTGTCGGCTTCAGTCGAGTGCCGACATCCAAAGATGTGTTTTATATAACTTCAAGTTCAGGTCCACGAAGCTGTCCGGCTCGAACGTAAAGAAATGCGTCGAGATCGTTTACCCGCATTCACTTATGCGTTTCACTTTCATCGATTACACTGTCGCATGTAAGTATATCTCTTACAAGCATTTACTTTCATAATTATATATAATTAATATAGGTTGATTAAATAAAAATAAAAACTCACCCCGCCCTATTGGTTGAAGAAATAGCTGAGGCTGTCTGTTTTATAACAACCTCGTTAGATTTTTTATTTTTTTAGAATAAAAATATCAAAAAATAAAAACTTTTTTTATATATTGTGATCTAAAACAAACATCAAACGAATTTCGTCTGCAGTTCAGTGAACTCAACGATGCGACCATAACAGCTCAATATTTTAATATTTACGGTACGTTTGATGAACAAAAATAAGTATAATTAAATAATGAAATCTCCATCGGCCATTACAAAAATTCTTATCATCCATAATCTTGTTTAATCCGAAATCAAGAAACATTGAAGCTTAAACACAATAGATGATGCGTATCAAATTACGTTTTGATGCGTAACAAATTTGTTTGTTAGAAATGTGTTTGCATTTAAAACATGTTTCCAATAAAAACAATTGATGTATCTGGTTTTGTATTCTGGTTTCTATATGGTTCATAATTGTGTTACAATCGTAACGCATGCACAATGTAACATAGAATGCGGTTACGTTCGTGCATGGAATATGAAGTGATCTAATTTATCGTATATTCAAATGACGGCTATGATAATATCGATTTTAAAGTGCAAAATCTTGAGGCGAGTTTTCTGCTCGTATAAATACATGTTCAACTGTTTTATCAAGCCAACCGAAATACACAGCGTTTCCTATAGGTGGTGAAAATTTTGTCCCCGTCTGGTTGGGATAGTATTTTTTGTATTAAAAATTTATACCTAAAAAATAATAATATAATATAAAAGGTAAATAGATCCCAACCAGACGGGATTACCTAAGAAAGGAGACAGGACGGCCGAGGATTTGTGATATTATTATGAATTTGGGGAAAAATTAATTTATAATATAATATAATTATTAATTAAGTATATTTCTAAATTATTGTTGTTTTTTTACAACATCTGCGCATTGATCTTCACAATAGTTAAATATGGAGTATAAATGGAGACATAACATTGCATTATGAATATTATATCCGTATTGCGTTTCATGGGAGGCCTATGGTCAGCGGTGGAGGTAGTTTGGTGGACTATGAGGTACTGCGACTCATAATTGCGATTTTAATTTAATTAAATACAAAAACGATAGCAGAATAGTTTTCAGACTTCATTCTATTGAGCTTACGATTTGAGGTTTCGGGAAATCTCATTAAGCAAATATTGTTTTGGAACTGACAAGATGTTGGTGATGGGCAAAAAAGGTTAAATTCGGGTTAACTTAACCAAAGTTGACACTGAATAAGGACGAGGACGAGTACATTTTTAACTGGAAATTACATTATTCTATATAAATGAAATTATAATACGATAGATATGCCATTAGCGGTCGAAAAGTGAAGACTCGAAAAGCGTTATATTTAGGACGCTTTTTCTATAGCTTACTTCATGTGTTTACATCTACGCCAAGTGACAAACACTAGCTGTCATCTTTTTTCTTTTTATTTTAATTAAGCTATCCTTTTTCATTTGATATGGGTGAATGTTATTGTCACCGCTTTGGAACACTTTTGACCGGTGATTTTGTATGAGTATATCATATCTATTGCATGAAAAAAAAGTTGATTCAATATACAATGAATGTAACAGGTATTACTTGTTTAAAAAATAAAACAGAAGAAAATTGATTGAAATCTAGATATTTTTAATTTTCACGTTATCAATTACAATACTTACAAAAACACTACAATTGGTTTTCCAAGCTCCATATAACATTTGTAACCTAATAAACTTGATGAATAGCAAATAGCATTGCTATTACTGTCTGTTTTGTTAACATAAAAATTTTGATTTTTATTTATTTAAAAGTTTTTTTAGAATATAAATCCGGGGACCGACTACAAACCGGTAGACTTTCTATATCTGCTCTGACGGGGCCGTCCACTTCACCGATTTAATTGTTACGGTACGAATGCAACAGTCGCCTATTGATTTCGTAAAACTGTATCAATTTGCAAAACTACGAATTTATCCTTCTAACAAAAATGACAAATATGAGCATAATAATGTTTACAGCTTCATATACCGAAAGATCGCAATACCAGTATTATAACTAAAACTAAAACCGCATTATAACTTTATATTGTGGCAAATTTAAATAAGGAGTCGTGACTGGTCACACTCATGGTCGACCATTTAGAAAGCGAAAAATACAATTATCAGTCTTATTGTGCTATGTCTAAAGGCTAATTGCAACAGACGGAATTATGCAAAATAGTAGCTCTATTTTCTATATTTTTAATAGCTTCTTACCTTAGTAAATGTTTTATAATAATCAAATGCAGCAAACAATTAAATCACTATTTTGTTATGTGTAATTCACCATCGTTCCAGCTGGCACTATAAGAAAGACACCTTTGTCACCTTCACTGTTAAGAAAAAAAAAACTTAATGACAGTACGCACAATTCCCGCCAACGCACGACATTTTTAAAACTATCAAATCCTGGAAAATGAAACTCGGATCAAGAAGTGTCAACGGCCGCGACGTAATTCGTCAACTGGCTGTCAAGAGTTTTCGTTTAACGCGCTACTGCACATCAATTACGAATTGAGTTGAATTTTTATTCTTTATTTTTAAAGCTGCGGTTTGACAGTTTCGAATAGTGGCGAGAAGTGTGCGTACGTTGGAAACGTGCGTTCGGAAGCGCGGTGACCGATCGGTGCGCGGTAAGCGACTGCGGACACTTGCGCGCTCACTCTACCCACCCTGCCGCATGTGTCCAACATATCGGCCGTGATATTATTTCAACCACCACCCTTGCCTGGTCTCCGGTACACTCCGCTACAAGTATTTATTCGGATCAACTATCATTGGTACCGGTCTATTATACGTGAACGGTACAAAACTGGTCACCTTTACTTGTACCGAATACAAAATAAACTGTTTCAGCAGCAATTTTTCACACTGTTGCCAAACGGATACGCTCAGATAAATAATAAAGATAGTGTTTGGCAAAGATGGCTGGACTACTAGAATACAAATATGAGTTGTTATTGCAAAGAACACAATATTCTGACCTGAATACATTTCAAAGTAGATGTTTTAATACTTGTAAAAGTAAATTTTTGTTACTTGTTAACAGATAACAGAGGGTCTTTCATTTATAAAAATACAATGGATTTCGCTTATAGTGACGTAAGTTTTACAACTTGAGTCCCTTATATTTAGGGAAAAATAATTCGTTTATAACGACTTCCTACGACTATAAAACGACGGGACGGTATAGTGACTAATTTTGATCAACCATTTGCATCAAGGTCCTAGGAATCAGGCATAGGAGTTGTGTAACACCTCCTTATTGGCGTGATAAAAGTGTAGCCAAAAAGTCGACATTTGGCGATTGCTTAAAGTCCAGCAGTCAGTTGTTTTCCGCGGTACTAATTAAAAGTCGCCGTGTTTGTAATTTAAAAATATGACAGTTTGCGCTACGAAGTCGTGTACGTCGAGGAAAAGTGTACGAACATCACATTTCACAAATAAATAATCAATTATCGCAAATATTTTTGCACTAGTTCATGTTTGAATGTTGAATTTGTATGGAACACGGTATCTGGAGTTATTTAATATGCCCTTCGGATATTTTGAACGAGTCAACAAAAAACATACAAAGGTTCATTTTTAGAATCATAAAGTTTTGTGTCTTATCTTTTTTTGCATCCACAGATGGTCAGATAGTCAATCGGTGGTAATAAAATGCTTGTGGTTATCAATGGTAGACTGATAGGTTATGTAAATTTTTTGTATAAGGTGGGCATGTTCGGTGTGACAGTTTGTGTGTTTGACATTTACTAGGCGTACGTAGATATGATATTATTTTGAGATGGTGACATGAAACCAATATTGATCTGTGCAATTATGTGTGAGTTAAAATTTTGACACTATACAGTATCAACAATTTAAAAAAAGCTTCTAAAGTAATGGGTTTGAACCAAAATTAGAGAAAAGAAAAAACTTGAAAACAAGTATTACCATTTAATAGAATTTAGGTGATTTTGCAAATAAATATTTTTGAAGTGAACTTCTTTAGACTCTTATATTTATTTGGTAGAGGAAGATCTTTGGATTCGTATGAAAACATGTTCAACATGCGTCAGCAACATTCTTATATCAATTTGGAACAGTTTCGACGAACTTTTACCTCGCCTTTAAAAAGAAGTTTACCGTACACGATCTTCGGAGTTTAACCACATTGAACAGATAAATGGCCGCTGTACCAAGCATTTTATCGACGTGCCACTGCACCTTATATTTTAGACTTCGGCTTTATTGTCGGTGTTACTGCGTTTGATGTTTGACGTATGCAGCTTAAATCTTTGTACATTATAATTATTCTAGGTAAACATGACAAAAAACGATGAAGGAAACATCGCGAGGAAACCGGCTTGTCTTAAAA